>JAOQGH010000004.1:5965738-6008311 GCA_025769975.1 Gallinago jamesoni
CGCTCCAGCACCTCAATGTCTTTCTTGTGGTAGGGGGCCCAAAACTGGACACAGTACTCGAGGTGGGGTCTCACCAGCACCCAGGACAGGAGGATGATCTCCCCTCAGGTCCTACTCCCCACATTGTTCCTGATACAGGCCAGGATGCCATTGACCTTCTTGGCCACCTGGGCACACTGCTGGCTCATGATATGTAACATTTCCTTTTGTTTCCCTTAAAAATGAAAATACATTCAAAGTGCTCATGCTCTCTGCAGGATGAAAATTATTTTCTTAGGGGAGAATTTCTCATTTTAGGGAGCAAAAAGACTGTTGAGGGCACAAGCCAGGACAATCAGAAGACCTCTATGATCACCTCTTGCAAGCTGCACTGGTCCTACAGTTTGTTGTGCAGGGCAGCTACCTTTAATGGAGGAAAAGCAGATAATGGAAAGTACATAAATCTTTCTTCTGACTATTGAGTGTTGTGTACCACAGCAAAGAAAAATCCAGCACATTGTAAAAATGAGCACAGACTGATAAAAGAAAAGAATACATAAATTTACACCTGTGTGTTACTGCAACAGTGAGCACAGCTAAGACAGGGAAGAGAAAGAAAGATCAAAAAAAGTAGAAAATCTGGAAATCATTTTGATGAACTTGCCCAGAGTATCTTAAAGTAATATACAAGATAAATGAGCCTGTTTGAAACCTGTAGTTTCTTTAAGCACTTTGTCAAGACAAGGAGAAATGAAGCTGAGCTGCCAAAAGACAATATTTGTCCTGTACCTTTACACGGACCAGGAGTTTCCAGTTAAGTGGAGCTAAAGATAATTGAATTAAAAACCTATATAAGTGACAGATCTGTAATTTGAAGAGGAAAAATGGGCTGAGCCAAAGATAATTCACACAGATTTTTTTTTCTCCCTATAATTTCATTCTGTTCATATGGACTATTTTAAATAGAAAGCAGACCATTTTCCTACCTCTGACAGCTCGCTGCTAGAATGAGTGTTTTCACATGTATCCGGCAACAGACTGGAGCGTGAATCCTGATGTGACTGCAGCAATTCCTGACTTTGGGAGAGTCTCCCTGTCAGATCAGATCAGATCCGATCATCACAGCAACACGTTGACAACCTCTGGATTCACAGGTGGATGAGAACTGGGGATATCTACCTGTTTTCCCACCTGTATTACCTAGGTGACAAAGAGAGCTGTCTGATAATAAGTGGTTTAAATATATATATTTTTTCAGCCTAAAATAGATTTACCACTGGCTTGCTTTTCTCCTGAATTACTTTCACATTGATCAATTGAAGTGGATTGCAATCAGCTTCTGTCTCAGACCAGTTTTCTTAAGGATCACAGGATAACTCAAGATGGAAAGGATCTCAGGAGGTTCTCTGGTCCAACCTCCTGCTCAAAGCAGAGGTAGCTCTGGCATCAGATCAGGTTGCTCAGGGCTTGATCCAGTCAGGACGTGAAAACCTTGGAGGACTGAGATGGCAAAACCTCTCTGGGAAAAATGTGCCACTGCTTGAGCATCGTCATGGTGGAAAAAGCTTCCTTTTTATTTTCCACCTCCTGAGGACCTCCACTGGCCTTGCTCCAGGTTGACATCCAAATCTAGATACAGCATCTAGATGTGACCTAACAAGTACTGAGCAGAGGGAGCTAAATCCCACCTCAGTTTCTGGGGAGCTTCCCACGAAGCTGCCCCTAGACAGACAGGTCCAGGCTGGATGGCTTCTGGGGCAATGCTTGCCCAGGGGCAGGGCTTTGCACCTGTGAAGACTTCTGCTGTTCCTAATCTGTATGTATGTTCTAATGACTCACAAGGTTCCCCCTTTGCAGAACAAATGACTGAAGCCCAGATTCCTTCAGGCACAGTGTCTAACTCCTAATGACTTCATGTGGCTTGGGAAAAGAGATTTACACCGCCTCAGTGCACCCAACTGCGTACAGCAACACGTTCAAGAAATCATCTCTATACGAGATTCACCCGAAAACGAAGCCATACCCAGTCTTCATGTTCTCCATAAGCAAAGAATTTAAATCCACTGACACCTGTTAAGTGCTCCCATGCCAGCCCATCCTTGTTCTATAGAGCCTTCCTCTTCCAAAGTTACTCTTGGGATGTTTTGATCCCGAGTGACAGCCAGAGAGGAAAGTGCAGCAAGAGCCAACACAGATCCATCCACCTGACCCAGCTGAGCCCGTCTTCACGTCTCACAGCAGATAGAGCTGAAGTCTGGATCAGAGTAAGATCCTGAACCAGTTTTCCCAAGCCCTATTAGTGCTGTAATTATCCAATTATCCATCTGCTTGGTTTTGCTTCCATAATAGGTACCAGTGCAATGTTCCAGGTGCGAAGCAGAAAGTTTACTCTCCAAACCACCATTTGAAACAACTACTGTTGACTCAGTTTTCATATTGGCGCTTTTTTTTTCAGGGAAGAACTTGAATTTTAATTCAATAAAAGTTTCCTCAGAAAATATCTTTTACCGCTAGTGTAGCTATCAAAAAAAATCTATTTTGTTTCAGCCAGGATAAAAGAAGCAAATCTGGTACTACTTGTTTTGATCAGAAATTCCATTTTTAGGCATTTTCATACACGATTTTTTCCTTCAGATGTCTTCCCTTCTATTGCATGCCCTCCATTGTAAGAAGGTTTAATAATGATTCCACATCACTGGTTTTAATCTTACCACTTCTTGCAGTGCACTGTCTGATATAGCAAACAGACTCATGGATACACTTCCCAGAAGAAAATCTCTCTCTCCAGGTTCTGTTCCCCTCACCCTTTCTTTTTACTTTGCAATCACGTTGCGATTGCAAATTGTTCAAGGTCATGTTGGATGCCACTTTGGGCACCCTGATCTAGTGAAAGATGTCCTTGCCCACAGCAGGAGGTTTGGAGTAGATGATCTTTAAACGTCCCTTCCAACCCAAACTATTCTGTGATCCTTTTGTTTATATCGCAGGCACGCATAACGTGACCCTCCAGAAGGAAAAAAAATAATCCAATACCATAAGGCTATTCTCCATAAAGTGCCCTTTACTCAAAATTTTGCTTCTTGAGTTAAGTAGCACCAGGACTGTATAAAAAAAAGTGAAAGGTATAAAGTCCCTCTGACTTTGTAGCAGAAAGAGATAGAGATGCAGGCACAGCCTTGAGGCGTGTACTGTCCTTTACCGATCCCAGAGCTGCACGCTTGGGCCAGTGCCACCCTGTTGTCCATTTTCACCTTAGATCATAAAAAATTAGGAAGCAAACTAACAACAAAAAGTGCTTTTCAAGTTGACTGTATGAAAAAGTACTTTTCAGGCTGGCTGTACGATCTCTCTCTACTTTTCTCATTTGTTTTTTCCTTCTGACACAAAAGTAATTGAGCACCTCATTTTTTCTCTAACTTTGCAACAGTTTGCAGTCTTTACTATAAACAGAAGATCCAACAAACCCAAAAATACCATTTTGTTGGGTTTTTATGTGAAAAGATTAATATTATGTCTTATAAGCATGCTATATATGGCAACAGGAGTTATATTTATTTATTCTACCTACTGAACATGGGGACATAAAATTAGTACAAGAGATAAAAATGGATGCTTTTATGCATATGTTCTGAAATTTATGTATGCACCTTTGCTCTCATTGTTCCAAAGGGAAAATCTTTCACAGTAGGCATCAGTTGCTTAATTAGCACAGAATAATTAAAACTCACTGCAGGGAAAATTCCGTAGCCCCACTGCAATTATATAGGGAGATTTCTTGGCTATTGCGTGTACAATTAAAAAATAACTTTTAGGTAAATTACCTAAAAAACATCAGCTATTCAAAATTGCATTTTAACGGAAAGACTCCTCAAGCAACTAAGAAAATTAAACCAGAAAAAAAAATATAATCTAATAGTCATCAGTAAAGTCCAATCAAACAGTGTATTAACTACTTTCACTTCATTTTTCAGGGTCAGTTCTTTTCATTGATTTATGTAGGTTCCTGAACCTTGAGAAATACATTTAGTATAATTAGACAGCAATAGCAACTTCAGAATTCATTGATAATCATGAAGTAGTTCATTCACTACCAATGAATAGGTATTTACAGTATACTTTGTTTTAGTATTCATAAACATATGGTTATCAAATTTCAATAGATCTAGGACTTTTTAAAAATTAATTTAATACCCTTGTTTGATCCAGCAGAAGTCAAAATTCTCCAAATGAAAATGTTTTTGCCAGCAGAATGGCACATGTCTTTTGACAGAAACAAAGTGTCCATCAACACCAATGACAAGTTTTAATTAGATGACTTTGGTGAAATTTAAAAATGAGGGCCTTTCACTTATTTTATTTTGCATTTCCCATTTTATTTTGGAACCAATATCATGATATAAGCTTTCTTTTCACATAAGATATAAGCCTCAGTATTTCATTCCCACTCCCCTGTACTGCATCCAACCGATCTTTTTCTCTGAGCTCTTTCCTTTGCATTGTGCCCATTAACTCCAATTGCTTTAGTGTGGCAAATTCATTCACACTCGAAAACTATCCCTTTGTTGTAACTGGGAATCTGCTAGATCTGCCAACTGCCTCATTACTGAAAGAAATACAGTAGACAATTACATCTTGTGCAGACACCTGAACTGATATAGCCGTGTGGCTTATGCAGCTGCATGTAGCACGTGCTTCTGCATCCAGATAGGTGCTTCCCAGTAAGGTGTTATCTGAGTGACTTTTCAGTATGGCTTAGTCTTAGATTCAGCTTAACAGACAATACGGAGGTACTTGCAATTATTTAAACGACACAGACTAGCAAGTGGATTTAGCACCAGAGCTGCTATCTTGTCGATACAACTCACATTGCTAAGTCTTGTATCATGTTTAATCTGTTGGGACTCAGGAGAGGTAATTTTGTGGAGCAGACAGAAAAGCTTCTCATCTTACTTTATAGATAAATTAAATAACCTCCCAATATGTTTGTCCTTGATGCTTCATATGGGTCACAATGACATAACATTTTTGCAGAGATTTTTTTCCAGTGAAGAAACTGCCACATGTCATTGAAATGAATTTGAATCAGCCCTGAGGAAAACAACAGGAAGCTGTTAGGTCTCCTATACTTGATGTGCCTACCAAGTCTGCAGCTAAGGGGGGGAAGTGGGAGAGAACATTTCACACTTGGTTTTGAGAACAAATAAATGTTTGGTGACTATAGGGAAACATTGATTCCACAGTTGAGTTGGTTGTAAGAGCGTGGAAAAGGAAGGAAGAAGCAAAGCAGAAGGAAGATGAGGAGTTAAGCAAAAAACATCTGTGTGTGCTGCCATCTTGACAGCCATATACAATGTTTATGTGTTTGTTCTGATGAGTGGAAGGTGGCAAAAGATGGAGGGCAGGTTTAGATAAAACAGGTAATAGATTAACCCATCGTCTCCCCAAAGTTGGTTTCCAAAGAAACCCAACCCCTGAGGTCAGCCTCAAACATGAACTGCGGTCTTTGTCCACCTTTCAAGATGGTGTCCCTCTGCATCCCCAAAAAGGCCATAAAAGCCTCACTCTACCTTCCTGTCCTAAATATTAACTTAAACCGAACATCAAGTCATCTTCCTCTGAATCAGCCCCTTAACTGTAAGTCCTTTAGGATACCTGCATTTTTGTGAATGGGTCCTAGATGAAAATCAGCAAGAAAAGTTCCCCCAAAATACATTTAATGACGGGGCATTATACTCCTTTAGTACTGGTGAAGATTAATAACTAAACGAAGCACTATTTAGTGAAAATTCTGCCTGCTGCAAAAATAACATAGAGAACTTGCTTTATTAACTGCTGCAAAATTTTTCAGGGAATTGAAAGGGGAAACAAATCCCCTTTTTGGGTCATTTAAGCCAATTTATAATGGACAAAATTACATCAAGACACTATAAACAGATTTGCACAGGTGTAAGTGAAGTAGAGCCTGAATTACCCTGACATTTTAAGATTCAATTAAATGACTGAAAAATTTCTTTCATATGAACTGCTGTGGTTGGGTATATTACACAGCAGACTGTATTTGTTGCTGCATGCAGAAGATTGCTGTGATACATAATCCATACACACTGTGATGGATGATAGGCAGAGCCTTTTTTTTTTTTTTTTTTTCCCAGGCCTGGTTTCATTAGCTGACGTGGATTTACTCCTGTTTATGGTACAGTTATTGAAACCCAAGGCAACAGTTCAGTTCTGAACATGCTCTCTTTTGAGAACTGAAGATCCTTAGGATGACTTTATTGTACCTATTTTATTATTTTTTTTAAGTACTGTAGTAATGACTCGGGAGGCGTAGCAAAGGTAGTGACAGAGATTTGCAGACACACTAAAAAGAGAAGCGGAAGCAAGAGCAGAGTTCAGTCAAGGGAAATGCCAAGGTGAAATACAGTGAAGATAAAGAGAAGTTCTGATAGGGTAAGAAAGTTATAGCCATTGGAATAAATCTCCTGTGGAGTAAAGTCCCAAAGCAGGAGTATATACTCCCTCATGAGTATGATCTCTATCCCTGAATATGTCGTCAGCTTCATGCCCCACCAAACACCTATCAGTGTGTTATTTAGTATCACACTTTCATTTTTAAGTGGGGAAACCCACGGTCATTTTGTCAGCTTCACTTACTTGGTATACAGCGTTCCCAAGTTATTTTGTCAGACAGTCTGCTAGCATATGGAAAGCCATCAATAGTGACTGGCAAATATTGATATGCAACTATTCGTATTACTGCAGCCACCAAAGAGAAGTGGTCCAAAGAAAGCCAGAACTATTGACTCCTAAAGAATGGTCAGCTCAGTCTTGCTCTGGCAAGTAACCATCGGATTAAAACTGCTAAACTCATATGAATGTGGTCATGCATACATAATTTGTCTGTAAAACACCCTGGGAAAATTTTCAAATGTAAATCTCTACAAAGCACACAAACTCCAATTCTCTGTCAATGTAATGCGCGTAACTAGCATTTCTGCCATGAAAAAATCAACTCCTTTTTGGCTCTGAAAGTATCAGGTAGTTACTATAAACGAAGGTGCTATGTTTCCCATCTTTATAAAATAAATCTGCCCTGAAAGGATGAATTGCAAGACCTGGACCTCAGCACTCTGATGGAAAGAAGCTTGTGAGCATCCAGTATCACACCGACACGCTCCAGACTGTCCTCATACCACATGTCCTGGGCTTCTCTTACCACCTGCTGCAGCTATGGCACTGAGCCCTGGTTCCTTGGCCTGAACCAGTCTGCTCAAGCACACTGTTTGATTTGCCTAAGATAGAACAAATACTTACAAAAGTGGTTCCCGACATATTCTCCCTATTTTTGACTGTTCTGCTTTTCACGCCTGATTCATATGAAGAAAGAGGTATCTCTTTCAAGAGATTATAGCATCAGCGATGCAAAGAGAAGTAGACTTTGAGCTTGAAGGTGTCCCACAGCGGCACTCGAGAGGGAAACACAACTGCCAGGCTCTATCAGAAACACCTGGGTTGTGGTGAGTGGCTGGGAACTGCACTAATCAATCAGGATTGCTACAGAAGTGATTAATTTTAATTATTTAATGATTTGTCATAAGAAGTGACCCATATCCCTGTGAGGCTGAACTGTGCTCACCCATCCCAAAAGAGGGATTCTGAGCCCCTGCATCTGCTGTAGCCAGAGGTAGTCCCATCCCAAGAGGATTCCACAGACCAGTGCAACCCAGTTGCAGTTGACTAAGCTCCCAGTGTCAGGCCTTTAAGCATATGTAATTTCAGTGATGCAGGCAGCTCAATTAACTTCAACAGATATTACCCATATGCTTACGGGTTTTACTAGATTGCAGTCCGAGCTATTAGTGGCAATATCATTTGCTGACTGAAATAGATTTTAACATTAAAAATACTGTCAGATGGAAAGACTCAGCTTGGTTTTGAGCAGGAGAAACATGGGCAAGGAGCACAGGATAAATATTCCACAGTAAGTATTCAATATGGTATTATTTAAAAGGAAATAACTCACATATAATACAACAACAAAACCCCTGGTTGTCTCATCCTGAAACAGATGGTTAATTAAGTTTCTATCAAATACATAAGCATAATATAAACAATACATAGTGACAGGTAAACTTTCATTACCCTCCTCTTCAGCCCAAGATCTTATGGGGGGAAATTATTTCTTAACTCATTGTACTTTTTAAACAGTGAGCAATTTTTAAAATTTATTTTTTTTTACTTACTTGAAATAAGTCAGAGTTTGTCAAGGAATAAGCAGGGAAGGGTGGATTTTGATGTTTAATTTTTGAAATAAAAGTCTCCTTCATTCTGAAATACAAAACAGTAGACTGTGGTTATAAGCTCTTTAGTACCACTTCATCTAAAAATATGTGCAACTTGCAAAATAGCCCGTTATAAGGATAAATAACCGAGGAAAAAAATTCAAAACATTTTGGAATATTTTGAATAGAAAGTAAGCAATGTTGAAACATTGTTTACTTCATTTCACTGGGAACAAAAAAAAAAATCTAGATTTTATCCAATGAATTTAAATGTTATAGGAGAATCACGAATTTCAGCTCCAGGAGTAATACTTTGTATCTTATGTGCTTAACAGAAGTAAAAGTGCCAAGTTCCCTATTAGCATAAAGTAAATTCATTTGAAAAACAACCAGGCCAGAAAGAACAATTGCAATCAACTAGCATGACTTTCTGTGTAACATAGGTTTTCTGTTTTTTATCTAGAATATATTTTTTCAGGACTCTCCTCCAACATAAATTATATCCAGTCCCCATTCAAGCCCAGACAGCAACAGAGAAAATGGCATAACCCTTGATATGTGAATCCCATGCTATTAAATATACATACACACGTATGCGTGGTTCGCACTCTGGATTTCTTTGGTTTAGAGTGAGAAGAATTAAATGCAGTCATGACTTTGGTGCCTTTAATTTCCTATTTGATGGGAAATACTAATAAACACTGTTATAAAAAACAAGTGAAACATTTCCCACCGGATCTGACCTCTAAAAATTGCACTTGCACCATAGCTGAATGCAGGCATAACGAGAACATCTTTTAAACATCCCTGTTGTCTAGAAAAGGTTGTTGAAAATGTCCCCATAAAGCATATGTTCAAGACTATTAATTGTATTGTAGGAAATGAAATCTCAGCAACATCTCTCCATTATGCAGAAACCCCAGATGTTGTATCAACAATACCGGTTTCACCCATTTCTGGTTGGTATAACTACCCAAAATCTGTAAGATGCCTTTCTATTATGCCTTCACTAGGGCAGGAGAGTTCAACTCAGAGACAGACTGTTTGAAGACCAGTGCAATAAGGAAGAATGCTTCTGTAGAGCAAAGAAGCTGGCGTTGTGGAAGAGAAAAACACAGCATCCTAAAAAGCTTGCAAAAAATCTTGTGCTGGGAGCGTGCACCATTAGTGCATCTACACTTGATTGACATCCCAAGGAATTTAGGCAGGAGTTTGAAATGAAGATGACCCATAAATATTTTTTCTGAATTGGGACATACAAGTAGAGTTTGTATGATTGATAACATATGTTCAGTTTAAACATTTTTTAAATGATCAAGTTATGGAGGAGATACAGTTTTTTGATGGTCTGAACCAGACTTCTCTACTCGTCAATGACAATAGGTAGAGCAGACAGATGATGAGAGTACAAATAAAAATAACCGTTGGGTTGTAAGGTGATTTGTATAATAAAAACAGAAGCTATTGACCTTGAAGGTGATTGGTCAAAAGAAACAGCAGAAAGGTATGGTCTGCAAGAGACTGGTGATGATTGGATAAAATCACACCAAGATGGATGAGGAAACATCTGATTAGGTGATCCATGAGATCAGATTGGAGATCTCCAATATGAGCTCAAGCTTTGCCAGATTAATTTGGGGAAAGTTCTTCCGAAGATGCCAAGGAGACCAATCAGTGAACCCAACTGCTAATCAAGAGAGAAAACAAGGACACTAATTTCTCTATGTGACCAAAGCTACTATGATCAGAGTGGGTATCTTCCATGGGTATCTCAAAGAGTGCACTGGAACATGACCTCACTGGTGTCACCACACTGAACTGCTGATGAATAGAAAGATGGTCCTTCCTTAGTGAGTAATACATCATGGTTTGTCCTTGTATAGCTGGATATTATCTTTGTAGGTGCAAAGTTAGATATTATTTTGGGAATAACCATTTAACAGCTCCTAGCAATAACACCTGGAATATTGTTATATGTAATAAAAAATAGTATAAGTCAATTGCCCAATTCAATCATTGATGTTTGTGCAAATCAGTCTTTAAGTTCCAGAGCTTTAGTTGCCCTGTCACACAAAAAATGTGTCTTTTAAAGACCAGGCCAGTGAAACGTGTACTAGAACTGTGCTGTCACTAACCAGATTAGACTTCAGTACACTCATGAGAGCCATAGAAGAGCCCTGCAAAGCCCTGAGGAGGAGGATCTGGGGTAGGCAGCATAATTGCCCATACTGCTGGCTAGCCAGATGGTTAGAAGTGTCACTAGAGATTATCACCTTTTTCTGCTGAGCTCGGCTAGCTTCTGGAGTAGATGCAGCTGCATTTGACAAGAAAGGAGCCCTGGAGCCACTTCTGCAGCGCACAGATAGGAGCAAGTGCACTGACCCTTCCAGCAATACAGAAAAGTTAGTGTCCACTAAATCCACACCAGACACTGTGCTTTGTTAAGTTTAAAGGGCAGTGAATCTTACACCCATAGCACACTCAGGTCTTGGCACTGCAAGCAAGACCATACGTATCTGAAAGTGGGAAGAGACAGGAGAGTAATCGGGAAGCACAACTGCTAGAAAGGCTTGTGTAGCAAAATGTGCAAGGCACAGTGACCAGCAACAGGGAGGAATACAGCGTACCAGGAGAAGGTCACTTTAGATAACAGGGCAGAGGTAGATTACTGATTCATTGTCTGAGAAACACATTACCTGGAGAACCAGTGGGCTGGAAACAGGGTTGAGGTGTGTTTCAGGTAGTTGTGCCAGCCCTGTTGCTGAACCTGGTAAACAGACCCAAGAGGGAGAGCTCAGCATCAGAGGTCTCTGGACATGTCAGAGGTCTCTTATTCCTTCCACCACGTAGCTAGAGAAAGTGGAATCACCAGCAAAGAAAGCAAAGGGCAAGGCACAGGCCGGTGTGTGCAGCGAGCCCAAAGGTAGTGAGAGCCTTGACCAAGAATGGCTTTGTCTTTAAAGATATGGAGTCATCTCATTAGTTAGTCACACTCTGAGAACAAGAAGTGCAAGAAGGGGAAGAGAGAGAAGGAGAGCAAGAGCACCCTGTAGCTAAAGATTAGTCAAATGTTCAGATTATTTCATTTAACATCTAAGTACATGTGTTGGATCCCTTATATTAGCTTACATAGCAGTTGGATTAGCATTTATTTCTTTTATAAAATAAAATTGTGTTTATGCTTCCTCTTTCTTGGACTTCTGATTAATATGGCATGAAGTTCTAAAGCGCCGAAGAGACAGAAAATAAATGCACTTACTTTCTGCAAATTTGTGGCTTTCTAATTGCAGATTTTTCCTTCTCAAATCAGAGCAAAAAAGAGCAACTGATGACTACGGCTGAATGAATACTGCAATCATTACCCTTGTTATAATGATATATTTCAATAACAACCACAATACTTGATCTCCATGGATGGTTTTATAATGACCATGGATTATGCTGAGAAAATGCTATTCCTAATTTTATTCTTAATGGAGTGTGAAAGTCTTGCTATGTGGTAGAGAGTAATTGTCACTTTAAATGTAATTCACATCACTCAAAGAACATGCATGCTTCATGGTATTAATTAAAGGATACCACAAAAGGTTTGGTTGACAAGAAATGGTGGATTTCTTACTTCAAGCCAAATGAAGCAGTTGTCTCAGTAGAAAAACTCATATTATCATTTAACAAAAGCACATTTTATCATAGATAGCATGTGGTCATGCAAAAGAGCATGCATGGGATTCAGAACATTTGGTATCGGCATAATTAAACTAACTAATCAATTGCAGAACAGTAGTCAAATGTTAAATCTTAATGAACTGGAAAAATGCTACTTCAATTTTTCTGTTTGAAATCCCCAAATTAGCATAATAAACACAACATATTTCTGATCAGTGAAAAACCAGCATTTTCCCCCTTATATTTTGATGATTACTCTGTATTAAAGACATTATTTGCAGTGGCTTTGTAAACCATCATCTAGTTTTGAGTAATTTAATAAAAATAATGTAAATATGTTGTGCAAAACCCAGAAGTTCTTGTCCCTTTCTGCAGCATTTTTATTGTAAATACGATTTTATTCCTTTTTTGTTGTTGTTGTAGTTATAAAACTTCTATTCTATTTATGCTGAAATACAGGTATTAGATGTGCTGTGCATATTTCCCAATGGGTGGATACCTGCTGGGAGAGGATGAGTATTTTCAAGAAATCCAGTTTTCCCTTAAGAAGTGGTTAAAGAGCAGACTGACAGGTCAAATGTGACTTTTCATTCACTTTGCCTCCTTTCTTACTGTACGGGGAGGGATTTGATTGAGACCAGCACAATGATAAACCTAATAATAATAATCAATGCTGTTCTCTGTGTTATGGTCATGTAGACCAGTGGTCAAGATTCAAGCCCTGTCCTCCATGGACTTCAGCCCTTTCAAAGGGCTGACTGCAACAAATGATGGAAATAGCTTTTCATCCTTATTTTACTTATGAGAAAAACGTGATGTATCCATTAAGCATCATTCACTAAGATATAATAGAGCTCAGGGCTAACATGAGAATCTGTACCTTCCTGAGTCCTGCTGCCTCACCTGAAGTTGTGAAAGGATGTAAAGCAAAATTCACCCCAAAACAAAATCGTTACCCTAAATCAAGGAACTTCAGCTAAGATATTGTTAAGCCTTCATTCCACATGCAATTTGCAGCAGATGTCCATTTTTTCTGAAGTCATTCAGCCAGCTCATCGTCATAGTCTGTTACGTATAATTATTAAATGTGTTTTAACGCAGTCAAGAGAAGGTATTAACCTAATGAAAGGGATGTAGGGAAGGATCCCAGTTTGTTGGGATGAAATCATAAAGATTCATTCTCCTGTCCATGAACACATGAAACTGTGAGTATTACCATCAGTTCTCAACAATAAACCTAATCTGTATTGCACCGATGCCCTACTTCATTTTAGCACTGCAAAATAGCCAAAGCTTTAGAGAATAGATCAGCCATCTGTGCCTGCAGGTGTTTACAATACAGAATAAATTAAGAAGTGACAAGGCATCGAGAAGGTTACAGTTGAATAATTACCATGGAAAACTCAAAATCTTATGCACCATTTCAACTACTGAAGATGGAGTATCTGTCTCTGTCCTTTTAAAATCAGTTTCCACTCTTCTTGTTGAGTTTGCCCTTCTGTCTGAAGGACATCTCCCTTCTTCAAATACAGAGCACTTGCAGAAATTAAGCTATGTCAACACTTGTGCTAACAAGTAGGTTTTTTTCTTCTTGATTTAATTGATGCAAGAAACTCAGTTACCAGTGTTGAGCCCACAGACTCATGCTTGTCTCTTTCCATCAATGACAGCCTGTTCTGTGAGAACATCTTCTGGCTCTAGATTTCTTTCCTCTCTGTTCCCAAGCCTTCTTCCTGATACAATGCTGTTCCATGGGAGGCACTGGCATTAAGCACCAAATTCTCTGAGATGAAGGTCATCCTCGACTTTATTTACACATTATACATCTTCAACATCGAAGCTGCAGATGTATGGTAGTAAAAAGAACACAAAGACCTTGGATCTCATTAGAACTTGGCTGGCCTTTAAAAATGAGAAAACTGTTTTTAAAATTCCCCAAATTAATAAAACATCACTATTTGAGCACTGAAATGGAAGAAATTTTTCAATTGATGAAGTACTTCTGATTTTGAAAAAAGGAACTTTTTTAGTCTTTTGCTTCAAAGTATCATATATCATTAATTCTTAATAAGTACAATGAGAAACGCTCACAGCTTTTTATCATAGAAAATTTTGGCTTTTTTCAGGATAAGGGAAAGGTTTCACCTTTTCTAAGATTTAAAACATTTTAACAGGAAGATAACTATCAGAAACTTTTGCATAACATCTATTATATTGAGCCTTCTGTCTATCCATGACACCAGTGGATTTAAGGATCTTTAGAGGAAAGCTATGCACAAGACTAAAGAAATTAGTAATTAAGCATTCTGGTATCTTCCGTGTGTGGCACAAGAGGGTTTTTTTGCTATTCACAGAAGACTCTGAACACACATGGTCACAAATAGCTCAGATGTTAATCCTTTTTTCAGGAGTTTGGGTCTAAATAACAGTGCCTGGTCTCCAAAGTAATTTTCTCTCTTTAACTGTCTGGAGAGAGACAGAGGAAGTTACTTACACTGCTCATTCTTGAAAGACGCAATGCAGCTGAGCTGGAAGCAGCGTGTTATTATTGCATAGGCTGAGAAGCATTAATGCACTAAGAAAAAGGATTTCCAGAAGCGTAGAAGAGGAGTTGCATCTCCCACCAGCTGTAGGTTGGCCTGGGACAGCAAGCACATCTCTCCACAGCATCTCACGGTCCTGGAAAAGGAGATGACACAGGGCCAAAAAATCTGTAAACTTTTCTAGGATATAGAATGAAAACCTGTGGGCTTTCAATTTTATAAATTACTAGTGTTGCAATGAAGAGATGCCTGATCTCTGTCGCCTGCGGAAGAGAGGAAGGTCTGTAGGGTTACATGTGCTTTTGCAGAGATTCAGACTCATGTCCTGGGCTTGGGGCACCAATTTTGGAGCCGCAGGGTCTCACACCTCTCTACTGCTTTATCCCAGGCTCATTAAGTCCATATTCTGGTCAGACATGAAAAAGAGACAGATTTCTATACTACCTCAAAACCAAAGCAAATAGTAGTATTCCTACTAGGATGGGGATGGTGGCTAAACCAGAAGATTTGACTGAATTAGTAACACAAGATTCATAAGCAGCAAACTGGGTTATCTTTCAGTTCAGCTGAGGAACCAAAAAAGAAAAATACTTAGAATTAAATAAATTGGGGGAAAAAAACCCCAAACCCAATAACAACAAAAAAAAACCAAACCCCACCAACAAACCTGGACATGAGCTATCTCTGTAAAACAGGTGTTAATAATGTGCCATACACTGGCTGGTGTGGAAAGGAACTAATAAAATGATTTATAGCAGTAATTATTCTTATTTTATTAAATGGAATGAACTATACTGAGATGCAAATCTAGTAAATCCCACTGAATATTTCTAAGAAATTTCTAATAAAATTTCTTGACCTTGAGCAAGACTTACGTGGGGGAGTTGGCGCACAATAGGATACTTTTTAATATGATTTTACATGCTCTTACCTGAAAGGGAAGCAGTCAGTTACAGTATCGGTTGCTGAATCCAGTATCCCAGTAGAAATATGGCTTTGTGTCCCTGGGTTCAGCCAGTACCAAGGCTGAGTGCATATTCCCAGTAGGCACATATATATGCACTCAACCTTTTTTATTTTTTTTTTCTCTGAATTAACAACACTGAATTATTTGGTTTGGTGCTGCAGTTTTTGGAGGACAACTCCCATGGAGCAGAATCCAAAACCCAGGTATCAACCAGCAGACTTCATAATCAATTTTTGATTTTGGTATTTTAACACAGTGTTTAACCAGTCTTAACTTTAGGATGTACATCAGGTATCAGGCGAAAGGGCTAGAAGAGAGAAAGTATTTCTAATATGTGCCTTCTGTTCTTAGGTTTTGAACTGAAACTTCACTTTCGGGTCAAATCCAAACAGAGTAAGTCGACTGCTCATTTTATTACATCTCCTAAACAAGCACTGACCTTGGGGCAGCTTGACTTTTTTGATATTTCCTACTAACTCTGTGATCTGGAGCTTATTCGAGGAGTAATCTGCACAGCAGGCAGCAAAAAACATTTTCTTTTTCTCCTAACCTTCAGTGGTCAACACGCATGAAAAAAGCCACAGTCGATGGCAGAACAAATGACCAAAGACACACACAGAAACAAGTTTTCTTTCACTTGCCCAACTGCCAGGCCAAGAGACCTACAGACCATTTTAATATGTTTGAATCAAACCTGCTTGAGCAGTCAGATCAATTTGTAAGCATTTGTGGGATTATCTAATTAAAACATTAGCAGGCAAATTGGACAGCATGGAATTACTCTACAGAAAATTGCATAAGACAATTTTTTTTCCAGTGTAATAAAGCACCTTCTCCAAAGGCATATTGCATTTTCATTTCATTTTGATGTGTTAAAGAGCTCTGGGTGTCAATTTTTGAAAACGGAAAACCAAATTTCCTCCTCAATTTCTTTTCCTCCTTCCTGCAGCATATAGCTTTCACTAAAAATAGCACAGGAGGATGGAGAAAGGTAATGTGAAAACTGGGAAACCTCACTTTTGAACTATTTTTATAGTTGCACAAAAAGCCAGGCAACAAAGACAGTATAGGATATTGTGGCAGAAACTGGAACAGGTGACAGGTGAGGTGGGATAAAAGTAAATAAATGGGGACAACGTTTTCTTGTAGCGAGTGTGGAAACAACCACAACTACCCCCCGGTACGAAGCCATAAAACATTTCCAATAGGCACACACGTCAGCACACCAAAACCACAAAAGTGAGGTGTGCAGGTCTCGATAAAAACATTCAAATTCAACTGTTGAGGCCAAAGTAGAGCGTTTGGTGTCAGATGTGACAGATCGGCTGGCTCTCAGGCGGACACTGCCATCTTTGACATACATACTAGAGAATACATGTGAAAATTAACTCTGCCATCACATTTAATTATACCCGATTGCTTTATCCTGCTGCAGAGTGGCACTGGATAAAAAAGCACAAATATTTGCATGTAATTGTAACAACTTACCTTTCGCTTTGCAGTTGCCGAAAAAAATTAACTGGGGCAATGAAGGTTTACAGGAGCCTTTTGATGCTTTTTTAAGTCAGCCTGCTGTTATTTTAGCAGCGTGAAACAAAGGTCACCTGGACAAGGGGGTTAAATAGAAATGATCGTTTATTTTTGCTGCACAAAGGTCTGTGACTTCTGTGAAAAACAAACTACAGATTTTTATGTTTGCTGCATTGTCTCTATGAACGGGGAGACATGAATATCTTTGCATGAGCAAGTTTTCATATTCTCTCTCGTATGCTGGTAATTTCACCTGCCTGCTTCATCATCGCTTTAGCTTGTCTAACTCGTCTCAGATCAACAGGAGCTTGAAATTATCTCAAGGCACATTATGAAATACGTAATAGGGGTGTGAAGAAGATGCATGGAGGAATGGGGTGCGGTGACAAAGCCAAGACACAGTCTATTCTAAATTGCACCAACTCGCATAACAAATAAAGCAAATGATAAATAACATTTTTGTGCTTCTGACCACTTGGGGTTTTTTATATTTCACACGTTTTACTGCAAGAGAAAACATGCTGGTGTTTCTAATCAGGGTCTGTGTCTGAAATATAACTGGAGTTTGCTGGTTTTCACTAGTTTTATCCAAATTAAAGCATTAAATTGTAGAATCATGCATTCAGAGCTTAGAGGGCAGACATATTAGCTTTATTCATGTCACATACCAACTGGCTTCTTACTCAGAAACAGTCTAATTCAGCAAGATGCTGTCCAGCAGGAATAAAGATACAGGAATTTTGTACTTAATCTCTTCAGTCCTGAATCAAAGATCTGCGAGTTTGCTATGGACTCATGGGCTTAACAGAGAACTAGAGTGAAACATAAGAAATCTGATGGCTATCCTCTGATCTGCCATCACCCAGGGTGGTCACTCTGGTCTCATTCTCTCTGCTTCCTGAATACTAAAGAGAAATAAAGTATTATTTACCTCCCTAACTACTATAAACGCGAGAGAAAGTGGTACACTATGTACATAATTACTGTCTTGTGATTCTAAGCCACCGTTGGTTTTTTTTCCTAGATAGGAAAGGAATAAAACTGTATATACTTGCAAAAGATCAAATCCAGAGAGGATAGAAGTATGGCAGAAAAAGAAACACACACAAATAATTGAACTTAGTACAAATGTGGTCTCTCAGACAAACAAATACAGGAAGCACTTTGTGAAAAATAATTGAAACAAAGGCATATAAAGAAACAACCATAAATAAAAATTCATAGCATAAATCTAACAGGCTTAGACTTACCTAAGCTTATATATATTGACTTTAATGGGACTGCCCTGACTGCCCGCTATATTTAGAATTGTGGGACTAGTACCTATATTTTTCAGATCATAACCTTGTGGATCCACATTGAAGTTAAAACCTCCCCATAGGCATCAGGTGATTGGGTTACTAGGTTTGTGTCTGTCCATAGGTTGGACTTGGGTTGCATTGTGGCTGGCTTGAGCTTAGTAATTTCATCCTGTGCTATGATAGCACCAGAAAAGTACAGAATGAAAATAAACTCATGTTTCCAAAACTTTTAAAACTTCTCTGGAATAATATATAAAGTAAGAATAGACATAGCTTAGCAAACTACTGCATAGCAACAATGGGTAGTTTGCTTTATGAAAAAAAAAACCAACCATATAACACAGCCCAATTTACTGAACTTTATGAGCTTTTAAAATACTTCTGTAAAGAAGGTTCCTGTTTCCTTCAGATTCTGTGGAGAAGTTTGTAAACAGCAGCATCCTCTAGGCAGTTGACCTTGGAGACTTTTTTCTTTAGGTAAAAAAAGAAACCCCAGAGGTCTTGAAGTGATCTATAAAAGGGGACGGGCTCAATCATTCTTCACACAAAACACCATGAAGGAACCATCAAGCATTCAGCTGGATACGCCAGCTCTGCAGCTCTGTGGTACCTGCTGCCTGTGCTTTGGAAAACAGTTATTACACTCAGGCTTTCCAAAACTCCTTTTAGCTAATCTCTTCAACACACTGAGGCTGCTCAAATGTCAGTGATGTAGCCTACGAAATGGCTCTGGAATACAAACAAATCAAACTCTTAGAATCATACAATCACAGAAATGCAGAGTAGCTTGGGTTGGAAGGGACCTTTAAAGGTTATCTGGTCCCACCCCCCCTGCAACGAGCAGGGACATCTTCAACTAGATCAGGTTGCTGAGAGTCCAGTCCAACCTGACCTTGAATGTTTACAGGGATGGGGCATCTACCAGCTCTCTGGGCAACCTGGTCCAATCCTTCACCACCCTTACTGTAAAAAATTTCTATCTAGTCTAACTCCAATGCTTCACCACCCTTACTGTAAAAAATTTCTATCTAGTCTAACTCCTCACTTCTTAGTTTAAAGCTATTACCCCTGTCACAAGAAGGGCCTGCTAAATAGTTTGTCCCCATCTTTCTTGTCGGCCTCCTTTAAGTACTGAAAGGCCACAATGAGGTCTTCCTGAGCCTTCTCTTCTCCAGGCTGAACAACCCCAACCCTCTCAGCCTGCCCTCATAGCAGAGGTGTTCCAGCCCTCTGATCATCTCTGTGGCCCTCCGCTGGACCTATTCCAACAGGTCTGTGTCATTCCTGTGTTGAGGACTCCAGACCTGGGCACAGTACCTCAGGTGGGGTCTTACCAGAACAGATAGAGGGTGAGAATCACCTCCCTCAACCTGGTTTTGGTGCAGCCCAAGATACAGTTGGCTTTCTGGGCTGCAAGCACAGGTTGCCAGCTCATGTCCAGTTTTTCATCCAGCAGTACCCCTAAGTCCTTCTCAGCAGGGCTACTCACAATCCCATCATCTCCCACCCTGTATTGATAACAGGGGTTGCGGCAGCCCACATGCAGGACCTTGTATTTGGCCTTGTTAAATTTCATGAGGTGCACACAGGCCCACTTCTCAAGTCCATCTCAATCCCGTGGCTTTGTTTTCTCTGTGTATCAGAAAGAAAAACCTGAATTCATCCTGGCTTAATAGTCATCCTCAGCAGCACGATGACTCACCACAGCAAATGTACATGACCATTAATGCATTTCCAAAACCGTGGTGCTCCTTTGGGCATGCATCAACTTTGCCTCTGTGTATAAATGCCATTTCCAAAGTGCAAAAGTAAGCTTTATGCCAGAACTGTCTTCCTCAGTCTTCTCTTTATTACTATAATCAATCAAACAGAAAAATACTGCCACAAGGACACTACCTCTCCCTCCCAACCAAATGCTCCACACTTTTTTTTCTGCGAACTTCTCAACGGATCCCCAGCAGCCTCCCCTGGGAGCTACTGTAGGCACCTAACCCCAACTACCTTCTTACTCATCATTTTTTGGAGCTATTTAGATGTCTTTCTGCTGTCTCTCCTTATCTACTCAACTCGGATATACCTTTCATTCTCAAAATCTAGCTGTGACGTCAGTGACAATCTCTGGCCCACCCACTCCTGGGTTTGTCATCTGTTAAACTCCATACAGATATATTTGCAGCAAACCGATTTTGCTAAGTTTTGGCTGTCTTGCTGCTTGATGAGAACACCGTCTGGTCTGGCACAGACTACTTGCAGTCTCCGTCAAACCAATGAAGTATTCTGCTTTCAGACAGAAATGTTCTCCAGCACAGCAGTGCTCATGGTAACAACCTCATAATGTTCAGAGGCAGATGCTCTAAATTAGCTGTGCTCTGCAAATGGGACCAGCAGTGAGGTAGAAGGAATGAAAAGGGGATGAGAAGGACCAAAACATTTTGCCGAAGGTCACATTTCAAAGAACATAATTTAACTTAATTTTAAAAGGCTTCTTGCCACAAGACCCCACAAGATCCACAACTCCCCTCTATTTTTTTTAGCATAGCAAGAAAATTGAACCATCAACAAATAGGCACTTCAGCTTGTCATTTTATCTCTTCATTTCTTTTCAGTGAGAAAAAAAGAAAATGAGGCAAGTCCTTTGGCTTCAGTGCTGAGAACTGCAAAGACTGCTTAAACTCTATAAACATTTTGTTTGCTTAGTTCTTTTGCACAGCAACAGAAAGCACCACTTCTTTCAAACCATTTCAATACTGGTACAGTTTCACTGACAATAAAGTCTTTGAGTCTTTGCTATTTGCTGCCAAAGGAATTAAGGGGACAGAAGGATTTAACATGCCTAAATTTTATCACTGGAGGTCTTGACAGAAGCAATAAGAACTACACTGAGTTTTTAAACAAGTCTGTAAATGAATACTATGGAGAACCAATGAAAACACACCTAAGAAGTGCTTTCTCAATATAGAAAAGGGAAGGCTGCAAAGGAAAGGGAATTACTTCAACTCATTTTGCTTCATCTTTTTCAAATATTTCATTTAGATTTCTATCCTTTTCCAATTTATATATACTCTATCATTAACTGAGATGCCTAAACAGAAGTTCAGTCTAGCCAAAAATGAAGTACTATTATCTGGGAAAGTCAACAAAAGTGATTTTTCACCAATTTCAAAACTTCTTATTGTTTTTCAATAGAAGATTAATTGAAATGAGTCTTCCAAGCAATTTGGTTTTGCTGAAGCTGCTTCCTGATCAAAAAGAAATCTGAATGAATGATATCTGATTTAAAAAAAATTCCATCCAGTTCTAATTAGTATGTTCCCACTAAAGTGTAGTACTCGTGTAAAAGAACAGGCACAAAATCAATATGCTGTTAGCTAGTGTGAACACAGTCTTTGTAGAAAGCAGGTGTCACATAGATATGAAACTGGAAAAGAGGATGCACCTAAAATGAAAGATGGATGCCGGAGAGGAGTCTGGATGAAAGGAAATAGAGAATATACATCATGCTTGTTAAAAAAATGGTACCATTGCTTGATACTAGGATAGATGTCCTGCTATGAAGTAGCAGCTAGCTTTCACTTCCCAAGCATGCAATGTTATTTGTTCCTAAGACTGCCTAGCTTATAAGAAAGAGGAAGAAGTAACATCAAACACGTTGCGACTCATAAAATGAAACATCTCTCCACTTTTGGCAACTGCTACCATGCTAAGGCATCACATTGTGAAAAAAATCTAAGTTTTTAAGTATTATAACAGAGAGCTTTGTTGTTCATGCAACAACATGCATGTTTTTAGCGTGTTTTACCCACACCTTTCAACTGTCAGGTAGAGCTCAAGGTTGCCAGGTGAAACGTGCACAATATGCAGTTGATAGAAACCAAAGCAGTCGCATGTGAACCTAGTGTGACTATTGCAAACCACCCCGTGGAGCAAACTGCCGATACCTATCAGATATATTCCAGCTGGTTTGGGCCCTGTATATCTTTCTGCGTGATATATTAGTCATTTGTTACTCACTCCTTCCTTTAAGGATTGGTGTTAAAAGTTAGTCAACACCGTCTAGTTTTGGCTGCACTCACAATTTTATTTCAACTGAGCAGGTTAAAAAAAAAAAAACAACCATCAGGATTTTAATTTAAAAACTGTAAAGGCTTTCTCTCATGTAAAAATACTTCAGAAAGCTTCACTGAGAAATGAAAATCAATAGTGTTTTTCTTTTTCCTAGAAATGACTCTCCTTTCACAGCAAAACTCTGGTGCTAGAGAATACAGCTGTGGGAAACGCATGCACATCCATCACGAGGATTCATGAGAGCATTGTCTTTTGCTCCCATTTACACAGCATTAAATCCTGCTGTGTTGATTTTGAGTTTGATGTGCTACTAAATCTTAAGTCCCCAGGCAGAACCCTCTCAAAATCATGGCGTTTCACTAGCTGTCTCAGACCACGCGCCCCCTTCATTTGAAATTATCTGGTCCCGAGTGTGCTAAAAATATTCTCATACTTTTTGATGAGCTTGGGCCATGTTCCAAGGCTATCACAAAGCCAAAACCCCTGCAAGGAAATTTTTTTTTCTTGTGGCTTTCATAAGCACCTTTTACAGATCTTTTCAATCCCAAAGTAGGTCTGCTATTATGCAAAAGCAATTTAAAATGATATGAGTTATGACTGAGGGGATCCATGCAGGTGTTCATGGGCTTTAATTAATGCATTTGCTTCACACCTTTAATTAATTTGTGACAACATTCTCAAGTGTCACCAATGCAAAGACAGACAGCTTTGCTGCCCAAGGCTTGGCAGAAAGCTGTGCACCATGAACAGCACCTATAAAGTATGATAGGCCTTCTGTGCTAGATGAGTCTCTACCAGCACCAAGTACTCAGACCACGATGGTATCTGGGAGCAAGAGTGACTGCATAACCTTCTGTAGTATAAAAATAAATATATAAATAATCTATGAATCAAATTAGTAAGATTGTTATGAAAAAAAAGGCATTTAAATGTTTCCTATAAGCAGGAATGAATCCCGCTATACTAATGAATCACCTCTGCTGTGTCTCTAGAAGTTCATCTATTGAACTAGGCTACTTGAATAATATACAAGACAGATACTTTTTAATCAACAGGCTTATTTTTCAGATTCTGCATCAAAACATTTTTAATCTATTCACTTCAGTCATCCATAAAGTATACTCAGTAAACTTTCTTAGCTCTATGTCAGCATTTGTCTACATTGCACAAATATACGATTTGCTGATACAGCAAATCGGAAGCTGGTTAATTGCATCAAATTTCTCACTGAAAAGGCTTTTTAACTACCCTCAAATATCATCAAGGCTGAGACTAAGTACATGTTTGAATATTTTCTTCAGTTCTCTGGTGACAAAACTGCTGATGTGGTTGTTCTGACATCTATGATTGATCAAAAAAAAAAAAAAAGAAAGAAAACAAAGGAGAAAAAAAAGACAAAATTTTAATCCTAATGCAAACACACTGATGAGAGATGCTCCAAAGAACACAATTTTGTACAGCACTGATTTTTATAAAGATTTTCAAGCTTTTAATCTTTCAGCAGTGTTTGCTCCTAAACATAAGACACTAAAGTAAATTGAGGTGTCTCTTACTTGCATAATATGACATTATTTTGGTGGCTTTTGACCACCTTTTACCTTTTAATTTGTTCTCAGCAATAAATATTTGAAGAGCAGCTGATCCGTTTAAGATATTTTTTGTCTGTGGAATATCAAACTTCTCTTGCTTATTAATCTGCCATGATACCTTATGCCTGGGTTACTTCAGGTGGTTGGTATTATCTTTATTCACAGATCACTTGTTCCATCCTTCCCTTTTTCAAATATTCTGATCAATGATTCTGTTTTGTTGAACGCAAAAGAAAATAAAATCAACAAAAGCAAATAAAATAAAAATAAAAGCAGCAAAAGAAAACAAAAACAACTCTCACAGAGGTCATCGGGCTATAGTCCTTTAAGTGTATAAATCAGAAAGCATTTAAAGCAGCCAAACTGATGCAGCAACTGCATTGTTCTTGGCCATACTGTGTGATACTACTTGCAATTTCTTAGACTGGGGCTATGAGAGCATCTCAAAGCAGTCAGACACCCAGCTTCCATTGTGGTTTTGGACACCTGATTCCCTTCCATTTCTTTTAACGTTACAGACTTCTTTGGTGAATAAAGCAAGGCCTAATTAGCACTTTAAGTCATTTGTTTCTTCTCTTCTGCCAGCTTTTACCACTCCATCACCAGGGCTGAAAGCAAGAAAAACTGCCTTTTTTGTGAAGCATTCAATCTCGTGTCCTGTAATTGTGGTGCAAAAACTGCATTTCAAGATGGAAAGCAGTACTTCAAACTGGAGCACTGAATACAGTAGCTAACATCCTCTTTGCCAACTCTGCTACCCCTTTAATGTCTTAGGCAAAATTTCACAGCATCCTCTATTACTCTGACATTTGATTTGCTTGTAATGACACAACTTTGAAATAACACATCTAATCAGTTTGAAAATCCTGCAGATATAAGTGGGATCGGGTGTTTGTCACAGTTCTGAATATCTAAGTCATCATCCACAAAAGTAGCTTTCAGTCTGTCTTGCACTGCCAGCACATCTCCCATCTTCTGCTGGAACTCAGTACATCCCATTTTATTTGCTGTATTTGCCATCAACAGGTAGTTGAGCTTCTGCTAGGAGTAAGATCTCTACTTGATATAAAACTCATAAAAAGACATCCAGAAGGGCAAGGTTGAGCTCCAGATGATGTAGTTGAGACTGGAGAAATGATAACAGAGATGATAGTCCAAGGAGGGGAGAGAGAAAAGGTGGAGGACATGGGAAAATCATAAGCCAAGTCTCCGTAGTGGCTAGAGGGGAAGAAGACCCAGGAACGGCTCACAGCAAAGCTGAATCTGTTGGATTTATTATTATTATTATTATTATTATTATTATATGGACTTGGATTAATGGTGATGAATGAACTGGGATGCAGAATTAGAGGTGAAAGGAGAGAATCAAAGAATGAAGATGAAAATGGGGGTAACATGTCACAACAGAAGTAGGTGAGTAATCAGAGACAGTGGCCAGGACGGGGTGGAAGCAATGCAGGACTGAAAAAGAAAGTACTGGAGAATATTCATGGATTTGACAGAGTTGGAAGGGACCTCTAGAGATCATCTAGTCCAACTCCCCTGCTAAGCAGCGTTGCTCAGAGCACATCACTCAGGATGGGGTTTGAAGATTTCCAGAGAAGGGGACTCCACCACCTCCCTGGGCAGCCTCTTCCAGGGCTCTGCCACCCTCACCCCAAAGAGTTTTTTTCTCACATTTGAGTGGAACTTCCCATGTTCCAGCTTGTGCCCATTCCCCCTTGTCCTATCACTGGAAAGCACTGAAAAGAGTCCAGCTCCATCACCATTCAACCGACCTTTTAGGAACTTGTAAACATAGATAAGGCCTCCCCTCAGTCTTCTCTTCTCAAGGCTAAAGGCCCCAGCTCTTTGAGTCTTTCCTTGTAAGGGAGGTGGTCTAATCCCCTGATCATCTTTGTTGCCCTACGCTGGACTCTGTCCAGCAGTTCCCTGACCCTCTTGAACTGGGGAGCCCAGAACTGGACGCAGGATTCCAGTTATGGCCTCACCAGTGCAGAGCAGAGGGGGAGAATGACCTCCCTCGACTTAATGGCCACACTTCTCCCTATGCAGCCCAGGATCCCATTGGCGCTCTTGGCCACAAGGGCACATTGCTGGCTCATGGAGAGCCTGCCATTCACCAGGACTCCCAAACCTTTTTCCTCAGAAGTACTTTCTAGAAGATCCACCCCTAACCTATATTGGTGCCTGAGGTTCTGCCCAGGTGCAGGACCTTACATTTGCCCTTGTTGAACCTCATTAGGTTCTTCTCTGCCCAGCTCTCCAACCTGTCCAGGTCACACTGGATGGTGGCACAGTCATATTAGGCTGCTAGTGTGAGATAAGGAGTGGGAGATCAGAATCTTCCTTCAAGACAGAGTAAAATGAGACATACAGAGTTTAGGAGACAAAATAAAAGAAGAGAGGAGACTTGGAAAACTTACTGTGTAATTCCTATTCTTCCAGTACTCTTAGCCCACCAAAACCCCTTGGTGAATTCACATTTATGAGATAATTTTGGCCTAAAACTCAGCTTGTAATATCACCAAGCAATTTTTAATTTCTTCTTCTTTTTTTTTTTTTTTTCGCATTTACAGTTTTTTCTCCTTTTCTTTGACCCAAAGACAATAAATCGTTACGGTCCATCAGTAGTCAGCAATCCAAACTCAAGCTGGAGCAGCAAAGTGTGATTATTCACATAAGTCACATGGCTGTTGTTCTGTTCCCTTCATGGCTCAATGTAACTTATAATTAGCAACTGAAGCAGCCACCAGGGCTTTGAATCTCAATGGAAAAGATAACAGAGAAGCAGACTTGTTCTGATTTATTCTTTCTGGGAAAACCTGTTAGCTAAGCCTCATCACACATTCTCTTCATTATTAACCTTTCTTGCATAAGCTAGAAAGCAAAGCGTTGGTGGGGGAGCCTATGCCACATGGCTTCTTAGGAAGGGAGGGAGAAAAGATGCACAGCAGAATATTTGCCTATTTTCACATCTAAAGGTGGAGAGGGAGAGGCTGATGCAGGTTTTACTAAAAGCCTTCAAATTCTCAGAGGATATATGAATTTGCTCCTGCACATTTCTCCAACATGATGACTGGCACCATTCATGCACTGGACTAGGTTCAAAAGAGAACCATTTCTGGGGAGGTTATTTGCTTCAAAGATGGAAATTTTTTCTTATGGATTTGGGCAGAATATATGACTTCCTTTATCTAAATTAGTCTTACCCTACAGAGGCAATTAAGGGCATGCTTACACTTTGTCCCCTAGCTCCTTGGACATGGAACTTGTACATATGCATAGTCCTTACACAAACTGAAAAATGAACCTCCTTTCCTCTCTGAAAATGCGTGAGAGGGAGACTTAATCTGCTTTCTAATAGCAGTAACAGTGATTTACTATGGTGTAAAATGTGCAAAAATGAAAATGTAACCTGCGTGCCACTGGTTCAGTCGTCTATGACCCAAAATCCATTTTGATTGTGGACACAGTGGGATTTTAAGCTGTGCAAATATATCTGAATTAATACCACACAAGGTAAGAAAAACAAAAACATAGAAAAGAAATCTTTCATATGGTAGTACTTAGCAACCTAGGGAAAAATACTGATACTGGAAGGGTTTAAAACTCTTAAAAATATTTTAAACCTTAAGGAAAAAAATTAAAGCAAAGACAGCAACTCAAGGATCGGCTCATTCTGAACAGCAACAGAGGACCAACATTTCCTCATTACAGGGGTAATGAACACATTAACACTCAGCCTAATTACATGGTAACTATACACTATGTGGATTAACCTGTGTGTAATCCTGAATACTTATGGATGATGCATATTGTGAAAAACCACCAGCAGCATCTTTGCACAAAGGACAAGATGACGAAGGAAAAGTGCTTCAGTAGAGGTTTTTCTGTGTATCACAAGAGATGGAGAGACTTTTCACTCCTTGATCAACTGAAAAAGTACTTGCTTTGTCATAGGGGCAGCTGGAAAAAACCAGCAAAGCCCCAATATTTCTGTTGCATGTTGTCATTGAACTAGACTAGCTGACTTTGCAAGACAAGCAAATATATCACTTTTAATTAACACTTAATTGCTCTTGATACCTGAAATTCTGCTAAGCATCTCTCCTGCCAGACCCAGCATGTGAAGGGCATCTGTGCATCACTGTATCAACACACAGGAACTGAGAATTACTTTCGTGTTCAGGTGGAGCTTCTTTCCCTCATTTTCTTGTTGAGAAATCATAGCATTTTGTTTTTAAATACTAAAATAAATAAGAAAGAGGACCAGATTTTCAGCTAGCAAATGCCAGCAACGATTTCCATGGAAGTGAGAATTTTCTTTGTAGCTGCAACAATCGAAAAGTTACATCTAGAACAAATCAATCGCTGATTTAAAAATATATATGCACCACTATTCTCCTTTGTGGTGAGGAATTCAGCAAAAAAACTAAACCATTTTAAAAACGAGAGATTAGTAGAAAGCTTGAGGAACGTTTAATTATATGTTCTCAGAAAGGTATAACATTAGCATTGTCCCACCTTATACCGTTCTACTTGTATCATTAGCTTTTATTAGCACAATAGATTCATCACATACTGCTTTATGACACGGTGTAATGTAAATCAATGCAGTGCCTCCCCAATGACTAATATAAGCTAGCTAGCTCAACTATAAAAGAAAGACTTGACAGATGGGAAGCCAACAGAAAACGGCAGAAGGCCATTAAACTTATTTTTCACTGTTTTATACCAAAGTATATGGCTGGAAATGAGAGTATTTTTATAGGTTAAATATCAGTGGAAGAGAACTAGGGAACACTGCAAGTTCCCCATCACCTGAGCCCCCTGGGCTACTCTTGACACAAAGATCACATCACTTTAATAAGATTGCTATCCTCAAAACACTAGTTACCTGTGCATCTCATTGACCCAGTTATGCTGCCATAAAGCATCCTGATACCCGTAGTTTATTCTCCAGACGGAAGAGTATTAAAGCAATGACCCCATGGCCTTTTCTGGAAGAAGCTGATGTCCAGGTGTTTATTGCTGTCTCTACGCTAGAGGTCACTCCAGCCCCAGCTGGGTCAGCTGCACATGAGTATTCTCACTGCCCCACTGACATCAGATGATGCTCCCGTGTCTTCTCCTACTGAAAGGGGCCATAAGCACACACTTGCTTTCTACAGTCTCTTCTCCAAAAGATCTCTGGCCCTCAGAGCTGCTAGCTCAGGGGCTACCTTGTCCTTTTCTTTCCCATTAGTTGGGTTAGCCCAGGCATTTTAGCTAGCTGGGAAAACTCAGAGGTCACTAAACCTCTGCAAATCACCTACATACCAAGGCTTATTTGTACTCCTTGCTAAAAAGGAGAGCAAAACCAGAGAGACAGACAAGAGGTGTAAAGCAGCAGAGCTACAACGGCTCCAGCACTAGAGGCTTATGCAGCCTCTAGTGGAAGATGACAGTGACTTTTCAGGAATGGCAATGATGTGTCAGGTGTGATGGGCCAAAGGTGTAAACTCCTTAAAATGGTTTTGCCACCTAAAACTGTAGGTGGCAGCCTGCGTTTAATTACATTCATCAGTTCGACAATCTGAGAGGAAATGGTGGTTAGCAACTTTGGAGCAGAGAGGGATGTTAGCAAGGAAATCAGTGATCAAATCAAATTCCCTTATGGATAGACAATTATAAGTAATTATCTGAGGAGAGCTGAGGTTTTCACTGGCTGTGGGTAGTGCTGCAAAGCTAAGTGTCTTTACTAGTTCCACATTTTGAGATTCAACAGAAACGAGTATTTTGGTTCCCCAACTCTCTTGAAGTCATATACAGGATTTGGCTTGTTCCAATCAGAACTGCTTTGCAATAGTGTTCCCACATCAGCTGTTTTTACTTGAATATTTTTTTTCCAAAATATGAATACTTTCAGATTTACCAGTTATTTAAATATACTATCCTTAAGAGGTTAAAATAAAAAAATAGCACCCAAGAGATAATGGTTTCACTTTCACTTATGATAGGCTAGCTAACATTCCAAATGAGATTTGGAATAAGCAATTTCTTGATGCTGTTTAAGCCTAGTAAACAGAAATCCAGTTATCTTCCTGGGTAATACTCAAAATGGAGAAGTGCTTCTTGGGACTTTGGCATTACCTACTTACATTGTTAGAGATAGAACCCATTGAAATGGATTAACTTTATTTCAGTAAATTACAAGCTTGTATTAACACTAACGCACAGTTATAGTCATCTTTGAGCAACTACACTAGGGGTTTCTCAAATCATTTAATTATCCCAACACAATTCTCTAAAATGGACCAGGCAGCACAGCACTCGGGTTATTTAAATGTATGTAAGCTTAATAACTAGCACCTAGAAGAAGTAATTAAAGAATGAAGGATAGGAAAGGTGTTGATAAGTTAACGGGTTGGTGAAGAATATGAAACATTTAAGTATGCATTGTTTCATCATGGCTGCTTTTTGTGCTAGAAAATCAGCCAGCTTTCTGGAAGCTGTTTTGGCACCCTCCCGTACCTAATTCAGCCCCTGAAATTATCCACAAGCGCAGTGAATCAGGAGTCCTGGGGGGCCTTGTGTTGTTCTGGTTATGGTGAGCAGTGATTTCATGGATATTATGCTGCCAATGATATGCATGACTTTGGTTGCACAGGTTTATCTAATATTTTTTTTCAAATCCACTTTCATTCAAATACAGTCATATGCAAGACTTCTCTCATCAGAGCCACCCAGATTATTGTATTTCATCACCTGAAGTAGAGAGCAAAAAGCAGGATGTAGAACTTTAGTTGGCACTGAATAACTGGGATAGGAAAATAATCAGCTTAATAGGATGGGAAAGGAGGTGGAAGAGAGAGAAAGACGGGAAAAATATAGTAAAAAAGAATGGAACATCTGCTGCTCTCTCTACAGTGAAACAATAGTTTAATCTGGGGACAGTCTAAGGTTGGAGCATTATTAAATAGAGCACAGAAAAGATATCAGGGTTTGGGAGAAAATTGTATCCTGAATTAGGACAAAAAAACAGAAGCAGAGATATCTCCAACTTAAAGTTCCCAACTTAAAGTTGGATTGGATCCCCTGAAACTTTTAATTTCAATAAACCTAAAAAGATTTTGTTGATAATCTTGTTTATTTTACTTTAAACTTTCTAGTTAAAAACAGTTGCAAGTTTTGAAAGAATTCTAAGAGGTGGCCACTTGTCAAGCAATCAAACAAACCTGAACACTGGAACAGCAAATTCACCAAAAGAATCTCCTTCTTACTCTTTCAGTTTTAAATAAGTTGGCGTTTTCTAATAGAAAACCAATCAGCTTCACACATAAGCAACTTATCTAAGGCCATATGGCAAGCCCAGAGTGCCCAGTTTGTATTATGAAACGGCTCCAACACCCACTTTCTGTCTGTGTCAGATCCAACACAAAAGTCTGCAGCTTTTTTTTGGTGGCACAACAGAGGACAAAACTCAAATTGTAGAGTTCAGGAGGGCACCTGCATGCTTCAGATCTATTAAAACACAGATTATTAAATCTGAAATGTCTGCTTCCTACAGATTTTTTTCAGAATGAATTCATTTTCATGTAAATGAAGAGCCTAAATGGCAGTGATTCATGTGCATTTTACAACCACTACTGGCTAAGATTCTGTGTTTTGTTCAAATAAATCAATATGAAGGACAATGCTGCTCCAAAATACCTTTGTTATCTCCCAATTTGAGAAAAGTAATGCTATCTCCCAGAAATCTAAGAGAGAGTCCTTGAAGGGATTACCTCTTCCAAGATACAGTAAATCATCAGAAATAGACACTATTGTAATACATCAAAGTCTTCTTGCACACTAGCTTCCCAAAAAGCAATGAGTTGAGATCAGGCTCCAGCCACATCCTAAAATGCTTATATGCACAGACAGAAGTCACTGACTTTCCACTGTATCTGATTACTTTGCTACCCAAAACACACCACAGTAGGAATTCCCGTTTGCACATCTCAGCAGGAGTTTCCCACATGCAGAAAAGCCTTTCTCACTGCTCAGTCTGACACCGTGCAATACCCATTCCCCAGAACCTCCACCATCCAAGCATTTCCACCTCTCCTTTATATTTCTGATGATACAGACATGTGGAAGACTGTTATACTATATTTAATTCAAAATTCCCACACTAAGCACAAGGAGGGGACAAGATGAAAGAATGAACAGCACGTGACCTTGGCTCTGTCACCACACCGGATACACTTCTGGAAGGTACATACCTTCAAAATAACCGAGGATATCTAAAACCTGGATATCAGAAAGCAATGTTTGCCAATAACATTTGCAACTATGTGGGAAAAAGCTTAAATACCCAGCCGAGAAAATAAGAGGGAAAAGTGGAAACTCCAATTAAAGAAAAGCGAGTGACATGTCTTACTCTTCTCAATAAACTAATTAGGTGTTCTGCTAAGAAATCTGAGGTCAAGATTGATGACTTAGAAAGAAAAAAGCCTCACATTCTAAGAGTTATTATAAACACTGAAACAAAGTTTTCAATTCCATAAGCCTTTTTTTTTTTTTTAAATTATAACAGTAATAAAGAGAAAAATATTAAAGTAGGAAAAGAATAAACACAATGAGACAATTTAGTGGCTAGGCACCAAGCCATGTCTGGAACTGATCAGAAATGCCCACAAAAACATCATTCCATCAACACAGCTTACCTTTACACCCTGTTGCGTTCTGGAATCGTAATTTTCAGTTTTTTGTATTACCTGAGTTTGCATGGACAAGATTTACTTGGCCATTAGTTTTGGAAGCATTTGGTAAAATGGATGTGTTTTTTCAGCATATTTAATTAAGGGAAACAAAAACCACAACAACCAATAAAATAACCAGCAAGCAACAAACAAAAACCCACAAGCAAACAAACAAAAACAAAATAAAAGAGAAAACTATTGAAGGAATGCTTCAGTTTTTCATTACTATACTATTTTTTCCACTTCCTATAAATATACAGTATAAAACTTCAAAGGAAACACAAAGCAACTAAACTTATTCACTACGATTTTAGTCAATGTCATTTTAAAAACAAATGGAAAGAAAAACAGAAATTTGACAATTCAAAATGCCATATTGGAATTCATGTATTTCTCTTCAAAGATACAGAGATTGCAAGTAGCAGCCCAGACAATATTAATTCAGAAGCTGGACACTGGTAAGTACTAACTTTAACGTTATGCAAAAAGGGCAATTATGTGCTGGACTCCCATGATCTATGTTACTTTTCACAGTTTGGGATCCAAGAGACAAACCATTACACAATTCACTGAAATCTAATTTCCACTGTGCTGAATGTCTTCAATGTGCAGGTCCAAGATTAGTATTAAATGAAAATTATATTGAACTGATTTCAAATTACCATTCAAAACAGAGTGTATGTTCTTAGATATATATTAAATTATTTCCTTAATTATAGTATCTCCATTGCCTTATATTGTTTTATTGTGTATTAAATTCAGTTTTCTACATTATTACTCTATTAGATCAAACTGGTAATTGTCATTTTTTCCTTTCTTCATGCTTATCTAAGTTTGCATTGGTCTCATTTCATTTATATTTTTCAACAACAACCCAGTAATAAAAGCCTTACAAAGGAACCTTTGGTCTAATCAGGGCTTTCCTCCTACATCTTAAGCTTGCAGAATCCTGGAAAGCTCATGTCACATTCTCAGAGTCCCCAGATACTGTGATACAGAAGCAGAAACCGAAATCTCATGTTGTGCATCTCCTGGTTCCTGCCCCGTGCTGGAGAGGACATGGGAACAGAGAGGGACTGAAAGTCACCACTGAGTGGCAGATACCCACAACCTGGACACCAGCCTCCAGGTTCACTACAGACATTGCAATTTCATGATTATTTCTAAGCTCCCTTTCCTCACCCCCCACCCCACACCCCCACCTCAAGTTTTCTTTTCTTTGGGAAAATTTCAGAACTCAATTTTTTCATTCACAAATGAATGAGTGACCTCTCCCCTCTTTTTTTGTCAAATGGCAGATGTTACATGGAATAGAAAATCTACTTTTTAATCTCTTCCACCTCAGAGCCAAAGCTACCAAAAAAAAAAATATTAGTTTAATCTGCATTAAGTATAAAATATTTAAAGGAATGGAGAAGCTATAGTTTTATTTTGCTGAAAGGTTGTCTGTTGAGATTTGCTGAGTCGGTTAACTTCAGTAATAAATAAGCCAATAATTTCAACATCCGTTGAAGTCATTTCAACATTCATATTCAGTGAAACCCCTTGCCCCCTTCTCTCCAGTTGGACACTTTAGAAGAGCTCACAAGCATGAGCTGGAGTTTTTCTGTGCATTAAATCCAGTTTGTTGAGGGGGGCTGACATAGACTTGCAGAGCCTAGCACCTTATTACCAGATAAGTGCAAGGCCCAGAGTACAGACTGGCTTGAGTGTAACCCTTATGGCTGTAGAAATTATGATCTCCCTGACATAGGGAATGCCTTGGGACAGCTCACAAAGGATTCTCAGATATGAGGAAGACCTTGGGATTTCTAAGCACCTTTGTCAAGATGGTCAGAACGGCTGAGGTTTTGTAAATAGGCAAAGGAAGAATTACCCTAATTTTAAAGTCTACTCACTAGTAATTCTTTCATCTTATAGGAGCGCAGAGGGCATAACACCATGATATACTCATCTGCGGTGTAGCTGTTAACTATAAAAGTCAGTGAAGGAACCCAGGGTAGGACGAGCACTCGGCAATAGGCTGGGCACATGTTAATGCCTGAAGGGTGGAATTCTCCAGCTGAGATGCCATCCTTCCCTTCATCTGGATAATGACACACTTCATAACGCAGAGCTTGCCTGAAAGGACATCTCTCAGCTATAACCCTAAGCAACAGGTAATAAACTCAATACAAACAATACTGGCAGGTGATAGTTGGGAAAAATAAAATCCATCCAACAACGTGTGCAGAACTGCTGCAAGCTCTCTGATACCACCATAGGTGCTCCTGCTTATGTCAAAAGCATTTTAATTCCCCACGTTGAAAGGGAGATGGAAAAACTGCACTTAATTATAATGGTAGAATCTGCTACAACACTGATTGATGGAACCAGAAAAAACATTTTTTTTCCCATTAATTTACAAATCATCAAATTAAAGAGAAAAGTGAGTTATTGCTCTACCTGTTTTGATAATTTTGCTCTCATAAACACAGGAATTTACTAGAACATTTTCCTCCTTTCTTTTTTTTTTTTCTTTTAAGAAAAAAAATGGAAGGGAATGACAGAGAATCTAGAAATATGTTAATGTCTTTCCTTCATCAAACAACCATGAATATACATGACCATACAATATTGCTATTTCCAGCTACTTTGATTTATGTTATGGATAACGTGTTTATATAAAGCTAATCTCCTCAAGAAGCAAAAGGAAAAAAACACAACACAACATCAACAGTGGGGAGTCAAATATCACCTAAATTAAACTAATCTCTAAAGTAGGCCAGACATAAACTGGTGAAGTATGCAAGATTTCTGAGGCACTTTATTATGAAGGGCTTTTTTTAATATAAAGATTTTTGAAAACATGATTTATAAAGATACACAGCCACAAAGTGATTAAGGGTGAGCTCTTCAAATTAGGGTGAAGGTAATTAAGCTGCCCAACCTAGGAAAACTGATCCAACAACCTATTTTTGATATTTATCACTTTTGATTTCATGTCAGTGACTCCCAATCACATACCCAAAAACATAATTTAATCTAGAGCAAGCTGTTTTCAGCATGACAGGAGCGTAACTGAACAAATTCGTGCTCATAAAGCTTCCATGATAAATGTTGCTTGATTGCCACTAAATCTAAGTTTTTTGGTCAGTCTCATTCAGTGAGACTCAACTGATCCCACACAGTCATTGGTACTTTAGACTTTTGCCAAATCTACTAAAAGTGCTCCCACGTCAAACAGTCCAGATGCTCTAAATACAGCAGATACAGATTTTTGGGGTGGTTCGGTGTTTACTCATTGTCAGTGCAATCTAAAGGACATTCTTCTGCATCACTCATCCCATAGATAGACAACATCTAATGAACCTTAATTCTGATGATTCGCATATAACTAATTACACCCCAGCACACAGGCATGACGCGTCAGCTATATTGTGTCTTTTTTAATGAATTTTCTTCATGTTTTCCTACCCCACTTCCAGTCTGAAATTTCAAGCCTTCCTTACACGCCTCTTCTACAGCTGATAAATAACTTTGGACAATAGGAATGGTCAGTGCACTGAGATTACGGCTTGTCATAGAATCATAGAAAGGTTAGAGTTGGAAGGGACCTTAAAGATCATCAAGTTCCAATCCCCCTACAATGGGCAGGGACACCTCCTTCTACACTGACCTTAGACACATGCCATTCCCATGAGGACCCCTCTGCTGTATGATCACTAGAGTATCTTGGTTTTGAACATGTATTTTTAAGACACTGAGTTTGAAAACAAAACCAGCCATCAGCATGTTCTTGGAAATGGCATGACCTCCTCAGGGACTTAAGTGAAATGGGATCCTGTTTGTTGCAGACAGCTACAACATTGGTCTTTTTCCAGTCATAGGAATCACCTCCAGCTCCATCACCTCTGCCCCTCTGGGCACATAAATAGCCCCCACAAAAGAAAGCCTCAAGCAACTTCATTTTCTTTCTACATGCATACTCTTGGTTAAGGCTCAGCCAACTCTGATGCCTCCCCTAATGGGACACCATCTTCCTCATTTGTTTCCAACACCCTATACCTATTCTGTAATTGCAGAAACAGGCAGAGAAGGGCATTTGTTGTTTTGTGGGAAATGCCAGATTTCCAGTCACCACCATCTTAGAAGTTTCTGACTATTGGTCTGTTGCAGGTTGTCCATCCTTCCCTAAAAGGCTGGCAAGACTCTGGTATGTGTTCTTTTGGGTGACTGTGAGGATCTTGTCAGTCTCCTATTTGTCCTCCTCAATGGGGACATATCCCCACGAGGACCCCCATCAGCTCTTTGGAGTAAAAAGGTACTATTCATTGTTTCTGTAAGCCCTGTAGCAACAGAAACTTTGCCTTTAAACTGGGACTTAACTAAGGCCTGTGGCTTATAAAGGTTTGTTTACCTCCATTGTTGATTATATTAAATTACAGAAAACAAAATTATTTCTTGCAATTATTTGCTGAGAGAATCTTAACCAGACAGCTCATAATCATTTTGTGGGGATATCTACCTGCTCCTATTTTTCTGCCAAGCCCCAAGTGAATCATGAAAAGTATTTTTTTCCCAATACAATATAAGCCTTATTTATTCTACTGCTGTTCTGTATATATGAAATGCACACTGTTCAAAGAATTGCATTGTTGTCATTGGAAGTAATAATAATCTAAATGTATTACAGGAGTTAATCTATAATTCCCTGAGTGTTTTATAATATGCAGGAGGTAGAGCAAAAGATCTTTAAGATATTTTGGAGGAAATATATATTACTCTGTGTGTATGGATTTCTTCAAGCAAGTCTTGTTACCAGAGTTCTTTCATTTACATTTCTGCTGTATTTATGTGCTCTGTTTTAATGCTGCTTTGCCTAGTGTGGATATTGGTAAGTGGAATAAGAGACATTTTTATGAGCCATGCCCAGTGAAACAAAGAAAAGTTAAGTTAAAAATTGATATGCAATACTTATTAATATTTCAGTGCACAAAGAAAAAAATCTGATTTCCAAATCCCCCAGAAATGAAACCTTTAGAAATATAGATTCAGTCCTGATGGCCGTAAAAGAAGCAATTTAGGTTTGATATAATTATGAGGAAGTTTCAGCTCCTCCAAATATGTATACTGTGGGTGAGAAACTGAGTAACTTCTTTACTCTTTTTTTTTTTTTTTTTTTCCCCCGAAACAAGATCAGATTGTTATTCTGGAAATCTCTCTTTTTATCGGCTTGTAAAAGATAACATTAAATCAGATGGAAATCATTCCAATCCTGACAACTTATTTATTATTTATTAACATGAAATATATTGTGAAGAAGAAACTATCAGCTTTAGAAATGCTTCATCATTTTAAGACACCTTTAGAAAGAAGATATCACCCCCTCATGCTTCAGGTACATTCCTTATAAAGCACTAATAAAATAAGTTGACCAAAATATTTGGGGCTTTTTTGCTGTTTGTTTTTTTTGTTGTTGTTGCAAAACCATACCCTTATCTCTGGGAGAAGAGTCATGAGCCACAGGTGGAAGAGAAAAAGTACCCACCTACATCAATCTGCAAAAATAGTGCTGCTTTCTCCTCCCAGACATTCCATGCATCTTAACCAGGTCCTGTCAATATTCTCTGGGTATATTCTTCAGTAAAACTGAAATCTGTAAAAAACACACACTGTTACTTCCCTCATAGCAAACTCTGCTGACAGCTCTGTAAAATTAAGTATAAATGAATATTTTTGCAGATTCAAAGCATAAATCCTACTTAAATAGTTAATATCAGACCTACCCCCACTGAACAGTCTGGTTGTTTAAAGTTGCTTACTTCCTATAGCAGGCGTTGTAGAAAGGCAAGAGAAGTGTATACAGAAAAGTTAAAATAAAATATTACCAAAAAAATAAAATGGGAACACTCCTACCCATCTCTCTCCATGTCGTGCTACCATCAAATTGTCAAGATGCTTGTCCCTGCCTTGACATTTTTTTTGCCATTATACTAGGGAGGAAGAAAGTGTGCTCCTCTAGCTGACAGAAACTAAGTGGTTTATCTGCTGCAACCTGCTTCTTTATCTTTGTTTTCTATTATTTCCAGGGAAAAAAACAACCAACCAACGAAACAAAAAAAAAAACCAAACCCAAAACAATCCAAAAAAACTTTCTAAGGGGAAGGAACTAGACAAAAAGCACAGAATAAGGAATGGACTAATATAAAAGGACATTTTTCTGTCCCTGGATGTTAGAGCCATGACCCTGTTTGTGAACAATGACACACGAATGAGATGTAGGGATGTTCGGTATGTGACCACAGCGCACAGAATATCCATAATCTTTTCAGATAGCCTGAGGGATAAGAGACACAGACATGTTCTCTACACGTGTGGCCCTATAGATAAATATTTCCTTAACAAAATCCATCCACGAGTCTTGAGGGAACTGTTGGATGAAGTTTCTAAGCTGTTTTCTATTATATTTGAAAAGTCGTGGCAGTCTGGTGAAGTTCCCCCTGACTGGAAAAGGGGAAACATAATCCACGTTTTCAAAAAAAAAAAAAAAAAAGGAAGAGCTGGGGAACTACAGGCCGGTTAGTCCCACCTCTGTGTCCGTCAAGATTGTGGAGCAGATCCTTATGAAATCACTGCTAAGGCACATGGAAAATAAGGAGGTGATTGGTAACAGCCAACATGATTTCACCAAGGGCAAGTCATGCCTAGCAAATTTGGTGGCCTTCTAAGATGGTGCTACAGCATTGGTAGATAAGGGGAGAGCAACAGACATCATCTACCTACAGTTATGCAAAAAAATTTGACACCATCCCACATGACTTCCTGGTCTCTAAACAGGATAGACATGGATTTGGTGGAGGGACCACTTGGTGGATCAGGACCTGAAATTCTGTTGGAAGCACCCAAAGGATTGTGTTCAACAGCTCAATGTCCAAGGGGAAGCCAGTGACAAGTGGCATTCCTCAGGGTTCAGTACTGGGACACAGATGCTCACTGTTATGTATTATCATCCTACAGATGAACTCACAGGGAACATTTTCATTCTGTATATGTTCAATTTTCTTTTGTTTTGGTTTGGTTTATTTTAACAAAAAAAAATTATTTGAGAATGCTAAAGAGGGAGAAGATACTTTTTATAATTCCTTGCATTTATTGTGAAAACATCTAAATATTCCTATAAACTTTTGTTGCAATCTTTCTTCATGGAAGGCTTTTATTCCTAAGGAATGTAATATATATTTTGTGTGCCGAAAGCATCAGGTTAATTTTGTCCTTACAGTAATTCCAAGGTGGTCACTAAAGTCTTTCTTTCAGGAGACAGATACTGCTGAAGCGTTTCTGTGTTTTCCTGGCATTGACTTCACCCTGTTACTGCTTCAGCATGGAGGAATGAAGATGGAAGGGAACGATCAACGTCCTCACATTGATAGCTTTCTCTCCAATAGATGGAAGTTGGCTTTAAATATACTTATTGTACTTAATTATCACTTTATAATGTTCTTTAATTGAAAATATAGATTTGCTAGAGCCCACCTCAACAAAACCACAATCTAATTTGGGGTAATGCTCTTTGTTCAACAGACACTACTGCACAGAAAAATACTGTCATTGCAGGTTGGGGCTCAGATACTTTGTCAAAGGAGCGTGATGAAAATTAGTATCTACCAACATTACATTCAGGCCTCATTGGTGCAATTTGGAACTAGCCCAAATCCCAATTAAGATGTCAGTGTGCTTTGAATGATGTCTTTCGTAAACTGGCACGTATGAATTCTACATCCTTTACGTGCCTCCTCTCATCCCGCTGTGATAGTCACGCACTGGGGACTTGGTTATTACTTCTTTGTATTTAAATGGCTTTCTACATCCTCCTTGACTGCATTTGCAGTGGCACATCAGAGCGAAGCAGGAGAGGGACTTTGCCATGCCTGGTTTCAAAAAAGCACCTATTTGTCACTCTTTGATATGGTGATACCCTCTTTCAGGTTGACAGAGGGGTTTTATGGAGGCAGGGTAAGACAAATACTGTTATTATTTTCATGTAAACTCAAACCACTAGCTGCTGCACTGCCATTTACTTGTGTCCCTGTGTCTTGAATGGGCTCATGAGTTGTGAGGGCACGTGGTAATTCGAATGTACATTGGCACTGATGGCATCTTTCTTTCTTTATGCATAGCACAGCAGAATCCCTATCATTGAAGACAACTATAAAAACATATAACCAGGCAGCCCGACTTTCTCATTTTCATAAGAGTTGGGTGTATCTCTGGAAAATAATCTTATCAAGAAAATAATAATTATGGTTGACCTGCCATTTGTAATTCAGAAGCGTTGTCATGTGGTGATTTTCTATTGCTTAGCATGACAAAGAGCTACGCAAATATAGAGCAAAGCGGCAGCAGAAAACCAGGGAAAATGGTACGAAATGAGTGGGAAACCAGGTCTTTGTTAGATTTGGGACAGTGAGTGGCATGATAAGAAAATCCATTGTGTATTTTCTTTCAGGCTGAAAATCTTTTCAGGCAATGAGAAGCTCATGTGCCATTGTGCTAGTACTGCTGTGGTTATGCTGCTCGTGGATGGCAGAGAAGAGGGAAGCAATCTGATAAATGAAATGTAACTACCTGATGCATAATTCAGTCTTGCAAGGGCAATGTAGGAAAACAGTATCATATCTAGACAAATGAATCTATCTTAGGTTTATGACTATTTCAAGGCCTTCTCTTTCATTGTCAGTTCAATCACAGGTATATACGTGGTTATTATTTCAAAGGGAAAGTTCTTTTCCAATAGTTATTTTTGAAAGATGCTGTTTCCCAGCGAAATCACTTTAGTGAAGTATGCTTTCATTTTGAAGTACAATAGCAACTGTCAGTTAGAACCATCATTTGTTTTGCTTTGTTTTGTTTTGTTTCTGTTATTTGTGTCTAATATGTCATTTTAGATGTTGGCACCACTGTGGTGCACTTCGCTCACCAATCCCAATCATAACCAGCTGGTTAATAACAGCTGTGTAAAGTTGGCTATATTCACAGATTGTGACAACTTAATAAATACAGAGGGAAAAAGGAATATTACAGCTCTTTGCAGGAGACTGAGGCACAGAGAAGTTTGGTCCCTTGCCCAGACAGGCATCTGGGTGCTCTGATTGTACAGACCACGATCCATTGGAGAACCTTCTCCAGCACTTTAAGTGTCGGTCTACACAAGGTGAATAAAGTCATATAGCAACTGCTGGTGCAATATGTACTGGGGGCAGTGTTTGAAGTCAAGAGGTTGTCCTGAAAAAACTGAATTTGTGATAGCACATATTTGGCGAGTACTAAAGTTGACTGCAAACTCCACTAGAATGGATTAATGATAAAAAAATGAGTGTAATTTAAGATAATTTAAATGATAATATAATAATATCTGTATTATTATTATATAACATATAATATAATCTTTCCTTTATATCATAATAACTGATAATATAATGATAAAAAAAAAGTACCTGTTAGGCCTCTAGGCAGATTTCTGTTCTCCCTCTCCCTTCCCTCAAATATAACTCTGAATTATGGCTTCTTTTCTTCCAAATTTCTGGTGTTTGTTTTACTAGACAAACTTGCTATGAAGAAGGCGCTGAAGTCAACACAGCTTGCAGTCTGTGGCCTTCTGAGGAGGCCTATTTTATTTTCTTGCAGGCCACGCCTGGGTAGGGGAGGCTCCCTGCTAGAGGAGAAACAATTCAACTGTTAGCAAAGCCTGGGATTGCTGTGTCTGAGGTGCAGTACCTTGCACTGGGCTTGGTTGAACTTCATGAGGTTCACACAGGCCCACCTCTCAAGCCTGGAGTACTGTGTGCTGGTCTGGAGCCCTCAATAGAAGGAGGACATGGACCTGATGGAGCGGGTCCAGAGGAGGGCCACAAAAATGCTCAGGGGGTTGGAGCCCCTCTGC
>JAOQGH010000004.1:6013249-6106975 GCA_025769975.1 Gallinago jamesoni
CAATCTCTCCTTAAATCCATGCTCTTTATAGCCCTATCAACATTACCTAAGTCAGTTATTAATTAGGTGAGACAGAAAATATGGGGAATACATAGGGAAGACATCTAGATTTAAAATGAGGTTGGTCAAAGTACTAGCGACCGAAGACAAAGGTCTCTTTATTGACTTCATGTTTGCCCTTACACTGAAATGAACCTGTGATTCAGTGTTGGGGCTGCTTGGGGCATGGATAATACTAGGACAAGCCTGAGAAACTTGTTCAGCTTTGTTCAATATTTGCTTAGATGTGTAAACATTGCTCATATTCATTCTCCCAAAACTGAATTCCCACAATCCATGGAAACACCAAACAAGCCAAAGCAGTCTTTGCTGTTTCTCAGTTGCCTTTACCTTGGAATTCCACCCTTTAGAGTTGGCTTATCCTTTCCTTCTCAGCTGCTCCTGAGCCACACCACCTGGAAAACTCCACTTGCAGAGTAGTTCATGCTTGTCAGCTGGAGGGGACATGCCCTGTGGGCAGGGTAGGGCTGTTGGAGGAACAAAGGTGCATGAAATATGCCTAGAACAAGTCCCAAGCCATTTCCTTTGATCTACAGAATGAAAATAACTATGGAAAAAATATGCAAGGCATTGAACGCTCTCAGAGAAATTGCTATTCCTCATAATTATGTTTTAATTTACTCTCTGCTGGATGAGAACTGAGGCCCTTGTCTCCTCGTCAGCACAAAGTTTGCATTTCTTGATCTGCATCTGGGGCTTACTGAAAACTGAGCGTGTTGATTATGACTCTCCCCCTCCCCTGCTCAGTCCCAGCTGCTGATCTCCACATGCAGTTCCAAAAACTAAAATGCAGAACTTTTTACTTACTTCCTTTTATTATTTATTTTGCTTATATGAGTTCTCTCATCTCCTTTTTCATCTCCCTGAATATTGCTGAAAGGAGCGAGCACTACACTCATAGATGAGTGCCCAGCTGTGCTCTAAGGCATGTGCAGGACAATGGGAGAGAGGGACAGCTGAGGCAGTGCCACCACAATCTAGCGATGGTAACAAGCCCCAAAGCTCCAACTTCAGTAGTTCTTCACTCCCACCTCTTGCAGAGAGTAATGAAGCTATTAGAGTCTGTGAGGGACAGGAACTGGGGAAGTAATGGAAAACAACTATTTTGTGTGCTCTCAGTGACTCTGGTCCTTTGCAAAGAAATGCTTACATTGGGTGAGACATGCTTAAATAAGTTGGGGCTCCCAGAAGTATTCTTGATTGCTTTTTACAGCCCTCCCAAGAGAAACTCAGCTCTGTTCACCACCTGCCAGGCAAACTACTCCCATATCCTTTTCAGTCAACGCACTGGCATCTGCCCACTCTCCATTCACAAGAAGATGGGTCTTGTGTGCCCGCTTCCTTTCACTTCTGGTCTTGAGTTACAGCCACAGTTAAACCAAGTTAAATCAGCTTTCCTGATCTGTAGATAACAATTCCACCATGCAAGGTTAACATACTGTCTGGCTGAAATAGCTTGACAAAGAACAGAAGTGGCTCAAAAGAAACAAACAAAAATTCAGAGAGGAAACATGCTCTTCCTGTCCCTGTTCCATCCTTTCATCTCACCTTATTCTAAGGTGGCCCTCCGCTGGACCCGCTCCAACAGGTCCATGTCCTTCCTGTGCTGAGGACTTGCTAATAACCTTGAAATTTTGTGAGAGCATCTGGATCAAAAATAAACTTTAAAAAATCAGAATAGTGCTTGATGGAGACATATACTTCAAATAACCTTGTTGGTTTCTTGCCATAGATAATTTACTTCTAGGCTGCTAGTGGGAGTAACCCCCTGCTCACAGATGATTCACCTTCAGCAAGAAAGTTCTGCACATCAAATAGCATCAGTCAAGAGGCTTTTTTGCGTGGCAAGACTCACTAACTTGTGATTCACTCTGCAGTGGATTAACTAAAGATGGTGCTTCAATAGTGTTATTGCTATTCCCCTCTCTCTACCAGCAGAACACATCAGAAGATTATAACCGTCAATAAAAAACACTACCCACACATCAGAAAGTCCTACCTGGTCTCCCCATTGATCAGCTTTGCACTAGTGCAGAAGCCTTCTTTGGCTCTTTTAGTGTCATTTCTCCCCTCAAAGACAGTTGCTTTCTACGGCATTGATCTCTCGTAGTTTCCATTCCAGAGATCCTCGTTTTACCGGGGGTTGTTTCAAGACTCAGCAGGATGGCTGATTTTTAATCAGTCTAGCAAGTCACTTGGGTCTCTTACTGCCTAGCAGAGATTTACTTTAGGATTTTCGGTTTTGATGAAAGCACAAGTGGGAAGGAGCAAAGCTTCCTCTCCCTTTGTAATTAATCACAGGTTAAAGTGCTATATGAATTATACAAGCCTCAGGAGAGACATCCCTTTTTGAATTTTCAGCAAAGCACACAACTTAAGACATACTTTGCTTTGTGTATTTGGCTAATAGAAGTATTAGTCACTGAGCTGGAGACAATTTTTTTTTCCAAAGTTTGGAAATAACCTTGATACTTTGTGGAAGATGATTTTCTAACATGAGCTCTACCTTTATAACTTCTAGAAAATTTGGTACTATATAATTTACAATCATGGCAACCTGGTAAGGTAAAAAAAAAAAAGTTTCAAATATAATTGTGTTTTCCAAACCAAGCACTCAGATATTTTTTTTTTTGACAGAGGGGTGGCTGGGAGAGTCACTCAGTGCATTAATTTGCAGCGAAGCATATGGGTGAGGGTAGCATTACAGCCAACTGCAACTCTAGCAAATTTATCAACAAATATCACTACAGCTTTTAACATCCTTCCCTGCTATGACTCCAGATTCATCTCATTGTTCACACCACAGTAAGAAACAATTGGTTAATACATATCACTATCATAAGCAATACTTCAAAAGGTGTTAAATCTCCCCATATGTGCCAATTTCACAGATTCTAATGAGATTGTCTTTGTATTGCTCATGGAGTACTTTTAAACTCAAAGAAAAGTCTACTGAAAAATAACCCCAACTTTGAAAGATAATTTCACTTAAATGGTAATCTATTTCATTATAAGTAATAGCAACACAATAAGAATTATGAATCCAGCCTTAGACTATTCCCTGCTACAGCAGGGAAGCCATTGTGTGTGCTGCTGTTGTCCCATGGGCAGTATTCCCCAAAACAGGATCTGCAGGGAAACTGCTAAGCCAATGTCTGAAATCCCTCAGGAGGATGGAACAACAGTGAGATGGTCAGTGAAGGTTATCTCAGAGGTACATAAAGCAATATATAAAATGCCAAAACCCATCATTTTTGGTAGCTGAATGAAGTTAATACCATCTAGCCTTTTTCTGTCATCTCTACATGCAGCCAGACAAAACAGCCTTGGCTCTATTTCTCTAAAGTAACAGCAGCAAAACATGTCCCTTTTGGGAATTTAAGGTGCAAAACTATATTCCCAGCAGCTTTGTCTGGCTTCTTAAAAATTCTTCTGCCAATCAGAATTAATGCAAAGACTCCAATCTGCCAATTAGTTCTCTTACATATTCAAGAGCTGTTTTAGAATATCCGGTTAAAAAGTTAATCTGATTATGTGACTACAGGTTCAAAGATATGAATGAAAACCTTCTGAGAATATAAACATTTTGTAAAACTGTTCAGGGAGAGGAAAAACCCTACCAAGACGTATGCATTATGCTTTTATTAACAGTGCAAAATAGTTGTCCTTTTCCTTTCTTTCCTCTTTCCTATCGCCAACAGCTTTTTTCTTTAATTAGACTTTCTTCTTAAGTTCTTTTAGAACAAAGAAAAGGTACAACAAACGCTGACAACAGCATACGAATGGAATTTCAAACAGATGTCCCATTGCATTGTAGCACAGCTTAAATCATGTTTCAGAGTCTGAGTATCTGAAGTTGTTATTGAAATTATTTCTTCATTGCATTAAAATCTAACATTTCAATTAAATTTTGTTTTATACTAGTAAAATGATAATTTTAAAAATTGTCTTCATATTTTCTGTAAATGCCGTTAGAATAAACGAAATTTTTCTAATAAAAAGCTATTTCCTAAATGGATTTATTAATTTATGGAAATACTGGAGAGTGATGGAAATATCCAGGTTTGACCATTTCTATTACTTTGAAAACAAAATAAAAGTAAGATCCAGTAAGATCACTTTTTCCAACAGACTGCTTGGGCTTCCAGAAAACATCAGCATTAACAGCAGGTGCAAGAAAATTAGTCACTGTCTCCAAAATGTGTATTTGCTTCTCACACGGCTGTGATACCAAGAACATCTGCATTACAACAGGACCTTCAGGTCTTAGGTGTTACAAATTTGATGCCACTTTTGTCTAATATCCTTTCTGCCCTGAAGTCAGCTGGGCTGCCAAGGGAGGATCTTGCATGGAGGAGCAGTTATATGATTTGTCTCCTGGGCTCGGGACAGCTGTTTTAAGAACCGAAGGAAGTACATTCCTCCTTTTGGTGCTCATCATACCAGCATGCTTGGACTAAGTTTTTCTAACCCATGTCATGATTACAGCAGCATTTGCTCTAAGTGTAAGTGCGGGAGGTAAAGGAGGGTCTCTTCTTCTCACCAAAATCAAACATGTTCTTCACATTCTGAGGAAAAAAAATAAGTATTGACCAAGTAGTTCCCTTTACGGTAGTGTGGTTATCACAGTTCTCATGTTATTTGCTTTCTGTATAACCACATCTATCCCATGTATTTACCTATAAATACTATCTTCCTGTCTTGCGATGAGCATTTGAAGGCCACTTACTTGCCGACAAAAAAGTTATTTCCAGTTCACTTCCATGCGTGGCACCAGTTCACTTCCATGTGTGGCACAGAGCTATGTGCAGAGTTGAATAGTTCTGTTTCTATTTGTCTTCTTTCTCTTTCCTAAAATCAATTTATTGCTTTGCACATGCCTGAAAAGGTGCAAGTTATGCAAGCCACCTCCTGGATATTCCAGCAAGGCAGGACCACATTTCAAATCTGTTTTGAAGCCTGTTTTTTGAAGCCTCCTCCCCCACGCAGAGGAGATAGCACAGGAATGCTGCTGTTGGAACATAAGGGTGCAAGAGTGCTGGTATCTCCAACTCTGAGCTGGAAAATCCAAGCAAGGGAGACCCTGGTGCAAATGCACAGTTGCAGGCAGCTGAATGTGGGTTGCTCAAGGTTTAGGGAAGCTTCTACAGCCTGTGGTGACCTCTGGGCTAGCTAATTATAAGGCAAATTGGTTTAGATCTTGAAGATAATACGTGCTACCAGACTACGTTGTAGACACAATCTCAGTTTTATTTGATGCTTAAATGCCATTTACATCAACGAAGGTTCTTTTGTGACTAATATTTCTGGGCCACACCTTGCTAAATGATTACTGCAAGTAGCATTGGTCATCTTGCAAATGCAGTGACTGCATTTCACTCCCTTTATTGTGGGCAATTCTATGTACAGTTACATTTGATGAGTCTATTCTTTCCAGAAGGAATAAATGAGATGTTTCTGTTTGCATCTTCTCCCAAGCAGACGCCAGCAAACAGTGAGGCCAGAACAATGATGTCTCAGATTACAGAAATTCAGCTACAAGCCACAGGTATTTTACTTTACAGAAATACCCCTAGACAGACTGAACCCATTTCCTGTTGGTACTGCTCACCAGTCTCCCAAGGGGCACACATGAATCATCTGTTTCCTAAAGATGGGTACGAAAAGAAGCCTGGAGGCTGATTCATCATCTAGAGAAGGAGCTGCGAAAACTCACGTTCTTCAAAAACTTTGAAAACTCAAGTTTTTCCAATATACCCCATATCTTCAATGTGCTCAGGAAAAAGAGATGCCGTCTGCTATGCATTTCCAGCACAACAGAAGACCTGGACTTCGTACTTACCAGAGTAATACAAATAAATGAAATTCTTAAAAGTGCATTTTATCCAGCAAGATAAAAAGAGCTAAATATCCCAACAAGATAAATCATCATTTGTCTTCTGAAATAACTTGCAGTAGTTTTCCACAAGCAAGTCTGTAAAAATGTCTTTTTTCTTTTTCTTTTTTTTTAAGGAGCTTCTCTTTTCTACCTGCTTCCATTTTAATGTGTCCTCAATATCAGTTATTTTTGTTTCAGCATTTAGAGGCAAATAACTAGGATGAACAATAGCTCTTCCCTTCAGAAATAAAAATATGATATTGCTAAGTGGAAGAAAACATAGAAAATTGCCATAGAAATAAAATCTCAGCAAGTGTTTTCATTTGTCAAATTTGCTCAGCAAGAAGATCCTCAGTAAAGAAAATACAATCCATAAAACCAGCATCAATTATCACAGAGTGTAGGCACTAGGCTGCATTTGTTCTTAATTTTTGCATATCAGAAAATTATGATTACATACACTTAATCAACGGGGAACAGGCAAACTCATAGAAATGGCAAGAATCCCCATCTCTTGTTGAGCATCGTGGAAGTCTATGAAATTCTGCAAACTTGTAAACCTCCCAACTGAAACACTAAGCTGAATTTATCCATACCACTGCCTCAGTAGTGGCAGAACAGAGGATGTTTCAGGAAAATATGCGGAAGATCCCTTGTTAACTGTTCATAAGTTCTTCACAAAGATACATCCTTGGTGACCTTTCATCCCCTGGCTGGTTTACATTCTGGAAAGGGCACTTACCTACGATCTGGCATTGAGCCTTTCAGTGCAATCATTTTTACTGATACTGCTTTCAGGCTGCATTCATTCTTGTTCCTAAAATGAGAATATATACCAGGACTGAGAAATAAGAAAGAAAATCAGAATAAAAGGCATTTTCTTAGTCCTAGATATCTCTAATTAGTTGCTTAAGGCCACATTCCTGATCTCACATCTATGAAAATTAATTAGTAGGATGGCCAAATGCGTGATTAAAACAGTCATGCATAGAGGATGTGGATGCAATTTGACAGTTGTCAGGCTGAACAACTGGGATTTATTTGGAGTTCTTAATTTCCCATTGTGGTAAACAAGTAATATTATATCTCAACAAAAAATAAATCAAATAAAAGGAAAGGAGTAAGGAAGCTGATGGCAAGGATCTAGCTGAAAATAAGATGACAGAAAGAAATTAGATCCAGAGTGGAAATGAAAAGAATTAGGGACTTGTTTATACAGATTCATGGAAATTGCTTAAAAAAACCCAAAAGAAACCCTAAACCAAAAGCAAGGGAAAACCAGAAACTATGTAGATCGAGATCTGCAAAAAACCAACCAACCAACCAAAGTTATGAAACCCCAGAAGTTCTGAAGATTTTGAGCATTTCTTGCTCAAAATTAAGTTAAAAAATCCAGGGCTTTAGCTATGCCCTACTAGTCCTTTCAGAGCATACCTTCATTCTCACCTTCTTTCTTTAAATTTGTCTTTGTGATGCTGAGCTCAGTCCCTTTGTTAAAATACATACATACGGCTTCTGAAGTGCCATCAAGCAAGCGCTGGCAGCCAAGTCTAGTCACTCTAAAGTAGAGCAACATATCTACACTAGATGGCTGGGACAATGAAAAACAATTTGTAATTGTTCCAAACGCCCGTTCATGGAGGTGCATACCAGAGGTGCAGGCTACTATCGAAATACTAAGACTTACAGGATGCATCACATGTTGAAATATCCCAATAACACTGTTTCCAGGAGAGTTTTACCAATGTACTAGAAATGAGCAGTAGGCTCACTGCTTTTCTCAACTGTGGTAATCCACTTCACACTGACCTTCAGATCCAATTAATTTGCAGCTAATGGAATGCTATGTTCAAAGGAATTTTGAGTATAACTTGAAATTCCCAAATGACTGTGTTAGCTAACTGTCTTGGAAGGGATGATAAGCAGCATGAGCACCGGGGCTACTGGTGGTGCATAATTGAGTTCTGCCTCTAACATATGCTCCTTGTATTTTGCACACAAATTATTATATAGGGTTGGTTGTATTTTTCCTTTGCTACAAAGGACTCTGAGATACCTCTTAAGGTAAAACAGTGTCATGAAAGTGCATCAGCTCGACTGAAATGGCCCTGAACATCTCAGTTGCTCCAGATCTAACCGTTCCTCTGAGTTTGTTCTACTGCTGAGAGCCAGTGGTGAGGCTGGAGTCCATCACAAGGCAGCAAGTAGACTCCTCAAGACTTCCTCTTAGGAAAGCTTGGTGTTATAGATGTGATGCTTCCTCTAGCTGTACAGTTTGGGCCAGGTTCTCAGTTTGGTCATCTCACCTTGTGGCTGGGATCTCAAGGTAAAGATGGAAGTCTCTTTTTTTTTCTGGCTATGGCTCTCAACCCTTTTCTTGGTCTCCCTAAGAGGGGGTGTGAGATGTGCCAGAAGATAACTGAGGAACATCGCCCAGTCATCACCAAACGATGTAAGATATGGGACTTAAGTTATAAGGACTTTGGTAAGGCCTTTGACACCATCCCTGACAGCATTCTCCTGGAGAAGCTGGCAAATCATGCCATAGACAAGGGTACTTTTTACTGGGTAAAAAAACTGGCTGGATGGCCGTGCCCAGAGAGTTGTGATTAATGAGGTGAAATCTGGTTGGCAACCAGTCACCAGTGGTGTCCCTCAGGGCTCAGTTTTGGGGCCGGTCTTGTTCGATATCTTTATTGATTATGTGGATGAGGGGACTGAGTGCACCCTCACTAAGTTTGCAGACAACACCAAACGAGGTGGGAATGTTGAGTTGTTTGAGGGTCGGAAAGCTGTACAGAGGGACCTGGACAGGCTGGATCAATGGGCCATGGCCAGTTGTATGAGGTTCAACAAGGCCAAGTCACAACCCCAGACAACACTACAGGCTTGGGGAAGAATGGCTGGAAAGCTGGCCAGCAGAAAAGGACCTAGGAGTGTTGACATGAACCAGCAGTGTTCCCAGGTGGCCAAGAAGCCCAACGGCATCCTGGCTTGTATCAGGAATAGCATGGCCATCAATCCCAGGCAACTGCTGCTGCAGAATCAACTCAACTGTACCTAGATAAGATATTTGTAATTAGCCAGTAAAAGCTGTTCCTGCAGAGTCAGGAGTGAATGGTGACACAGGCCAGTCTTTTACGTAGCGAAAGCAGGTAGGGGGTGTTTTGTGCCTAGTTTAAGGTAATAAATCGCAATGGATCCCCTCTGTTCCCTGCAGTGGTCACACAGGACCAGAAGGCAGGTTTCAGGAATCTAATTTGATCTCGTTGGAGACACTATTGCAAGGACCTTTATGACCAACTCTGTCACCACCTGGAAAAAAACTGACCACACTGTTTGAGATGTATGATTCCCTACATAAGCATTAACCTATTCAAAAGATTCCAGTAAAATAGTTTTGGGGGTTTTGTTTACAGAGTATCCACAGCAAAGACTCTGGTGTATGGAATCCTGTTACACTTCAGCTACTTGCTTCCATCTCCCCAGGACCAGATTGTCTCGGCAGCAGATGGGAATAAATCATCTTTTTAGACAAGGAAGCAGCTATGGAGCTGCACTGCAGATATAAAATAAATCTCTGCCATAATATTAGAGAAGGTAAGGTAGAAAGATATCCATAGAAACCTCTATTCCCTGCACAGACTTGTCTCCTACACTCTGGTGCTCAGAAAGATCTTCCTAAGCCACGCTGTCCATATACAGGAGACACGTAGCACCTCTAACCGGTCCAGTATTAACCATTCACCCCTTTTTCTTGGTGAAAGGAAAGAGGTGCTTTATCTTCTATTGTGAGATTTACCCAAAGGAAAACTTTTACTGAATAGGAAGCATTAAAGATCTGTAGCTGCATATTTTAAACCTGGTTCCTAAGTACTCAAGTCATTAGAAATACACTGACTTCAGCAGAGCTGTACAGAGTTATGCCAGCTATGAATCTAGCTGTTCCCTGTTTAAGTACTTTCCAAGCATTAAAATTCTTTTAAAAGTAAGTCTTCCAGGTGGTGTTTGACTGCATATAAATCAATTAAGACGTGAAAGGTTGTATGTAGGCATGGGGATAAGAAGGGAACAAGGGGGAAGCAGAAGGAATATTTCCCTTTTTAATTTTCTAGGTAGTGGTGGTGGTTTTTTTTTTTCCCTCCAATGTGTCCTGTCTACAGCTGACTTCATTCTATGTGCCCAGAGCTACCCATTCCATAACACTCATGCTGTTCTTAAAGGTTCATCAATATTTATAGCATACATCCTAAAGGTTATATTAATTGTATAGTGCTTCGTGAAATGGGAGCTTTGCAACCTGGGGTACTTATACGGTGAATAGTCTTTGTTAGGCTCTTGTAGAAATACCATTTTGAATGACCCTGCTATAGTCTTTCTAATGAAGTGACTGCTTTATTTTATTATTTTTTTTCTGAAATAGGCTGTCAATGAAAGGTATTAGCCTTTTAAAAATCCACTTCCCACATTCAGATTTTGAAAAAAATTAAAACTGAGTACTTACAAATCAGTGATGTCCTCCTGAATCTTCTCTGAAATGTTTATTGTCAAGTGATCACTGAGTTGTGTTTTCTTGCTTCTCTGAGCTAAACCTCAAAGAACTTCAATAACTTGTTTTGTTTTCACTGTTAATCCCAGGATCAACGTGGCACCATCAGAGCCAAAACATTTCTCTTTTGAAGAATTAATTCTGCTTAAAAGCACACACAGAATCATTATTATTTTTCCAGGCATCATCAAAACTTAACTGGGAATAAAATACAAGATCTGTGCTAAATTGACTTACACTGTTAACAGCATTAACAGCGGGTCATGTACGAGCATCTTCAGTCAACTTTAGCCAGTGTCTGAGCTGATCACAGCCTTCACAGTGAAGATAAAGGGGCAGGTTTTAGGCCCTAGCACGGACTCGCATTGAAATGTTATTTCTGATGTGGTTTAAAGGATTAACACAGCTTTTTCAGCAAAAAAAAAAAAATATAATAAGCAGCAAACCACTCTCCAGTACTCACCATGACTTGTGTCAGGGAGCACAGTGGCCAGAGTCAGCTGAAAGTGCAGATTGCCGAGAAAGTCCACAAGTATGATGCAGCTCCAAGGTCCAGCTACAAAGCTTGGATCACACTGGGATCAGAGAGGTGCAAGGTCCTGCACATACGTAGCTGCAGCATAGCTCAGGCAAAGACCAAGACCGAGGACCTAAATGGAAGTCAAGCCTTGAATAGAAGTGGAGAAACCCCACCTCTTTTCCCAGCTTTGTCCCACCACTCTTGTCACAGCAGTCTCGTCCAAGGCTATGGTGGCTGCACTGTATCAGAATTGGCCCCAGCACAGGCAACTTGTCCCCTTGAATGGGGATAACATTAGTTGTGGATGCCTCATCCTTGGAAATGTTCAAGGCCAAGTTAGGTGAGGCTTTGAGCAACCTGATCCAGTGGGAGGTGTCCCTGTCCATGGCAGGGGTGTTGGACTAGATCTTCTTTAAGGTCCTTCCAACCCAAACCATTCTGTGATTCTATGATGATTCTACAAACGTTTCTGTCTTGGGTTTGTATAGTGTGGTCTTGGCCTATGATCTTAAGATTTGAAACAACAGAAAAGCAAAGAAGGCAGTGAGGCAAACAGACCATATAACTCTTAGTTAAGATCTCTAGACATTGCAAAAGCTTTTTACCAGTTCTCTATCAAGAGAAGATGCGATACTAGTAATACTTAAATATCCTCGAGACTTCAACATTTACCATTAAAAATCAGTAGATTTACTGATTTTATTTAAAAAAGAGAAAATCAAAAGGTTATCTTAGGATTGTTACTATTATCAACCCAAAACCAATCTTAAAGATGAACATTTCATATCTAATCAGAATTTGAAAATGCATTGAAATGTAGAACAAATGGCTGTAAGAAAAAAGGAGATGTCAGTTAGGCCCAGGATGCATGTGTCTGAGTTGAATAATGGTTAGGCCCAGAGTACATGCATCTGAGTTGAATAATGGGGACTAGGGTTTCATAAGAAAGTAATTTTGCTGTTATGTATCAACTATTCCTGACTTAGACCCAAAATCAGAAAAACAACTAAACCTTTAGGATGTTCCAAAGCGTGTTAAGGGTTCAGATCTACTGCAACCTCCCCTTTACTGAAACTGAAGGACGGCTCAGACTAACGAAAGAGATAGATGTTGTGAAGCAGTCATGACAAAATATGCCGATTAAAAATAAAACAGCTTTGCAGAAGATATGTGGAAGAAGAAAAAGTGAAAAACAAACCATAAAACTGAACGAGGAATACTGATCAACTACAGTCGATCAAAATGGCCTTGACTAGGAACATCTGTATCTCATGCTTCATTATCACGTTTGCTCCATATCACATGAATCTGGCTTATGGCTCCTTCATTGACAGTGTAATAATAAGTGAAATTTCCCATTTATTCTTTGCTTTTCATTTTACTTATCCATCATAAATTGGCTACTGAGACCATAAATTTCTTGCCTGCTAATAGTATTTTTCAGTAGATACTCTTCTGAGATCATATTTAGTGAGATACCATACACAAACACTACAAAGAAGATAAAAAAAAACCCTAGAGGCATAATTCTATTATCTAGGGGAAAATAGCACTGCACTCAAGAAAAGCATTTAGTTAGAAGCTACAGATTTCCTTATTGAGTTTTCAACCCTAAAATTGCACCTATAGGTTAGTGACTAAAAATTTAGAGTCTTAAAACAAATTTCAAGTTGAATTTCCCTGGCGTCATCTCCCCAGCAACTTACAAAGGAGTGTAAGAACATGAGGAACATGAAGAAAGGTGAAGGAAGAATTGTAAAAGTATTTTTGTTTTAGAGATATTTATATCACAAATGAAGACTTTTCCTTTTTCTCAGTTATGCTTTTAACCTGGTTCTGAAAAACTTGAGACATGCTAAAGGAGGGCTAGATATGGGGAAAAATCTCTGAGGTTTCAGATTTATCTTGTGGAGAACTTACTCAGCAAAAATAATCAGAAGAATAAAATCACAGTCCTTAGCTACATGCCCTTGATACTGATTCAGCTCACACGAATCTGCAGTGAACTCCTTTATTCCTCGGCAGTGCTGGCCATGCCAAGCACTTTTGTGACAGCTGGTTCTTAAAGCTTTAGTTTCAGGACTCTTGTGAATGTGCGAATAGATCAGTCTTGGTTTTATAAAATGGCATTGCTAACCTTGCCAGCTGCAGAGAAAAGCTTCAAAATGTGACCCAAGTGAATCCTAAAGTGTTCAGAATCTAATGACAAATAAAAGAGCCTGGCATGTTTATTAGATTTCATCATACTCCAACATTTGGGCTCAGCAATATCATAACCATAAAAACAGCACTTACGGAGCTTATGTAAAAAGAAGGGAGATTATTTTATGAAAAGGTAAGGACCCTTCTAGGTTCAGCTCCCACCTCAGCCGCCTGAATATCCTTCACCGTGTTCCTTGCACATGCTCTTAGTCATGATGGATCTTACCTGATCCAATTCTGTCAATGTGAGTTGAACACAGGGATAGCAGGGTGCTGCCTGAAATCATAAACTGCTTTGCCCCAGTGCACATTCCTGTTAGTGTGAATGAGCTTCCTGATGGTTATGACAGTCTCGGGACTCTTACACTAGTTTTTGAATTGTAATTCAGGAACAGTATTCATTGCCCATGCAGCTTATCAAATACAATCTTTGGTTTCCTTCAAGCTCTTTGTACAGACAGATTTTATTCTGCTGAGTGTAACTTGCCACTAAGAATGTCAGAGATCCCATTTAAAATGCCATCTCCTTTTCTCCACTATTCCTAAACTCATATTCAACAGTAATCATACTGGCTAAGGACTGGTTTTTATTGCACCCTTAACATGTGCAACGAAGGCTGGAATATGACGAGCACCTCTAAGTGTCTTTGTAAAACAACGTATGATTAAGGCCAAGTAGAGAGCCACTCTGCCCCTCAGAAACAGCATTAAACAGCATTACCTCTGTGTAAAAATTTCTGCTTTTTTTTTTCTTTTTTTTTTTTACCTCTGCCTCTCCCAGATACATCCGGGAATCTGAAATTTCCACACCAACACGTTGGGAGAGACTATTCCCTAAAGATTTTCTGGTCAGGATTGTACCCACCAAAGGTTTGAGTGTCTCCTACACACCTAGAGGCTCATGCGAGGTCGATTATGCTCCTCCAACCCCACAACTCACATATTACTAGTCGTAAAATCATAATAACGCTACTTTATATTCTGGGAGTGTCTCCACCCAGAGTAATACCTGCTGATCTCAAAGGAATTCTGAGAGCCATAATTATTGCACTTGTGTGTGGGCGTTTGTCTTAGGAAGCAGAAGTTCCGCAGTGTCTGCGGCACAATTTCATGGTCAACAGCACCACCTACCTCTAATAATCGAACACTGGAGAAGACCAAGCACTGCAGGTTTCTTTCTGCAAGCCTATTAACAGTTATGTTACCGCAAGGTCTATTCTGTATGTAAACCAAGGTTTGAAAAGCTAGAGCCAAGGTTTTCAATTTCTGTAGCTCATAAAGCACCCTGAAATGGCCAGCACAATATAGTTATCCAAGTCATTACTGGGAAATTGGCAGCATTAATCAAGCACTGCAAAAAAACCCACGGCTTTGTCCCAGTATCTGCCTGGGTAGAAAGCAGGGACAAATACTGTGTAGTGGAGATTAGTCCTGATTATTTTTTCTTGTCAGAAGACATGAATATGTATCTTGTTAATTTGTTAGACTTTTTAGAGAATATTTTATAGTAATAAAAAATGCAGCAGTATCTCTGGATGGGGTTGATAGATAGATAAAGACTCCCAGGGACCTGGGGTATTAGCTGGGCTGTCAGTGTGTGTTGCAGCCTAGGATCACCACATGGCCCACGCCGTTAGAAGAAAAGCAGATGAGCACTCAGCTAGACTAGAGCTCGCCTTTGAAAAATGGCAACGTAGTTTTGAGTTTTAGCACTGCAATTAGCTTCACAGATCAGTCATAAGGCTGATTTACACAAGCACTGAGAACAGATAGCTCCTATAAGCTATAATTGGAGCCACGGGCTCTTAGTCTGAAAAGTCAGTCCCTCAACTTCTATAGTTTGAATATCTCAAAGGTAAAGATCCAAATTAGAATATTAACATAATGTTTAGGAGAAAGCATTAATCAAGCAATCACAAGGAACGTTCCCCCTGGCAAAACTACGCGGTTGATCTCTAGGATGAAGATGCTCCAAAAAAACAGTGGTGAGATTGCAGTGCTGTTAACCACAGTAATAAAAAATGCTGCAATATCTCTGGGTAGGGTTGATAGACAGAGTAAGGCTACCAAGGACCTGAGCATTAGCTGGGCTGCCAGCATGTGTTGCAGCCTGGGATCACCACATGGCCCACACCGTTAGAAGGAAAGCAGATGAGCGCTTAGCTACACCAGAGCTCTCTCCATAGACTGGCATAAAAACCAGTATAAGCAATAATTTATTGATGGGATTAGCTGCAAAGTGGTACGAGATACCCACAGGGAGTACTGAAAAGAAATATTGCAGACATAGTACATCCATAGTATCTCCAAAGCAGATGTGGTCATATGACATTTATTATTTTAACACATGTCATACAAATTCCTTGTCATTTTGTGCTATTACGTGCTTACAGAGCATTTTGCAGGGTTGGAAGAGTAAGAGTTCTAGTATTTTGCCGTATTACCTTTTTTTCTGAATAGTGGAGATCCTGGAGGAAGCTGCAGCTCCTTTGGTTTCTTCCATCGCTTCAAGGAGAAGACAGGAAATCAGCATGAGCAGAGGTTCCCAGTGCCCTACTGAAACCACATCCTGAAACAATGGCAAAATCCCAGAGCTTTGGTGGACTTTGGCCCATTGAAATGGAAAGATGAGAAAGCCTGAACAAAAGTACATGAGGACCTTCAGCAGAGGCCTGAACTGTTGCCCAAAATTTGATGTGGTGCCTGTAAATAAATAAACACAGAAAAATTGAACTCGTATCAATCCTATTAACAGTAATTTATTCATACTACTCATGATTGCAGTCATGTTTTAGTAATCTGATACATGAAATATCACAGAATATACAGACCCTTGCCTTCTGCTTAGTTTTTAGACACCACTGCACTTTCTAACCAGCAGAAAAAGTAAATCAAAGATGGACATCATGCAAATCTCTTCATGTTACCACTCATGTTCACAGGCATGACAAGATCCTGAGTCCTGTCTAACCTCTGAACTACCATAGCCCTTCTTTAAGTCTACTCTTAGAATTAGAAAGAGGTCTTTTAACCTCAAAAGTCAAATTAAACTAAAAATTATCACAGTTAACCTTCTTAAAATAAAGACAATTCAAATAGGACAAAAAGCAACTAAAAGGGTTGATTGAAAACTGGCCCCTATCCCCTTTTGTCCTCTGTGATATTGTAGGGTAAGACCTCTCCAGGGCCACCATCAATGCTGTGTGTGAGGTTTCCATAAACCTGGGTTGTACCAACCCTGCACCATACCTCCAAGCACCCAGGAAAAGTCTTTTGTTCCTTCTTTTCTCAAGCCTGCTTTTGCATCTGTTCCTGAGCCTTTTCTGGAAAGCTCAGGGAATTAAGCACCTAAATACTCTTGTTTTTCAATAATATTATTTATAAATAGAAAAAAATGTTAAGTGCTTAAGGTAATTTTTGAAAAGCAGGATTTGCAATATAGTTTAGCATAAACTAGAGGATTATAGCATAATGAAGCACAATGTCTGAATACCTTTAAAATATTGGACCTTGCTGTGTAACCAGGGACACTCAGCATCTCATAGGACTGAACTCCCCAGTTCCCAGGGCAATCTGTTAGCACCTGCAAAACAAATGTCACCCACATATTTTAGAAAGCTGCTTTTTTTTTTTTTCCCTTGGTGACAGAAAGACCTTAATATGCACTCTGGTTTCCTCAAAGAACTTGGTCCAACCAATTTTCTTCATCATGATTATTGCATATCATTGGGAAATTTGGGCACAAACTTGAGTATAAGTAGTTCCACCTAAATATGAGGAGGAACTTCTTTACTGTGAGAGTGGTAGAGCACTGGAACAGGCAGCCCAGAGAGGTGGTGGAGTCTCCTTCTCTGGAGACATTCAAAACCCGCCTGGACAAGTTCCTGTGCAACGTGCTCTAGGTAGACCTGCTCTGGCGTGGGGGTTGGACTAGATGATCTCCAGAGGTCCCTTCCAGCCCCATATGATTCTATGAAATGTGATTAAACATTTTATACTTCAGTCCATTCAACACTCTGAATGCTTTAACTACTTAAAATGAGCGAGCAGGGCTTGTCTGTATGAGGGAGCTGAGGAGAACCTAACTTAACATTCTTTCACCTTCAGCTTCCACCGAGAGTTTTCCTTCATAACCAGCATAACCTTATTTAAATCAGTGCTCTCCCTCCCCCCATTTCTATGGCCTTGGACTTCAGGTAATTTCCTGATTACCAGCCCCAAGGGAGAGGTGCAAATGATGGCCTTGATATTTTTGTTACGGGAGGATTTGTTGAGAGGAGACCTGCAGGTCTCTGCAGCTGTTGCCTCCTACGTGGAGAGGCCAGGGTGAGACACAGTCTCCCTCCCCCAGCTGCTTGTTTCTGTGGCGTGGAAGCACATTACTTATTTCTGTTGTGGGTACCCACTCTCTCCTTGATCACAACCAACTTTATCCAGTTCCCGCAGTGCTCCCTGAAACCCTGGAAGGATCACTTCCCCATATATGACAAGGTCCCCTCAAAAAGAGTCCACCTCAAAAAAAACCAAACAACAAAACCAACCAAATAACCCCAAACCTGAAGGTAAATGTATTCATAATTTAAGGTCCTTATGCACTATATTGAGAGGAGCCATCTATCTATCTATTACGCAGTTGCCAAAATATATTGGAGAAATTTTAGTGTGGAAAAGCAATTATTTTAATGAACTCTACACAGCGTTCCTGATGAATCATAAGGGGGAAAAAGAAAGCTAACAAGCATGCAAATACCGGGGAAGAGGCTGTACTGTTTTGGGAGTTACTTGTTTAAATTTTTAGCTGCCGAGAGAGAGTTTAGAGGTGGTGAGAGCAGCAATTATTGATTCAGCACTGCCACATCTTAAGCAGTGGCAGGCAGGAGGCACTGGGGAGTGGAGATGCCTGCTTTCCCCAACAGATGCCACGAAATACAGCTCTTTCTTTCCCTGCAAAAAGATTTCGTTAAAGCTGTCGACCTGCTTTTAAATGGTGACAGGTGTTACACAAATCAGCAGCCTTAGTTTCTTGCTTAGCAAAATGCCAGAGCCTGGTCTAATAGCACAAACTTAAATGTATTTTAAAAAAAGAAAAAAAAAAGAAGTAACACAACGGTATGAAATGTTCAGCACCATGGAAAGAAAAAAATTAACTGATTTGCTGTTGTTATCAAGGCACTGGGAGACATATGGCAGCAATTTTAACATAATAGATATAACTACTACAGATAATTTCATCTACAACACCCTGAGCTGGACAGGTAAAAGGAATTGCCGTATACCTCACCCCCGTAAGGTATTTCACCCCAATGTCTGTCACCAGTTAGGAAAATTGTGACAATTCTAGACAGATTCTAAAAGAGCTCCAGAAAAATGATAAAAACTTTTCACTGAAAGGAAGAGACAAACCACAGAGATTTTTTTGCTAGAGGTTTGCAGTCTGAAAAGTTGTTGGTCAGCTACTCTGCCTTGTTGCTCTTACCTTTGCTGACTGCTTTCATTGTTAAGTCTGGACAGTTTTGACAAAAAAAAAACAAAAAACAAAAAACACCAAAACCAAGTCCCATGGAGTCCTGAGAGGACTGACAACAAGTGGCTTTAACCAGCACTGAGAAATGCCAGAGGTTTGGCCAACCCCTCTGCCCTGGCCTGAGACATCCGTACAGTGGATTCTTACTATAACCACATGATTTCAATGATATTATTCATACACTTTGAAGTCAGCAAATGCCTTCTAATGCCTTGGCTTAGGTGCAGCGACACAAGGAACTGGTCTGTGAGTGGTGTGAAAGCAAATATATACACTTATTCAGGGATTTCCACCACACAGAGCAAATGGCACTGGCTGTAAAAACCCATCTAGTCTCTCACCAAGCTTGTATGTCAAGAGGAACGGGAGAAATTGAGGAGAAAGAAGGAGAGCAGGCACATGGGCAGAGTGGCTCAGCTCACTGTAGGGCTTTTCATAGCGGTACCTCTGTGCTATGTTTCGAAGCGTTTGCAGATGCCCAGCCATACCTGGTCACTCAGCCAGCAGTCTGGGAGTCACTCCAGGAGGTGATGCAGCACTGGCAGAAATCCACCTCGTCTGAGCAAGCCCCGAGATGGCCAGCAGAGGTACCTCTTCTGCTGGCACCACCTTGGAAAGAACACCAGAAAAGCAGCACCATCCCAGTCAGTAAAGGAGCTATCTACAGACTGAAGCTTTATCCATCCTCTTAAATCACCTTTTTTTTCTGCTGTAGAATTAACACTGCCAAAAGCAGGAGGAGTGCCTCAGCCAACAATATTGTGCTCCTAAGGCAATGTCCTCAAAAATCAGCATACTGTCTTCATCTGAACACATTTATGAGACCAACAGAAGCTTCCTACCTTGCACAAAGCTATTTTCCCACCCCAAACTTCCTCCATAAGAAAGTTTTAGTGCCCACTGTGCCTCATCTGCAAGGCAGATAAAAGATTTTCATGTCCTATTTTCCAGTTAAAGAATTTTTAGCAATAGTAATAGGAGTTGCAGTAAATGAGTCTGTTTTCCAATTCAGAGTAACCATTCTTACTTGTTTAAAGTATTTCAGTGAAAAACAACTGCTGAAGGATTCTTTTGTGGCTCATTTCCTAAAACCCAAGAATCTGAGGTTTCCATTATAAAAGGGAATCTTTTAAAAAATGAACAATTTATTCTCCTAAATTATGTGAGCTCATTCAAAATTCACATTAGCTTCCCCATGAAAGAAAGGAACCCTACTGAGGTGCAAAACTTCATCTCCAAAAGTCACGTGTCTGTAGATGGAAGCCATCTGAGTTTATTTCACAAAATGCTATATTCTGTCTCAAAGCATATATCATTGTGAGATGTTAAAGGAAAACATGCTCCCCGCTAATAAACCCATGAGTAACCTTGGGATGGGACTCAGAAGTTATTTGGTGTGACAGAGGGGCAGATAAGACTTTGGGGTGCAGCGTCCAGTCCCTCTAATGTTGTAGGATGAGCTGGGACCCTAGAGCTACTGAGCTCTCTTCTCATTTGTGTTTCTTGGCATTGCTAGGGCAAGTCTATTCTCAAATCTTGATGCAAATGTCCTGAAAAAATATTATCAAAAATGCATTAAACCTACCAAAGCTCCTAGTGTTCTTTAACGCACTGTGAGAGACTGGAATTGTTTGTTAGTGCTAAGAAGGTGCAGCATAATTCACTCGCCATATAAATCTGAGAGGCTGCTCATGTCTTGAAACTGCTGTGGCTGTCCACAGAGAGCCACTGGGGTCAGGAGGAGCAGGCACTGAAAAATTCCATGGATTTTCTCTAAGAAAGGCAACCTTTAAATTCAACCTTTATCCTCCAGGGGTTAACACTGGTGCCAGTATTGCTTAATTAGTTAAATGACCTGGGTGATGGGGTAGAGTCCACTTACACCAAAATCACCGATGATTCATAACTGAAGAGAGTAGTTGACATACTCTCCATAGGTCAGGTCTGGTGACCATTCAGAGGGAGCTCAAGCAGGTAGGAAAATAGGCTACCATGAACCTGCTGAAATTTAGTAAGGACAATAAAGAAAAGTGCAAAGTCCTACCTCAGGGATGGAATAATTTTGGTACAGGCTGAGAGCCAACCAGCTGGAAAGCAGCTTGGCAAAGGACTTGGGAGTCTTGGTGGACACCAGGGTGGACACCAGGTTGGACACAGGCCGGCAGTATGCCCTTGTAGCAAAGAATGCCAACAGTGTCTTGGGCTGGACTAGGGGGAGCGTTGCCTGCACATGGAGAGAGGTGATCCTTCCCCTCTACTTACCACTGATGGGGCACTGATGGACCACTGTGTCCAGACCTGGGCTCTAGAGTACAGGAGAAACATGGACATATTGGAGAGCGTCCAGCGGAGGTCCACAAATGTTATTAAGGGACTGGAACATCTGACAGGCTGAGAGACCTGCCACTGTTCAGCCTGGAGAAAAGACTTCAGCTGACAGAGAAGTCAGGCCCTTCTGAGATGTGTGCAGCAAAATGCACAAGAGGCAACAGACACAAGGAGTAACAAAGGAAATTTTGACTACCCAGGACCACATATGAAAAAAGAAATAATCCATCAAGCTGAACTTTAAACGTCAAAAAGTATGTCTGCAGGATTCAAGTCTGTGCTGATGATCACAGAGCATTTCTAAAACTCTCCTCTAAGGTCTTGATACTTGATACTTACATGCCTTTTCAAAATCTGACTCTATGGATCTAATTTTATAAAATCCACAAGAATGGCATTAAACTGGAATTGAACCTTTTAAAAACAATTCTTCCTAATCTTCCTTTATAACCACAGTATCTGTTCAGTGCTTAACCAGGTGCAATGCTTATCTAGGAAATGTTTGTCTCAACTTTTTAATGGAAGGGATAGATTTGCATATTAACTGAAACCCCAAAATATTCCCAAATGAAGTGGATGAGATGTAAATCCAAATGCAGCAACTTCTGCTTTATGACCCTGACCCAGCTGTCCCTTAAACACCATCTCTCTTTGTTATACGCTGAGGTACATCCCAGCCTGTTTCTATCTGAGGTGAGTCCTGTGGTGTGACAGAAATGAGCCTGAGTTTTGAAGAACGATGATATGAGGTGCCCAGTGGTAAAATTAGATCAGGCACCATACTAAGTCAGGAAGACCAGTTGAACAACCAGAATGCAAAAACAATGACATTTTTAAAAAGAGAGAAAAGTGTGTTTGCCATAATTTTTCACTTTCTTCTCACATGAATTTTCAATACTTTGGATGCAGTTGCACATTTTAAAAAAAATAACCAGAATTAAGAAATAATATGAGATTGTTCCTTTGACATTTTAGATATAAGAAGATTGTCGTTCTCACTGTGGACAGCCCTTCCTGTCCTTTAATATCCATCAATGTGAATGAGGGAGAATAAGCAAAATGAGTTTTATACTTACAAGCAAATTACATTGAAAACAAAAGGTTTTTCTTCACGTCGAATTGTGCTAGAATTGTGTTTAAAAATTGGGTTCTAAATTTATGCTTCCTTTGTTTTTCTCAAGACAGACACTCAGAAACGTAGACTGTATTAGCACTAGATGCTCCATTCTCCAACAGAACCAGACGCTTCTAAAATTGAAATAAAATAAAAAGTGAACATAGAGTTAAAATGCTTAAAAGTAGGCATGGTTACATACACAGTATGAGTCAAATTAGTGCTGATTTAACACTGTGGCTTTGCACAGTCTTGACTCAAAAACAGTCAAAACATGTAGTTATGAATATTTCTGTTTAATTTTTGATTGTAAGGTGGCAAATTGCCTGAAGAAGGCACAAGTACCTGCTCAAAAGATAAAAACTCGAACCGACCCTACAAAGGTGGGTCCCTGAGTCCTGTCCAGTTCTCATTTTCAGTGGTCTCTGTGTTTCTCTCCCTTCAAAGCTGAGAATACCAATCAGCTTTAATGGCTGGAAAGAATTATTCAGCCTGTTTGATTAAACTGCCTTCAAGCCACATATAGGCTGTGACAAAGTTTTCTAATTAAAGAGTTTCATTAAGTAGCAGAACACACCTTTCTAAATCCCAAAGCTGCCAGCTCAGGGTCTGATTCTCCTCCCACTGAACTCCAGAGGAGCAGAATCCTTGTATTTACATTTCTCCCTGTTCAGGAGATCAATAAGCAAAAGTTATTCTAAGTCTCAAAAAACAAGCATTCTCTTTGGGATTCTCTGGGCAAATTACTTATTGATTTTCTTCAACACATACTGCTGATTTTCATAGGTCTTGGTTTGTTTGGGATTTTTCTGGCATCTTATCATGCAATCCTAAAATTTTTTTTCTGTTAATATGGTTATAACCCAAATTTATAATCTGTCCATATAAGCTTAGGCTTTCTCAAAACACCAAGTTTATAAGGTTGGTGTATCTGGAGAGTAAATATTGTTGCTAGATGCATGTCAATCGCTTCAGAAGAGCCCAGATGGAGACACAAACCACCTGAGATTGACACGGCCATAACGGAATGGGCAGGCATGGGATGGAGGAAGGTGAGCCTCTTGCTAGTTGCATGATGAAGGCCTTTGAACAGGAGAGACTCAAGCCCTCTGCCTCTCTCAAGCACCATCCTGGGACGTTGTGGTTCCCACACAGTGCTATGATTCGCGCCCATCTTCCCAAACTCGTCTGCCTGAGCGCTATCTACAGCCCATGCCAAGACACCAACGCCAATGAAGGAGAGGTGGGTTAGACCCCTCATTAAATTAAGTCCCCACTACTCTCATCCCTCTTCAGTTTCACTGCACATGGCCAGAACCAGAAACACTGCAACAGAGAATTGTCTGTCTACATCCTTCTTCTGATCTCAGCCGAAGCTGGACGGTTTAAAAAAACCACCACATTTTGAGCAAGTTGATTGCTACTAAAATATCGTGCTCGTTCTTGCAGAGGTGAAAGGCCAAAATTCCTGTGGTGTTTGTCAGGAAAGCCCTAGAGACACCCAGATGCAGCTCATGGGCAATTCCCCACTCCCACAGGAGAAAACCCTCTGCAACCAGTTATCAGCCTCAGTTGCTCCCTCCACCTGTCTCTAACACATCTGTAGACTTGTCCATGAGAGTTTTCACCCCAATTGACAAATTCTCATTCTGTATTCAAAAGACATGCTCTGTTTCTCTCCCATCCCGTCCTTTGACAAGCCCAGGGAAAGCTCTTAGAAAGACTGTGTCAGGTAAATGTACATGAAATAATTTAGCGAAAATGTGAGTTGCAATCTAGAAACCTTGAACAACCTAACTAACCTTCCAGGAGAGTCTGCTCTTCTCTGTATTTTTAAAATAAATGGGAACGGTACAGAAGTGAATGGCAATCTCCTTGGTAGGCAGGGAAGTCTGTGCAACTCAGGGAGAATTTTAAGGCTGGAAGTGAGAATATGTAATAGGCTGAAAGAAAGCATGTCTTCTCATGTCTGCATGAGTAAGGAGAATAGGATCCAGTTTATCCAGTATTGCGTCTTTCCATCACATTCTTCACAGAATCACAGAATCTTCATGGGTATCTTTGAGTTCATCGAGTCCAAACACAAAAAAAAAAAACCTGCCCAAAAAACCACAAGCAGACACAAACCAACAATCTTGGGCACTAGAACATGCCCTGAAGTGCCACGTCTACATGTTTCTTAAATACCTCCAGGGATGGTGACTCCACCACCTCCCTGGCCAGGCTGTTCCAGTGCCTGACCACTCTCTCAGGAAAGTAATTCTTCCTAATATCTAATCTAAACCTCCCCTGCCACAACTTCAGACCATTTCCTCTGGTCCTGTCATTATTCCCTTGGGAGAAGAGGCCAATATCCACCTCTCTACAACCTCCTTTCAGGTAGTTGTAGAGGGCAATGAGGTCTCTCCTCAGCCTTCTCTTCTCCAAACTAAACCAGTTCCCTCAGTCTCTCCTCATAGGACTTGTTCTCTAGAGCCCTCACCAGCTTGGTGGCTCTCCTCCGGACACACTCCAGCACTCCACCATTCTTCCAAGTTGTGCAAAACGTTAATTTTCCTTAATTCTTTCATGAAGAAAATCTACCAAGTTTTTGTCAGCAAGGAAAGTTCATGTCTAAGGAGATAGTTTTCACCTCCATCATCTAAGAGGAAAGAAAAAGGGAATTTTTTTCTATAACAACATCTTTGAAGTGTCCCTCCAGGAAGTGTGTGGGTCACTGCAGGTTGCTTTACCTAGAGAGACCCTGTCACATAGGGAAAGCTAATGCATCACACAGAAACCAGCTCCAACAACCCACACACTCAAGCCTATAAATGATATAGAATATGAGATTTTTGTGTGAGCACAGAGATTTCCAGAGGACATGTTAATATTTTGGTTACATCTAAAAGTAAATACAGTTCCTTAAACAGCCGTCTCATGATCCCCAGCTGTTTGTAAATATAAAAAGTGACATTTGCTTCAAAACAGCTTGTAGATTATATATCTTGAGCAAAAATTTAGCAACTCTCCTTAGATTTGTACCGCAGTGAAAATTTCAGCCAGCGTACGGAACCGCATTGCGCACCAGCAGAAAATACACTGGCTTCCCCACTAATGACGGGTCTGGAACTTGAGGTGGGAAAAGGTCAGACTTTTCTTCACTGAACTCTCCCAGCAGCTGAAACAGCAGTGTCACTCCTGAGCTTACGTCTTGCCCGGCACCCTACAGAGCAGTAAGCTGTGCTCTGGCATTTCACTCTCTGGGGGCACCTCGGAGCCAAAGGAAGCAGCCCCAGAAGTGGGCTCCAAGGCAGAGACATGCCAACTTGACCCCATGACAACTTGCCATCCCCTGTCTTATCTCTAAATACCTCAGCAAAATGCCACCAAGCATCTCACTACCTGCTGCTAAGAGGTCCTTCACAGGGGACCCATGGACCCTTCTAGTCCCCTGAAAGCCCCTTTGACCTCTCCCAGCCCTGCTTCACCCACCATCTGTTGGGGGTCCGTTTCATTATTGTGGCAAAGCTTAAATCTTACCTGGGCTGCTGAGAAGCCTTGAATTACTACTTCTGGGTTGTTGAGGGTTTTTTCTGGGGGGTGTGTGTGTGATCTGAAGGGAGCCTAGTTTATACATTTGGTTTTCATTCCTTTGTCCTATATGCATGAGCTTGGGAAGAGCTTACATACCTGAACACTCTGGTTTTTTCAACCTACAGCAATTGTTATAAAAAAAAAAATAAAAGATATGAACATTGTCTGTTAAAACAAACTAATTTTGAGTGGGTTGACTTGTCAAGCTATCAAGATTGTTCCCAAGCCTCCTCATTATTTGTCACTTATCAGACTTCTGTCATCTCTATGTTTTATCTGCAGTGAGTTTGCACTGCTTCTAGGTAAAAGTATTGAATAGATTCTGCCTAGTCCTAACCCATGCAGCCCCCATTTCTGGGGGGTGAGGGGAGGGAAATCAGATCATTATTCTGACCGTTATTCTGCAGTAACTACATTCTCCAGCTGTGTCAGCCAGTTTTTAATTCAATAAACGTGAACTGCTATCACTAATTCTTTTACAGAATATAATGCAAACTAGGTTAAATGCCTTACAAAAGCCTACTGCACTAACTATATCAAGCTCACCACTTCCTTTACCACCTAAATTTGTAATCTCATCATGATTAAACAAGTCTTGCTTGGCGAGAGCCTATTTCCGTAAACCGTGCTCTCTGGTGTTCATTCTATTCCCGTCCTTTCGTTCTGTATTAATTGAATACTGTAGTAGATCCACAACTGATGTCACGCAAACCAAGCTGGAAATATTCAGATGATGTGTGGACTTTGATGTGGAGGGTTGTTCTTTTTAAATATTTAATCGTGTTGCCATTTCTGAATCACTATTAGACATTTTATCATCTTCATCTACCAGTGTGCCTGTAACACTACAAAGGTTTTTTCTTCCAAGTCTACATTAAAAAAAAATAAAATAAAATAAAAAAATCCTTTCTGCCAGGCATGGTTCTTTCTCAGTGTTTTTAGATTCCATGCCATATTGCCAACATAATTTCCTATTTTGTCCCTTTTTGTATTGTTGGGTTTTTTTTCTTCTGATTTTTTTCCTTCACTTCTCCACTGAACTACAACAGACTTTAAGCTAGAAGTGGTTCTTTTTTCTCTTTCCCTCCTCATCCCAATTGCTGAAATGTAATTTTTGGTGGGAAGGTCCTCCAAACTCCAAACTCCATTCATATATTACTCTTTCAATTTTTTCTTTCAACTGATTTTTTTCTTTTAACTTCTTTCCCTTTAAGCCATTTACCTTTCTGAAGCATTAAGTACATATGGACTGTCTCCTTTCTACAGATTGCCAACTATAATCTAGGCACAGTCAGTGATCCTTAAGCAACCAGCAACTTCTATTTCACAGATTAACTTACCTTCATTCTTCATAAAAAGGTCCAAAATTGAGTTATATTGTGGAAGGTACAACAGCTTTTGTGTTAGAAAATTACCACTGACCTTTTAGAGATAACCAAGATGTCATCCAGCTTAAAGAAGACCTCCTTATTGCCATGGGATAATATTGCGTCACTCTTAAGTGCATCATGTGCTGGTATCACTCAAAGACAGGAAACTCAGCTGCGTTGTCCACAGGTCTGAACCTGAAAAAAACAGTGATTTCTTATATTCCATGATTTGTAGATAGATTATTTTTTATTCATTGCATAGACATTATCTATCCAGATAACCCAGCAGAAAAATCACTAATACCTAAAAGGCGTGGAAAAGTGCTCTCACAAAAATACGGCATTCTGTTAAAGAAATTTCTTTAACTTCAGGCTCCATACAGTCTCTCATTTAACCACAGTCTTGGTCATGCACAGGATTCTTGCCCTAAGCTTGGCTGCTGTCAGCTCCTGAATTTGGAGGCACAGCACATCTATTCTTGGCACCGTACCGTTGGCACAAACTCTTGTCAACGTGTTTTGGACAATGAGGCACAACTAGATTTGAATGTGGAAAGGCTTGGCCCATTCTGCAGCTCATCATTACACACCGTTTTCCTAAACAAAACATTTCAGCCCTAACCAAGCCAGGCCAACAGGAAGCAAAAAGAAAGGAAAATGCACAAGTCAAGATCTCAGGATGCTGAAGTTCACCCTGAAGTCCACTGTTCTTGTCCCAGTGCAGTTGGGATCTGTGCATCTTCATGTTAGAGAAAAAGAAAATCAATTATCCCTTGAGATGACATCTGATTAACTTGATACAAACTCCCAAACTCTTATTGGAGTTAACACATAAAGAGTGTCTACTGTCCCATCCTCCCTCCGACAGCAAACTTCTCAAGGAATCCCTGACTGTTGTGAGAGGCCCAAAGAACCGAGAGCCTTTTGAAATAATAGGAAAAGAGTAAGGAAAGTTGAATTTTTTGAAAAAGTGTACCTGAAAGCAATTAAATGTTCTGATTTTCCTAGAATATGCTACACTCAGCACTGCTTCCAGCACCATATGTTAAGCACTAAAATGTGATTAATTTGGTGAAGCTCTGAAATGGCATCGGTCCTAGCTGTGTTATTGACTTCAGCGAGAAAGTCACATTAGGAGGGGAGATGTCTTTTAGAAACTTGTGTTAGCAGAGAACACGTACTCCCAGAGTCAGAGGACAACCTGCTGAATGCTTACAAAACCTACCTCTCTTCCTGCAGTTGCTAATTTCCATAAACACAATCTCCTGAGCACCTTTTTTTATTAAACAACCTAGTGTCTAGCATCTGGGAAAGAGGAGTTTGTATGTACCTCTCCTCCTCTTTTCTCTCTTCTGCTTTATGATTCTGTAAGAACATCTGTGGCAGAGGGCAAGCCCACCTTCCAGTAAGTTTGCTAAATTAGGCTGATAACTTGAAAATGGTTGTAAGCTTTTCCCCTTTTCTTCTTTATCTGTCGCTGCAGAGACAGCCTGCAAGAAAAGATTTGATTTCTGAAGCTGGCCAGCAGTAAGTTTTGTCCTGAACTATATTTATTTTTTGTGTTTCCAAAAGTTTCCAGTCAGAGTATCAAGTTTAGTTCTTATCAGATAATTACACAGCACTTGCCTCCTGAGGCAATTTTAGATCAATCTCAGGAAAGGCAGTAACTATACACTGTAGATAATTATAGTCCATTAAAGTACCATAAGATTAGATTCAGAGATCACTAATCACACAAGGTCATAAATGTACTGCACCTTTCTGTGGTGGTGTCTGCATTTTGATATGTAGCCCTTTCACAGGAAAAAAATATTTTCTTGGTTTTTTTTTATTGAGCAAAATATCAGAGGCAAATAGCAAACTAATTTTTAAAAGTTAAATTATTGCCCTAAAAGGGATTAGAGTTCTAACCAGTCAATCACAGACAGAAAATACGAGCATAAAGCAAGACTGTCATTTATAAGATACTCTTGACAAAACATGTCATATTTTCTGTTTAAAATAATGTGTAACCGAACGCCTTCCTTACTGCAGGAAAATGGCTCCTTTAATTGCTGTGAGAGACATGTGAAGTGTGCTTGACAAGTATTTGATTAAATGAAGAGTCTTCCTTGCGAGTCACACAGATCAGAAATTCTCCAAGTGTTTTTTCCCTATGGCAAAACGTCATTTTTGCTCAAATCTGGTAGAATCCATTATGGCAATCAAAGCAAATCTATCTGGGGTCAGATTATCCTGAACTGAAACACTCCCTTCATTCTTTGATCCCGTAGTGAATTGCAGCTGGGATGTGCCGTAACCATTTAATGTCTTTTGCCATGGTTGTTGATGGTGACCAGCAACAGCCACGGGGCTCGGGGCTCTTCCTGTGGTGGTGTCATTGTGTCAGTGTTAAGGTCCCAATGCCAAAAGTTGGGAGGTTCCAGACAGCTGACTGGTCCAAAGAACAGCCACAGCCTAGTTCAGAGACAGCAACTCGGACAGATTTACTGAACCCAAGCAAAGTTCCATGTTTGGTCTAGCCACTTTTAACTCCAAAGGTAAGCTGTCTCTGGTTCCATGAAGTGGTCTTACATTGAGTACTACTTCTTGAGGACAAATTGTATGCTTGTTCCAAAGCCCCAACCATCTAAACGAGTTCTATTCAAGGTTATCCCTTCTGTAATATTTGATGTCAAAACAACCAGATAGGCTTTACGAGGGGTCTTCCAGAGGTTCAGAAAACTGCCCACATCCAAACCAGAAAAAGGGGTAATTATAAACATTAAAAAGCTCTAAATATGTTAACCTGCCTCACCCAGAATACCACATTCATTGAGACAAAGTCAGAACCTCTGTAATATTTTAAATTCCTTTCTTTTGAATTAGAGTATCTAACTTCCTCATAATACAAGAAAACCTTAGGTGCTCCCACAGAAAGCAGCTGTCTTCAGAGCCACGAATGAAGGTTCCTTTATTCATCCTATGAGTCATCTGGAGTTCCCCCATGGACCAACACATCTCACCCAACACCAGGCAATTCATCTGAGCTAGTTACTTGCACTGCTGCTACAGACGTTACAGAGAAACAGGCCCTCTCAGAGAGTAATCACCTAATTTTCTTGGACATCCCCTCCAGAATGAGATTAATTTGTGATACAGTAGCTTTCTAACCTCAGTCCGAATCTGTGAAGTGTATGTACAGAAATATCCAAAAAACTGCTGACTTCTTTCACAGGCAGATAACCGGCTCATTAATTCTGGTTTGCACATAATTAAAGGACACTAAGAAAAACTGAAATGACATGGCTTTCAATATTCTCGCAGCGAGGCAGCTAACGCAAAGAACGTGACAATATTTTTACCCATGTCCACTCTTGAGGGCTAGTATAAACTGGTTGTAAAAACATAGTACACACAATAACTCATTCTTGTAAGGGTCAGAAATCAGAAATCTTCTATACATGGCAAAGAAGATTTGTATGCAAGATCACAAACCAGCATCTCAAAACAATAAAAAGAATATGATTTCTTGTATTTTATTCCAATTCAGTAACTCTCACACGCACTTAACATTGCAAACATGAGCAGCTCCACTTATCAGTAAAGCTGCTCAACAGTATGCTCAGATTTGCAGACAAGCCATTATAAGATTGGGAGTTGAGTTAGCACAATGTCAACAGAGGAACACAGAGAAATCAATTTTATGCTCTTCTTTAAGATCTAAATTATGTCAGAAATTGCTAACTACTTTAACTTTCAAAACTGAGCTTTAGGATGCTCAGCTGGCATATATTATTAATCATGAGTATTACAAATGTTACGTGGTAATGACTGAAGTCCCTTGGTGAGATTAGGGTTGAGTTGTGTTTGTTCTGTACATTTCACTAGGAAAAAATCCCATTCCCTAAAACATTTGCAGTCTTTGATAAACAAGACAGATAAAAGATAGAGGAGAAATAGACACAATTAAGTATTAAGTTTGTGAGTAAGTAGCAAGCCTGTGATGAAATCAGCAATAGAATCGAGGCCTCTCACATCCCAAATCAGTACCTTATACACAAAATCATTACATTCTAATTAAGAATCTTTATCAGTAGTAATTTACTGTAGCATGAATCTGGGTTGAGTCAGGTTTCTAAGAGAACACTATCAAAAAATAATATTCTGAAGAATATTTTAAGCATGAGGAGCAAATTATCCTGAGAACAAAATTCATTGTGGAACACATTGCCATTTGCTGAACATTAAAGAAATTACCACTGTGGTATGAATGAGGCTCCACTGAAGTAAACAGGAAATCTCACTCTGCAAGCTACTGTCTCAAGTTCTCTGCAGACTTAGGCATACATGGCTTTTCCATTACATTTATTACATTACATTGCATACTTACGCTTGAGTCACTTTTAGAAGGTTTTCTCTGTATTTGCAAACGACAGCCAGGATCTGAGGGATCAACAGAAAATCCATCATTTCAGAAACCATCGTATCAGAGTAACACCTATCTCTGCACAGCTCCACAAACAAAATACAAATACATTTTTTTGAGAAGACAATGCAATTCAATTAGGAAAACAGTACACTTGGTCTTTCTAATTACCCGTTTGCAATCCTCCTGTTTTGCGTAATGTGTGATAGCACATAGCACGGGATTGACCCCTGCCACTAGATACAGCACAGAAAACCAAAAATATAAATATAATTAAATAAATGGGAAGAAAAAGAAGAAGAAAAAAAAAAACCAAAAAAGTAAACCAAAAATAAGAACAAAAAGAAACTGCATATTGAAATACAGGCAGAAAGATTAGGGGCCAGATCTCACTGCACCACACTGAGATGTGTGATGTGGGATGCAGAACCCAGAGTAAGGCCAGGAGCACTCTAAGACTTTCAGAAGCTCTGGACAAACTGTAATGAGCTTCAGCAGCCTTTTATTTAGAACTAGCTATGAAACTGAGGGCAGAAATAAATCCCCATCTTCCTCCTATGCCTTTACTCATGATTGGAGAAGTACTTTTGCCAGCAACCAGAAAAAAACAAACCACCAAAAATAACTGTACACTATAGCCACTTACCAGAAGTAGGAATGTTCAATTTCCTACTCTGCCCAAGTGAAATAAAGCTTATTCTACTAAGGGACCGGGAAAGAAGATTTTCACCTTGTCCAACACAACACAGAAAAAACCTTCAAGATAAGTAGGCACAAAGAGAGAACGAGCAAGCTGGAGCTGACACATTCATGTGAGTCCTACCTGGTTCCATTCCTTGCTCCAAAGGCTATTTAGGTATTTCAGCTAATTACTGTATAATTTGAAAGATTTTACAGGAACAAAGTGTCTGTTCTTCCCCATTGCACACAGCCAGGGAAAAGCCTTGCAGGCTTCTCATGTGTGTATAACCAAATTCATATTTGCTGAGTAAAGGGGGATCACTACCCTTGCTTCTCGTTTCCTGCAGAAAAAGCAAGCAGCAATCTAACACCGTGGAAAGATAACAGTATTTAGCATAGACACCTTTCATTTCAAACCACATTCATTTCACACAGAGAGTCGTACAATCTCCATTTTCATAATATTTCATTTAAATACATCCCACGTAATGGAATCTTGGTGTTGGGATATTACATCGCTGGTAAATGAAACCCTCATCTCATTCAGTAAGAACAATGTTTGCCTTTGGCCTAGAGCGGAGAACAGTGATTGAAGCACTTGGGAATTCATTTCAAAGCACCATGGAATGCATTACCATGGCCACATCGTCTCCTTCAGAAAACACCCACAAACAGTGTCAGTCTATAGGGTGCACTTTTTGAAAAGCATGTGCTCGCCATTGTCAGAAACTAAATGGGAGCCTGAAGGAACGATTAATTAGGAGTACAGCCAGCAAATTGCCACTAATGGTGAACATGAATAACACTTGTCTCAACAAGCATTTATAATTTCCTTTCATATTGTCAGAGAAAAAGCCCAGCAAAGATGAACACAGGGCCAGTTTTCAAAGGTTTAACTCACCTTGATTGGATCAGTCATACAGGTCTTGATCCCCTTTAATTCCATCAGACAGCAATATTGTCCCCTGTACGACACAGTGGCAGGATCATTGTTAAAAATAAGATGGTCAAGAGAACAAGAAACGGAGGGGAGATGTTACAGGCAGAAGCTGGGGAAAAGTTTATCACCTGCAGCCATTCTGCATCAAATTTGAGGAACAGGAAAAGGCCAGTAGCTGATGATCAGGAGAGTCTTTTCCATGCTGGACAATCCACAGAAGGTAGAGTTACTCCACCTTGTTGATAAGGAAGCGCATACGATCCATAGGATGGAGGGTTCGTCTCAGGTCTGTAGTACTCTGATACACTGGAAAACATTTATTTTTAAAATATCTTAAGACTTTTTCTCAAGAAAACTTAAAATTTAGAAAGTTTGATCATTATGTTATTGAGTCTTGCTTTTTGCTACCTATTCAGTTAATTTTTTAGGATGAAACTTTCACTTGTTTAGCACTGCAGTAAATAACAATCTACTTGCTGTGAGTAAATATCCAAATGCTGTGAATATTGCTATGGTAAAAATAAATGCTTCCTTTGCAATTCTGTTAAAAGTATCTTTAAAACGATTAATGAGAAATTATATATGAATATGCACATACATATAATAAGGTAAAGATTTTCAGAAGTGACAAGGGATGTAAACACACAACCTCTTACAGATGAATGGAGCAGTACAAAACATTGCTGTCCCCCATTGTTTATTGCTCCTCTCTTTGCAGTTACCCTACAGTGGACACTCAAGTGTTTCTCATCAAAATTGTTTGGGGCTTGCAGGATGACAGCCCAGTAACCTGCTGCTCTCATAACATGGCCACTTCAGGCTGTAAAGCCATGCAGTGCCACGTTGTTCAATGGGCTCCTTCACAGAATCACAGAATCCCATGGGGTTGGAAGGAACCTCTGGAGATCATCTAGTCCAACCCCCCTGCCAAAGCAGGTCCACCCAGAGCAGGTTGCACAGGAACGTGTCCAGGCATGTTTGGAACATTTCCAGAGGAGACTCCACCACCTCCCTGGGAAGCCTATTCCATCCTCAAATGAAAATAAGTTCCTCCTCATATTTAGGTGGAACTTCTTGGCTCCTTATACACTGTATGTTCTTGTCTTCAGGTCATGGCAACAGGTGCCACAATCTTTGGAGCATTTACAAGACAAAAATTAGACAACTTGGCAAAGCAGTTTACCTGCATAATTATAGTAATTGGGATAGCAACTAGACGTTACGAGTATTTTTTTAAGGGGATCAGATTGGTTTGTAAAACTAAAATGTTACACAATAAAAGCTTACAAGACAAACTGTGATTTAAAGGGAGGGAGGAAATCTAATACTGATAAGCTAGGTAAGCATTAAAAATACTCCTACCATGACTGCTTCCCAGAGATCCTGTTTATCATATAACCCAAGGAATACATGATGATGCAGCTTAGAAAAGAAACACACCCAAAATATCAACAAAACACCTGAAAAAGAGAACCAAAGGATTCCTTCAAAGTGTGTTCACAGCAGAGAACACACAGAAAAGGATTTTAGACTGCCTTGGTTCGGTTCAGGAGAAGAGTGTTGGGTTTTGGAATCTTTTTTAAAAGGAAGATAATAAAGTACATGTACTACTGTAGTAGCCGACTGTGAATTAGAGAAATGAGAAGCAATCAAACTATAGTAATAGCCTTAAGTAGTTTTCTTTTTTTTTATTTTTTTATTTTCTGTAATATGTCTAATAATGTCTAAATGAAGCATTCTTTAAAAGCTAATGGTGTTAACTCTTAATGAAAAAAAGTCAGTGACACTGGAGGACTTCTGCCATCTGGCTAACACTCAGAATTTTAACAGAGATCCTAATTAGGTTTCATTGTTTGAAAGAAGGCACTAGGTGAGGTTTGTTTTATCTCAGAAATTATGACTCCTGCAAAGCCTGTGAAAGAAACAGAGTGCAAGGGAGCTGAGAAACTTTCTCAGCTGATAAGTGAAATCCACACTGTTTTTAAGGCAGTGGCTTCTTGGCTGTTCAAAAACAGAAGTCACAAAAAGTAGTCATAACGAAATCTGGATAGGAGACACACGGAGGAGTTTGGGTTGTTTGATTTTTCTGGAACCTTCCTATCTGCATTGGAGAAAACCTGTACTTAGTATAGCCTTATATTTTGTTCAAAAACAATGCAGTCTACAGCCTTTGTGTCTTTCACAGTAGAAAATTCTGCAATCTAATTCCAAAGAACACAATTGCCATAGCCACAGTGAGTTGAAATCATTCCAGCAACCACAGCTACTCCTGTAAAAAAACTGAATATCAGAATAGCAGCCCTTCAGAAAGCCAGTGCAGAGTCAATTGACCACTACTTTACATGCATTTTGTTGCAATAGCTATTGTAGGGTATCTGGCTTCATTCCTGTATCAATACTGGCATAAATTAATCAAATCCAGAGGTTTATAAAGTAAAACGTATTCTGCATGAGACACATCCAAATACAGGAGCGGATGGATGGAGATCAGAAAATTCACAGTTCACCTGACTACCCAAAGGCTCATTTAGGTCAAGTCTAGACACATTTTGTGAATTTTATTCACCAAACAGATCTGAAACCTCTTTGTGGACACTAGTCTTTAGCTAAAAATACCACAACCATCATTTGGTGTATCTTTACCCATCTTACCTTTCTTCAATATTTTCCTGAAATTGTAATGGAAAGGAAATTAAAGGGCAAATAACTTTATTTAAATGTTAAAAAAACATAGTTTATTCTAAAATCCAGAAGTGTTCCTTGTACTAGACACTGTCATACCTGTACACACACAGTTAGTCACGGTCTCTAAATTCTGTTGCTTGTATTTTGCATGAATACATATTTTATAATTCCTCCATTATTGGAACCCATGAGATTATATCAGTCTCTCTGCTTTCCTTACAGAGAAATGGTTCAAGCACTAACAGTTGAATTTATGATATTGATGTGAAAGATATGAAAACATTGATCAGGCTGCAAAAAAGGTAAGACAAAGTAGAAGAATAGCTTTTAAATAAAAAATAAAAAATCACGTTTTAAAGACATGTGGGGCAGACATAGTGGTTTTAATGCTTCACGTGCACAATGCTAAGTGCTTTCATACAAAAGACAAAATAAGAATGTCACTCCGGATGAACATGTCAACTTTTTTTTAGAAATAATAAAAGAACAACTAATCAGCTACAAAGGAAGTATTTCTGATTGGAAAAAGGAAAGAAAGATTCAGTCCACTCTACAGAAATTAATGAATGCAGGATTTAATAAATTCCTCCACAAAGTCCTTTATAAACTCTTCCAAAAAAACAAATAGTTTCCATGTGACAAGTCACTTGATTCGTCAATGAAGGGATTTGTTTTGCAATACGAATTGTTTTTAATTGGCTTATCTTCCCTGTACTGCATTATCCATCAAAAATAAATCCTCCTCAGCGTAAGGCAGCTGTTCTTGTGACCTCCTTAGTGCTACACTGAGTTCTTCAGAAGAGTTGGACCAAAAGTTACAAATGCAGGACACGGGGTAGGTATCTCATGCTTTTATAGACAGGTTGTGAAATCTCCATCCTTGGAAATATTCAGAAGGCAAACAGACAAGACTCTGAGCAAGCTACAGTGATTTCAGAATCAGCTGTGCTCTGAGCAAGGGAAGGAGCAAATGACCTCAGAAATCCCCTTCCAACCTAAAGAGCTGGAATGAATAGCATGGAAATAGGAATAGGAACAGGAATAGAAATAATAGAAATAGAATTATTCTGTTTAACAGAGTAATAAATAAAATAACATATAACATAATAATAAAATAACAAAATAACTTAGTTTACTAACTAAATGGTAAGATTAAATATAAAATGTAATTAATTGAATAAAATGAAATTATATTATTCAGAAAAGCAGCTACAAAATTATGTGCTCTTTGAAGTAAAAAATTGAGCTTTACTACATGAAACAACTCCATTTTTCATGTAGGCCACAAATTATAGTCTTAATTGCACAGGACAGTTAACAACAAATTAGATTCCCACTCACAGTAAAACTTGCTTTCCATTCTTCTTTACAGCAATAAAAAATGATTTTTAAATGCTTTACTTTAAGCACATATTTAAAGCCAATTTATGTGTAAGTTTGAAAAGACTGTGTCCCAAGATAAAGTTTGGGGGTTGGGTTGTTTGGTTGGTTTTTTTTTGAAATCACAATACAAGGCCTGAGATGGGAGGGCACTTAAGGATGCAAAATCAGGGCACAGTGTGAAAGCGTTTTAAGAGCTATGTTGCAGTGAAACACAGCTGTGTAATGCCTCAGCCTGAAGAAGACACACACACACACACACACACACAAGAGAGCCTTTAAGCTCTACTATCATGCAAACTACAAGCCCTAAGGAGCTCTAAGGAAGACAACTGACTGCACAAACAAAATTTGTTAGATTAAGTTTACGACCCCTTACTGCTCGGAGAGAGCCCCACACAAACCCCTTTGCCTCATTTGATGAAAGGTCACTGTGTTTACATATATTTGTTCACTAACATGATTAACATGCTTACCTAAAGCTATTGGATTTTTTTTCTTATTTTCTGAAACACACAGTTGTATGCAACACCGTTCCCGGAAAAAAAGCTGTGGGATATTTTTCAATCCCCTAAAGTAATGTTCCATCCAGAGCAAAGAAAATTTCCTGAACCTTTCAAGTTACTATCTTTTCTCTGGTTTATTGAATATTTTATAAGAATTCCAAAACAAGATTGAAAATGTTTGTGCATAAAGAATCATGATATTGATTTAGTTCCCATACTTATAAAATATAAACCAACTACCAGAGAACAAACATTCCCAACCTTCCAGTTGTTACGTTTTATATTCCATTTCATGTTCACAGGATGGTACAACACGTTTATTTATGTTATTGGCAACAATCTTTGCTGTATCATGGGAGTTCATTATGGGAGTTTTCAGTGTACCAGCTATGAGAACATTTCTCCAGCAATAAAATACAAGTGAAGAGCCTAATGATGATTTGTACAAGTTTTGAATTTCCAATAACCATCATTATTTATCATTTACATATGAGGATTAACCAGCACATAGGCAGGTTATCTCACAGTCTTAGACTGAGGGGTTTTTGATGCATATTTGCTGCATTTCAAAAGGAAAAAAATTTAAGTTCCTAAAAGAGTGTATATATTAAATTTAGAAAATAAAATCACAGTTCACAGATGTTTTATGTGCTAAAACCTAACTGGCTAAATACAATCCTGGTAAAGTCAGCAAAATTACTTCACACAATGAATTTGCTTCTTGTCCCAACCAACTTATTTTGAGTACATAATATGTAATTCTCAAGGTCAGTTCCTTCAGCTGAGGAAATGCTGAATGGCAGCCCTAGCCCTTTTGTCCCATAGCTGTCCACCCAACCCAGTTCCTGCTGGGATCAGTAAGCAAGACTACAGCAGGACAGACTCCCCAGAAGATGCCACCGTGTCCTGCCCCACCAGCTTACAGAAAACTGTTTCCAGTTTCCCACCAATCTCACCCTGTTTTTCTCACTCCCTCCACAGATTTCCTCCCCGTCCCTCCAACGCCTGCCTCTCCCTGCCTTTTTCCCCCCCCATCTCTTCTGAGTCCCATCTCAGCATTCCAGGAGGCACAAGGCAGCAATCCCTGGGACTCAACTGGACGTAGAACTAGAAGGCTGCGTGGGTAGAAGGCAGAGAAATCAAATCCCTTCCTTCCACCTTGCAGTCCCAACGGTTCCACCAATCCTTTTTCATTCATCTGAATCCTCACTGAATTCTTCTATTTCTTTCCAGCCCCAGTTTCCCCCTAAAACCTTCGTGCCTCTTCTCCTCAGCTCTCAGCATCCCTCTCCAAGGGCCTTTTTCATCGCTCCAGCAATGCTGAATTTTATCTGCGTACCAAGTGCTTCTTGCCTTAGGTTCATCCACAAAAAGCAAGCTTATTTTGAAACCTCTTTGTGCAGCTAACTAAATGCTTGCTGGAAGGCTTCTAAAGTCCTGCCTCCTAATCATGTGCATACAGCTATACAGTATTTGTCTATTTACAATTTACAGTAGTTAAATGCAAAAGAGAGTCCTACATGATTAGATCCGTTCATAGGAAAAGACTTATGTTTTTCTTAAAAATAAGTGCCAAAATAAGTGCAGTTGCAAGGATATTTATAACCCTGAATCCTTTTAAAAAGCAACATTCATCAAGTAATTACATATCCCTGTGAATTGTGACTTATTTCACAAAAACTAGTGGAAATACACCAACGCACAGAAAGAAGAAAAAGGCAAAATCACAGTATATGGAGGATAGCATAGAAATGTCCCCTAGAAGGCGGCTCACTGACCCTCACTGTCAAAGTCTGTAGTCATCATTATCTGAGTTGATCACCAAAGTTAACATGACCCAAACACTTGGATCATCTTTTACCCATGAAGAGCTAAGGATGTTACTTTACTGCAGAGTGATAATGAAACAAAAGCAAAATTAAGGACAGAAAAAGGGGGAAAAATAGGCTATTCAATGTCTGAATATATAAAATTTTCTTTGGCCAAAGCAATGCTTCACTTCAGTTTTATTCTACTATGAACAAAAAGAGCATAAACTGGTACCTTCTTAGCAAATAAAAACAAGAGCTCACATGAAGCTGTCCGTTTGTAGTCACTTGATCTATATGGCATACACTGAAGCTATGGAACTAGAAGAATATTCCAACATATTTCAGCAAAACTGAAGCCACTTTGTAGAAATGGAGGATCTGATTCTTCAGATTAAAAAAAAAACCAAAAAAAAACCCCAACCCCCAAAACCCACAACAAAACCTGGCAGTTTCTGATTTTCTTTGTGAAAGTTGGGCTCCTATGTACCTCTTTAAAAAAGAGGGATGGAAAATCACATCAAGTCTGTTAAGCTTTTGTACAGAAAAATGTTGCAGTCTAAAATTTTTGCCCTCAATTGCCAAAAAAAAGTCAGAAAACCGTCAGTTTTTATGTCTGCTTAAAAACAAAGCAGTAATAATACAGCTTTTGCAAGAGATTTGATTTCCATCTGACATGCTAAGGTAGGCTGAGCAGAAATTAGACAGGCCTAGAAATGACAAGGGAACAGCAAGTTCCACCACTCATCAAGGCTTTTTTTTTCAACAATGCTACATCCCTCCTCAGAGTTATTAAGCTGATGATATAAGTAATAGGAACAAAATGTATTGAAAACTGTCCTTTCGAAACCTTCCTGTCCAGCCTGTTTCACTGCCGAGGGTATTCTTAAGAGCCATGAAATGATGCTGCTGTCATTGTGTTTGGTTTTTTAAACGGGATGTATTGTATTATTGTTGTTCTAATGCTTTTCCTGTTAATCCTTTAATTTCTGTTTCAGACATTTTGGAAATCTTTGAAATACAATGCCTACAGACAAGCTTCTGCTTTAGCATGATATTACTTTTGGCAGAAAAAAAATTAAAAGTCATGCAAACAAAAAAAACCCCAAATCATATTGATTCAGCTTCTTAGTTCCATACATGTGAGGGATATGCGATCTAGGGTTTTCCACAAATTGTAAGTCAGATGTCAGATTCAACATCTGTGTTCAGCAAAACATCTTAGAAGGCGACTCTGGCAATTGTGGTGAATGCAGCTCTAAACTGCTATGAAGCTCGTGGACCTGAATCATCCAACACCTTTTAATTTTACACTTCCTTGGTATCGTTAGCATAATTCCCAAGGGGATTCCTTGCCATGCTAAGGATTCTGTTTCCACCTGGCTGTATACTGTCATCATAAATGTGTGTGTTAATGAATCCACCTGTAATTGTGAACTGCTTCAAGGACCTCTCCAATCGCAGTCTTGGACCTGCCACTTACTTTGAGACATATAACAAAATTTAGATAAATCTCTGAATTTCATGTCTCCATCATCTCCTCCTGTAATTTTCCCTCTGGTGATGATATGTACTTAAACAGAAGGCGAGGCATGCAGTTTTGTAGCATGAGACCTTTAAACTGTGCTTTTAAAAGATATATATTTTAATGAAAAATCATATACAGTAATAAAAAAGAAAAAGAAGGCAGGTTTTTTTTTTTTGCAAAAGTGCTCTACGAGGATAGAGAAAAATCATCACAATTCGGTAGGTTGCAAACGGTTTTAAAGCCTATACCCCAAGGACGGCACATGAAAATCTTTCCCTCACTAGGAAATGTCTTATCTGGGTGAGACAGGATGCTTTACAACACCTGGTGAGCACTGCGCTGAGGAGCAGGACATGCTCAGGCTGCAGATGAAAGCAGAAAAAAAAAAAGCAAAAAAAAAAAAAAAGCAGAAGAGTCAGAGGTGCCCAAACTGCAAGAAAACTGGGATCCTGATGTATTCTCTTATTCTCTGACTTTCCCCAAGGGAACCTCCTGCAACAGTCCCGTTCTTCAGCATACCTTTGATGGCAGAAATCTTCCCCAAACACCTGCAGTTATACCTCCATCCCCCTCAAAGCTGCATCCAAGCAAGTAGGCACGGTCCTCCCACCTTAGCCCAGGGGACGGGGTGGAACACCCACCTCATCCTATCTGACGTGTCCAGAGCAAATCCAGATCTCAGACAGGACTAAGTGCTTCTCTAAATATCGGGACCCTCCCTTTCCCCCCACCTTTTTTGTCTTTAAGTACAATAAAATAAGTGATAGTGCCTGCCTCAGTGTGTGTTATAGAGAGTGTTATAGAGAGGGCGAGCATAATGCGTTTAAAACATTTCCTTAGAAGCGGTGGGAATAGGCAACAGTTTCAGTCTCTTTTCTTGCAACAGAGGAGATCGTACAAAATCAATAGTTTTATTAAAAAGCAAAAATAAACCCGCCACTGGAGCCTTCCCTTCCCCACTCAGGTAAATCATGGAAGAAAAAATGGAAGAGGGATGTTACATTGTGTTTTCTTAAGTGTATACTGGTAATTGGGTAAATTAGAAGGAGCGAAAACTCTTTAGCAAAGGTTTTCTCTTCTCCTGATTTTAATTTTAAAGGGTAAATTAAAAGTCAATATTCACATCTAGCAGCACAACAAACATTTTGGTGTGTGCGCAGCTTGGAAAGACTCTCAGTGGGCTACATCACACAGAATTTGCCTTTCAGATGAGGATTTTATGGTTGTTGGAATATATGCTTTAATAGAGCTAGAAACATTGCTTAAATTATTTGTCAGTCATGATTAGCACCGACACAACCATGCAATCAACAAGCTAACAAGTTCAGCATCTTCAGTGCTATATTATAAACTAAAACTGTTTAAGCAATATAACTAATACTTTGCCTGAACACCTTCATTAAAGAAAAAGTGAAATAGTAAAACTTTCATTTTTATGTATTATGGACTCCATTTAACCATGCTCATTTACAAGCTCAGTTGTGTTACTTCTAATATCACCAGAATCAAGTCCATGTTCAAAAGCCACTAACCTCTGCAGTGAAATAACCGAGGGTGAAAAAAGTGGGTTTATTCTAATCTGAAACCTTGTCTGTGGCTATAACGCTTCATTAAATCAATTTGGTGCCTCTTTGTCAGGAAAGGTCTGAACCTATTGTTACACAGAAGCCTGCTCTGAAGGGCAGCAAGAACATCACTTTTTTGTATGAGCTCTTATCACTTGAGCGCTTTGGTCACCTGTACAATAAGCAGTAAAAATGAATTACTGAAGGGATCCAACCTCTTAACTATAACTACACAATGCTTCCAGATAAAAAATAAATAAGAAAATAAGTAATTGTGAGCAACGAGAAATCAGACTAAGTCAGTCTTCACATAGAGACATTAAGCAAAGACCCAAGGTCAGATGGGCCTTCTCTGGCCAGAACAATAGCAGGAAACTCTAAAAAAAACCCACAATGACAGAGCTCAAGGCTGGTGGCAATATAAAGACAGCATTATGTGCTAACAAATTGTCAGTATAAACAATTTTATTGTGTCACAGAAGTGATTACAGCAAGCATTGAGATTTCAGGCTTTTTGAATTTAATGACAAGAGCTAAGCCAAGCTACAAGAACAGTAAGTGCGTATAGTGTACCTGCCAGTGCTCCAGCAAAACGACAAACACTGGGCTTCCTTGGACTTCCTTGCAAACACAAACATGCTACACCCAAATCACCACACTGGATTTAGGAGCTACATCCCCAAGCCCAGATTTGGGGTTTCTGGAACACAGGAGTTGCTCAGTCACTGGGCAGTGGTGACTGCATCGTGCACAAGCAGCATCGAGCTCAGCCCTGGGGCACGCTCAGGTTGCTGGTCGCTGCTGGCCTGAGCACCCACCAGATCCTCTGCCATCCACAGTGCTCCAAAGAGTCACCTACAGAATCCAAGGCACCTTATAAGCCATTTGTGACACTGCGCACTCAGTTTCACCCAAGTTAAGGCAAGGTGATTGCACCGTTTAAATTATTGGCCCTGGCAGTCCAGCCACAGCTCCACATCGTGTGGATTCCCACCACACAATGATGCTCCCTCTCCCAAGAGATCTGTCACAGTCAGGAACAAGTGAGTACTCCTAGAAGCCAGGGTCAAAGTTACAGCCTGAAATTCCTCGGGTTCATCTCTGCCACAGTTTTCAAAAGTATTCTTGGGAAAGTTTGTGTACCTATTATGAAAGTGCTCTTTTCTTCTGCAAAGCACCTCTTAAAATGACACCCAGGGGTTCTGCATTTAATGTTTCACAGAACAAGTTTGCTCAGCCTACAAGTAAAAAGGTATTTGCTTACCACTGGCCACACAGAGCAGCAAACGGTGCATGAGCAGTGCTTTGCTCTTTCTCCTGCCACTGTCAGCAGGCAGCATTACCTACTACCGAAACTCTGCCTTTCTGTACACGTCTCTATTTCTTTTTATCCTTTTTATCCTTATCACCTTTCTACTTCCCCTGCAGATGTATAGACACAGCCGAAAACAGCATTCGGTCCTGCACTTTTCTGACAGCACATTGCTCCAAAAATAGGAAAAAGGTTCCTCCTCCCCCCCTCCCCCCTCCCAAAAAACAAAAGCATTCTCAAAAAGAAAACCCAAGCTTCTCAAGTAGTATTCTTGAGTTTTTATGTGGTTCCATTTAGTTTTCTGTCTAGGGGATGAAAATACATCCAGCTGAATAGTGCTGTCCATATTTCCTTCAGAAGACCAGCAACCCTAAAGCAGCAAAGTGCACCCTGTTCTGGTGTAATTTTTCCCCCTGACACAGACCTGGAAAGTCCTTGTTTGTTCTCATTCCCTTCAAGATCCCCAAACTGATGTGACAAGTTCATAGGACTTTGCAGTGTCTTGGCTTTAATTCCAACTCAGTTGGGTTTGTAAGGGCTTGTGGTGGCCACCAGCCTTTTCAAGAGGGGGCTTGTAGATCTGTGTTTGCCTTTGAAAGTCACAGCTGAAACGTGGTCCTGAATATGATGAGACACAGGGAAAACACTGCAGCTCCCTCCTCTCAACTCCGTAGGAGTTCAAACAAAACAACAAGTTGCAAAAACGCCTTCTCATTTTAATGCCCAAAGAGTGTTCTGAGCACAATTAGAAGAAAAAGAAAGAGATTACTTTTTAATAGGTAGGCTTTGGCGGGAACCAAATTGCCTCCAAGACCCTAAATCAAAAGCTCTCTGGAATGCAAACAACTTCAAATGAGGTGTTTGTTAGAGAAAGCCAGTCTCCAGGGACCTGCTTCACATTTCAGCTGGGAGCCACTGCTGGTAGTCCTGGATGAAGGGCAATCCAAGTGAAGTGCAGCAGTCGGACGTCTGCAGGCAGGCAGGCAGACAGGAGCCTCTTTGGCACCAGCCTTGAAGAACTAAGTAATCACAAATGCTTTGTGAAGAACCCTTTGGCTAGTGTGAAGATTCAATGCCTCAGATGTGCTGGAAAACTACTTTCTTTCAAAGGCCTGCTCTTGACTGTGAAGAATGGTAGACGACATAGCCTTCAACATGCACTAGGGTTTACTTGACCGTGAATGCTGCTGCAAAGTAGATGTGCTAAGACTTATTCTTTAGCTGCTTTCCTAAATGTGCATATACACAGATCTTGGAGCACTTTGGAAAATACATTTTTATTGGCTCATCTCAGGGAAAATAAAGTTACTGGCAGCAAGAACTTTACGTGCCCTAGAAACAAGAAGTGCATTAGCATCTTTATTGCAAATGTAATTGGGTTTTTTTAATTTGTGATTGGGGAAAGGGTCACCAGTTAAAATACACCACTGCAAAATTTGCAATTTAAATTTCATTTCACACTGGAATGTAGAAACAGTTTACATAAATAGTATCCATTAATCATTAAAAAGAAAGGTTAGATGTAAATTAGGCTGCTATTATGTTTTCCTGTGATTATTTATGGGTTGGTGATGAAATTTGTTTTCCAAAGGAAGAAGAATTAAGGCTTTTTGAAAGCAAAATCAAACTCTTACAGAAAGTATAAGCTTCAAGCAAGGAAAACCAAGTACTTATTGATTTGACCCCCAAGGGCAACCACAGAAATACAGAGTTTACTCTTGTTTACCTTTAAGGCAGAAGAAGCCTTTCACTACAGGCAAGTTTAATGTAGCATCCTTTGCACTGCCTCTACTCAGACTGTGGGCAGAGAGCGCTACTTCAGCAGTTTGGTGAGCAGTGGTACAGTAATTGTGTTTCACAGATTCCTCTATCAGTGCTATTGCTGTCGTTTTCCTCTTCCCTTTGCTGTTAAATTGCCTTTATCTCAATCCACAAGTTTTGCCTTTTTGTTCCGATTCTCCCCCATCCCACAGCCAGGGTGGAGGGGGAGAAGGAGGGGAGGGAGGATCCAGCAGCCTGTGGTGCTTTGTTCCCAGCTGAGGCTAAACCTCAACACCGTAGATAGTAACTGTTTATCCCAAACTTTCAGGATAGCCTTTTTTGAGGCATCCAGTACCAGAAGAAGGAACAATCCTTACTTTTTCAATGAAAATACTAAGAACAATTCTGCATGCTCTTTCAGAATAATGTATCCAGTCAGCAAAGAAGCAAGATGTGCTGTATCCTCTGCAAAACCATTCACTTAGATCATCTTTGCACAAAACTCCACGAAAAGTACTTTCCCTTCAAAGATATCCATACTGTGCTATGGAATACCATCTAAGGTATATCTTATATGATAGATCAGTGTGGGATACCATACCGTGGTATATAGTATGGTATTGACAGGAATATGTTCTGGTTGCAGCCAAAGAGATGATTAGAAGCAGTGCCTTCATGCGCCCTGAGACCATCACTATAGATCATAAAAGATCCAGATTTTATGCTAGATCTGAAGATAAGAGGAGAACCTGCTGCTGCACAGCAATTTATTTTATTGTTTTAGGAAACCTTAGGCCAGTTTAATTCATCACATCACTCTTTTTGCACAACTGATGGTTCAATAAGAAATGTTTTCCCCTGGCTGAAAGAGGAATCTGATTTACTCCTCTGCTTTGGAAAGAAATTGTGACCTTCAGAATATCTGAAGCCAATTCTTTTACAATAATGTAACTTCTCTTTATACAAACTACAGACATCTCTAGTTGAAATCGTCGGCTGCATTTCCAGGATTTTGGGGGAAATCTCTTTTCATGTTTATTCTACATATTAGTACTTTGGTTTGCACTAAAATTAAAACTTGTAACATACAAACCTATTACATAAAGATGTATTAAATTCTGTGACCTATTCTTTAAGCTCCCTCTACACAAGACCTTCCTATAAGGATCAATCGGTTGAGTCCAAGCTTCTAACACGGATCAGACATCCCAGACAGTGCAAACCTGTCTGTGAATCCTTCCTTGATCTCAGAGAAGAATGAGACAGACACCTCTATCAGACAGGCATAGGAAAAGGATGTAATTGAAGAGTACTTGAATTCTGGACCTCCACGATGGGTGAACCTGCTGCACATCAGTAAGTCATCCTGCAGCCAGCAGGCTCTCTCCAAATGCACCAGGAGGAAGGGTGCAAGAAACAGCCTCTAGTTTCAGGGCTGTGGCTTCCAGCTCCTATTACTGATGGAAGTTTCATATATCTACATATTAGGATTTCACTAGCCCTGAATTCACACTCTTAATTCACTCCGAAAAGTGACAGTCCCATCCTCACTGGTGAACTATACACGTCCTTGAATTAACTCACACCAAAGAAAGGACTTTCCCAAACTCTCTAAAGAATTTTGAAATAGAATTATAAGTAATAAAAACTGATTGTTAAAGTGACTCAGTATCATTGCTGTTTTATAATACTTCTTTAGTCACTCATTAGTACACAGACTCTTACACACAAGGGTCAAGTCTCTAGTGACGCTCCTCTTTATGTACTATTTGATTTCTCATGGGCCTTGGCTTGCAGCACTAGCATCATTTAATTTATTATTTACTGTAGAGAGCCTGCTAGCACTTGAAAAACAACAGAAAAATAACAATTGCTGAAATGAAATAATTCAATATTCAAAAAATAAAAGAGGGGCTTTTATTCTTTGCAGTCTAATAGTTTCAAGGTTGATATTTTATCAGTTCATGGAGTGCCCATGGTAACATGATCTCAAGATATACTTCTGTCTCACATTTGTCAAGTCTTTCAATAGCACATTTTTTCAAGCCTGGTACACTAGACTATTCCCATTTTCATCTCTGTTATTAAATTAATTGTTACCGCTTTAATATGTGTTATTGTATAAATGGTTTCAACCATAAAGGTTTATGAATGCATCTGCTGAGGTCCCCATAGATGCTACAGAGGACCCCAGGGCTTTTAAGAGTGAAGCAATTTAAACATCAGCTTTTGCTCGAGGCTGAATTCAGAACTACAGTCAAGGCCTCATCAGCAGAAACTTCTTGCTTCCACTGTGCATATTGGTTATTTCACATGAGTATTAGAAACGGCGAGAAGAAAGAAAGGCTTAATGGCTTTTGTAATCTCATTGCAAATGCATACAGAAGGAGCGCTTAAGTTTTAATATATTATTGACTAGATGGTTGGCCCGAACTTCTTTCCACTTATTTCCCCTCCCCCCCGATACAAGATGGAAAATGAGGTCAAACCTTATTTTACGTCCCCAGATGAATGGAAAAACACTAATAACTTACCCCATTTACACAGTGAAAAAGTGAATGATCTAATTTAAAATTTCAAGAACAACTGTCAGACAAAACAAGTTTCTGATGTTATTCCTGAAGGACAAGCACCAGCCCTTGAACTCTGTATGTGGTCTTCATTATGGTGCCTTGGCGTAAGCCCAGACACTGTCTCCTACAGACACCTCTTAAAAAATGTATGAGAGCCTAGAGAGCCCAACAGGGCAGCAGAAACCTCCTGAATTCTGCATATTAGCATATTCATTAAGGATAATCAATAATTAATATGTCACTTCAATGAAACATACAGATCAAATTATGTCTTGGTTAGGACTATTCTGAAAAGGTTCATAAGTAATCAGTACATTGTTTACAGTGCAAATTTAATCTCGAAGTAGACATCCTGGCATTAACAGAGCAGGATTTCTCATCCTTTTTCCAACTAACAGTGCTGATAACTTCCCAGTGGAAGGAGACATCCCCCAAGAGCAAAACCAAGCCTCCTGATGATAGACTTATTTTTCTCAGGTATCTTTCACCCTTCAGATGTAGCTGAAAGGTGATGAGGGGTCTCCTAGGGCAGACACAGGAGTAGCACATGGGATGACAAGGGGGCACAGGTAAACATGGGAACCCATCAAATGTGAGCCCCGATGATGATCACACTTCTCACACCTCCAGGAGCATAAAAATATTTAGAAAAAGGGAATCCATATAAATCCATACAAAGGAAAAAAAATGTCTTCTGAAAACCTACAAAACTACCTCTCTTTTTGGCTATTAGAACATATTCTGACTCTCCTAGTGTTGAGGCAAGCCAAAGACTTAGCTGCAAGCATCTGTAACAGCAGAGCCTGCATGTTCTGTGAAACAACATTCAACACACAGCAGTGTGGCTGAGCTCAGTTCCTGTTCCTTTCAGAAGTGCATACCTGAACACCTGCTTTATAATTTAAAAAAAAAGCACAAAAAAAAACCCTGCAACGGCCACCATATCTTTAAAGTGGCAAGTGTAGATGTTAAAAAGAATCCAAAATGAGCCATTCCCCTTTTAAATACAGCATCTCCCTTGTTCCCATCTTCATATAGGATATAAGTCCTTTTCTCCCTCACTGCATAGCTATGAGCTATCTACTACTTATAGCAGAAAAGTTAAAAATAAATATGCTTTTAATGCATTTTCTATTCTCTATTAAATCTTCATACCAAGTGGAAAGGGTTGCAGAACAGCAGATTGCACACTATTTTGTAGAAGTCGTTGGCCGTGCTATTCTCAAGTAGAATAGGAGAGGGAAAAGACGAGACGAAAATGTCATTGCAAAATTGAGAATTTCCTGCTCTGTATCTGTCCCCTCCTTTGTGTTTGTCTCTGACTCAATCAGATTTAAGTGATGTTCCCTTGAGTTTCCAAATCATATTCTTATCACTTCAGAAACATTAAAGGACTCTGACACTCACAACAACATTGTAAATTATTTTTCAACAAATTGTAATTTAAAATGTGGTATGAAATGTTAATGTCTGAGATGGAGAGCGCTACAGAAAGATTGTATAACACAATCAGGTTTTTCCTCTAAAAATTCATTTCCATTGAATTATTAGCTTTTCAGAATGAAATAATTCTGAAAGGTGATTTAATTTCCCCGAGAGCTATTGGTCTTTGCCTGAAATGAGATATTGGGTTCTGTCCCTGATGATTAATTTGGGATGTGATGAATAGCATCAGATACGAAACTTGTATTTTGCATATATTAATAATATTAGAATTTAGGCATTTTTTCCCCATTTCAAAAAAATGTTATGACATCAGGAAAATAAGAAGAACACAAGTGCATTATTTAAAAACATGATTTATGACAAAAATAACCAAATTAAGAGTCCAGTCCTGAAACCATTAAGCAAGCCTGGGCCGTACAATACCCCTATACTAAAAACTTTACTTAGATAAACATTTTGGGCTTGAATGTTATTTGCCTTTTACTTTTAAATTTTTATACTCTTCATTCGCTTTTAGCAAAATATTTTTAAAAGGCTAAAAGATACCTCCAGCCATCACTCCAAATTAAACTGGATGCTACATTATGGTAAATCATTGTGCATGACCAGACCCCCATACTGCATTCCAAATTGCTAACTAAAAGAACAAGAGTCTTCAAATAAGGAAAATTATTAAGCTAAAAATACTTTCACATTCATTTAGCTGTAACTGACAGTGTTTAAAAACGATCAGAGCAATTCACCAAAATAGTTTTCCTCTCTATGCCTTCTTCAGAACAAGATCCCCCACCTCACTTTTTTGTTCTAATACATACTCTGCATATCAATATAAAACAAGAATCAGTCAATAGCTAGTTCATGCCTCTGTTGGCCGTACGATTATGGCTTACTGGCTTTAAGACCAGAGTGGACTCATTTTTATAACCCAAATGGCACTTCATACACCTTGAAGACCACACAATTTCATTCAGCAATTTCTTCCCTGTAACTATAATTCCTCGTTCAACAAGCATATGCATTTAGATGTCAGCTGCATATTCAATTCAGATCTAAAGATTTCAAGTGGCACAAATTTCACCACAACCCTAAGATAAGCTGTTCCCATAGTAAACGCCCTCATGGGTAAAATCTCGGAACTTATTCTTGGCCTTAAACTGTCTAGCTTTACACTTGAAGTAAACAAATATTTGTCTAGAGAAAGACAATAAATCAGAGGGGTTAATGTATTCTGTTATATAGAGTCATCAGTCACTGTCAGAAAAAAACAAGAGCCACGAGCATGTGGGTGAAGAGCATCCTCACCTTGTTTTCGGCCAACAGCAGAAGCCCAGCCTCATGTGCAAGATGCAAACAGCAGTGAAGGTGGCAGCACGTTGCAGTGCCAGAGGTGCAATGCACCCGTGTGCTTGTAAATCATCCATGGCTTCAGATAACTGTGTCAAATGAGGAGAGTCTTGAGTTAGAAACATCTTCAGAAATACCTGGAAAGAAAAGGCGTATCATTTATTCCAAATAGTTATACATAAACTCTTTTTCAAAACCCATAGCTGCATATTTTAAAGTGAAACAGAAATGTTTAGACTTCTTTCAGGATTCCTGTTCAAAACTCATTTCGACACATACAATTATAGAATGGTTTGTGTTGGAAGGGACCTTAAAGATCATCTAATTCAAGGGACATTCAGGGACACCTCCCACTAGACCTAGAGTGCAGTACCAGAGAAGATGTTTCACAATCAATAAATTTTACTTAACAAAAAAAAAAAAGTGAAATCATGTTCGTATTTCTAAATACAAACAATCACCTGCAAGATATATTTCTGAGTAAAATGTATCTTCAGTTTGTGGAACAAGAGGTTTAATATTAAACATACAATTTTCATGGATTTTCATGACCCATTGCACTGTCTTCAGATACATTAACCTTAAATAGTTTGTCTGGTTCCCACAGTATTTACATAACTGTCTCTTATTAGTGTCTAAGCAAAGTCTATTGACTGTCTGTATAGGCAGATCTTTTTAAATTACAGAAATGCTATTCTCATTTTGCCAGAGAGAGCACCTGGGAATTTCTGCTGGTGATGCAGAGACTTCAAACATCAAAACCACAAAGTAGTTTTGCTCTCTGTGTGTTTGAAATAAATATAGCACATATTTAAAAATATAAATTAGGGAAATGCTCTTGGAATTAAATTTTTAAGTAGTAACTAGAAAAATTATTAAATTAGACCTCTGTAATTGAGTTAATTATCCCGCTACATTTCTTTAACATAAACTTGATAGCTGTTTTCCAGTTATATTTTAGTCTCTCCCTCTCTCTCTCCTTGATTAAACATTATGCAGCAACATATGACAGTGCAAAACTTGAGTTGCAATGATAATTATAATTCATTAAATATTGATCAAATTAAATCTAAAATTGCTTGGATGCCATTCATTTGCTAATTATAAAATAAAATTCCATAACATGAAAATAACTGAGTAGCTGTATACATAAACTAATAAGATGAAAATATGAATGCGTAACAGTATTCTCAGTAAGAAAAAAGTTCTACTCAAATTAAAAACTGTAATTTTAACAGGATGATTATCCCTGATATTGCCCTTGAAAGCCTGCCATTTGAGTGCTCTCACCAAGAAGTGGTTTGTGCTGGGCTGACCACTAAAACAAATTGACAGATGCTCTCTTTAGTTTCTCTCCCAAGGAAGAGAAGAACGAGAGAGCGACCTACGGATCAAAAAAGAAACTAAACTACTTTAAAGAAATATTAGTAGTAGTATAATAATATTAATAAGAAAACAATGAAATAGATACAATATATACACAAAACCATATCAAAACCCCAGGATGATGATTACATCGCCAGCAGGGAAAGTCCTGGATTCAGGAACGCACCGATTAGGATCAAAGGCAGACAAACATACATAGCTCTCCTCAAACACTGGCCATAGAAGAAAGAGGGATGATCCCTTTCACCCCTCAGCTTTTACACTGAGCGTGATGCAGATGGGGTGGAATATCCTGTTGGTCAGTTTTGGGTCACTTGTCCTGTCCTCCACTCCTCCCTGCAGGTGAGACCCACTACACTCTTCCACTTCTTCCAGCTTGCTTGTATACAAGTATTGGAAGGTCATACTTTTCCTTTTCCCACTTTTTTTTTTTCCTTTCTTATCTTCTTATCTGCAGAAGATCCCAGGCTTGGGATGGCACTAAGGGTATAAAAGAAAGTTTGGAGGCAGATTCCTCCTGGTGGTAGTTGGTAGCATGGCCGATAGGCTGTTTTACGTAGTGCGAAATGTTCACAACTGTGTTGTATTTCTTCCCTCCCTCTGTGAAATAATGACACCCATAAAAACTTGGACTGAAAGATTATCTAAAATTACTACAGCAAAATATAATTTAAGGGAAAAAATAGAATACTAGCAATGCATAGCAACACTATAATGAAAACAAGCAGATGTTTTCACTGACACTGCCAACTTGAACATGTGCTATTATTTCTTACAATTAATTATTTTTCCACATTCTTTTTATGTTTATATATGATATCTTAGATGTAACTACTTAGAAACGTTTGGATTTATGTAATGATGTCCTAAGAACTGTAGCTGGAGTCACTATAGCAAAATATATCTCAAACAATTAAATTTCATTTTATTGTTTACAGATAAATAGCAGATTATTATTACAAATAAATAGTTGATTATGAATAAATTCAAGACTGCAACTTGTCTTTGTTGTTACACGTTATATTTGCTGGATAGTTATTTTTAAGTTTAATTACACACAATGGGAAACAAGATAGCTAACAGAAATTGAAGTTCATTAAGATTTTTCAGTAGGCTAAATTACATGGTCTGATTCTTATCTATATCATGGCCTCTTCATTTCATACTGACAATAGATGTAATAACTAGTAGATCCTCAAATACTGTATAAATTATATTTACAAAACCTACAAGCCTGTTTAATATGGGGGTAAATCATCTTTGAAAATTGTAATAGATTGCTGGAGCTGAAAATCTCATTCGAACTCAAAAGCTTTCAGATAATAGAGGATCGAGCAATGGGTTATAATCAGTGAAATTATTGTATGTTATATTAAGGACATGGACATACTACAAAACTTCAGCTGTCAGGGTGTAATTAAGGAATGATACTATCTTTATCAGCCTTGTTTAAGCAAATGAAAGAGCAAATACTATGAAAAAAAGATTAGCATAATAAGTACAAAAGCAAATATTTCCCATCAAAACTAGAGGCTGATTTTTGTTACCAAAACTCTGCATTAAAACAACTCAACTTTCTTTCCTCTTACTGGTGGCAAGCCCAATGCTGTCGCACATGAACGAGACCCCAAGAAGCATCACAGCTTCAGAATTTGAGACTGAAATAGAGATTGTGATTTTTTTACTATAACAGAAAATGACCAGAAAAAAGCCCAGCACAAGTTTCAGTTTACAGACTGAAAGCCTTAACAGCAATTTACAGCAAGCCTGAATTAACTTTCCCCAAGTGTCTTGAAATGGCACGTGCAAAGCTGCCGCAAGAGGCTTGGGAACCAAGGGAAGATGGTGTCAGGAACGCATCAATGCACATAATTTAGATGATGTATCCATGTGACATACAGATGGACGAGTCCTAATTGCATACCAATAAGGAAAGAAAGCCTGTCTATAAATTTTCATACTTGGAATAATAATCTTCTTAATTTTACATGTTACTTTGAAAAATATATAAAAAATACTCTATTGAACTCTATTATACTCTATAAGATACAAAGTATATTTCTATGGAACTCTACTTGAAGTTTATATCTTACCTTCTATAGAGTTTATTAGTTGTATATCCATTATTTTTTTTAGGGCTTTTTAAAGTGATTTATTGAAAAAGATAATAACTAGTTAGGTCACTAAGATCTGTCTCCTCCTACCTGTATGCTAAACTTCATAGCCCGAAATATTTTCAAATGCATTCTTATCTCTGTATGTCCAACCTGTGTAATGTTCATTTTAGGACTTTAAGTGTTACTAATTGCATAAAAAATGCTACGCTATTTTCTGGTGCTTCCTCCATTGCTAGACAAGAGAGAAAACTTAAGAGGCCTCAGTGAAGAAACCCTTTTTTTTTTCCCCAAAGGTCACCTTTATTAATAGCAGAGATTATCTTACCAGGTTATCAATGTTCAACACCACTGTTTTGATTAAACGTCATTCTAACATATAATGACTATAAAACAAGCTTTTCCAAGTCACCTTTCTGTGGGTAATAGATAGAAATTCTTAAATATAGTTAATGGCTGGGTATAACCATCTGTTTTATCCATATTTTCCAAAGCCACAGCATTGTGACATGTAGGATGATACATTTGTGCCATTGATGTTAAATAAGCATTTATGTCTTGGGAAAGTACAGTTTTCTGTTTTTCATTCACTGTAGTATAAGAGTCTAATGGCAAACAGGTAATCTAGCATCCATTAAATGTGTAAATTATGTAGTCATTTACAGACATGAAACAGCAGACAAATCTGTTAAGCACTTTGGTAAGACTATAATTTGAAAGCCATGACATTATCAAACCTTTCCACAGTTCACCACAGCTAATGCATTCAAATCCAACACAGTAAATTTGTTAATGCTGTCAAATCCAGTTTATTCGACACTGCTTATCTGCCAGGGGCAAATGTTTACATTTATCACTCCTTCTGAGACATCCCTCTGGTTTCATCGGGAGGGGGGATGTTGCCCTTGTAGCAGGGAACAGAAAGTTCCAAAATTTTAGCACTTTTCAATAGAAAGAAAAAAAAGAACAGATTGTTCAGTTTTGCTCTCAGTTAGGAAGTTAGCTACAAATTCTGACAGAGGAAGGCTTAGTGATTTAAATAACATCTCAATCATTAATCACTCAAAATTATGGATAAGAGAGTTGAGGGCTGCATGAGAAAGAATCAGGCTGCAACTGAAGCTTGTATTCAATTAAGTAAAACTCTCATGCATCAAGGGGAACATTTGGGGGATTGTTAATGCTTCCATTTTTACATATGTTTCTCCAAGCCATTGTTATAAATTTATACCAAGACAAACTTAGCGAGATTTCCAGTCCTTATGTAAGCTGGATAAATACAAGAACACTTCATGTTTAAAATCCAGTTTTTCAAATTATGCTACATTTTCAGCAACCTTGAAAAACATAGAGCGGTTATCATTCCTTCCAGAATATTACTGGAACTTTAAATAAAAATAAATCACCAGTTATCTGGTTCATCTAGTACAGGGCCTTGAGAGACAAGAAAAGATAACAAGAAAAAGAACAGCCCTGTCCTCCCCCCACATGCTTCCACTTGTTTGCCTTAGTCCATCCCAAATAGCCCACAAAAAACTTGAGCTGAGCAAGTGATGCATCACTGGTACCATGACCATCGCAGAATTGCTCCCACCTCCATCCTAACCATGCCAGATCCCATCCCAGTGTCCAGCTCATGCTCGTTTACCTCCAGATCTTGATTCCTAAACTGACTCTTACTTGAGTAATTAAAACCTATCAGAAAAGCCACTGAAAGCCAGCTTCTGCCAGGAAAGCCTCAGTTTGCAGGCACAAGTTAAAGTGATGCAGCATTTTCAAGCCCACATTAGAACGAAGTGAATGAAGACGAGTGGTTATTCTCTCCAGTCAGCCTGGGCATCTCTAGCCTGGGATAGATTCGTCCATGTAAAAATATCCAAGTTAGTTTAAGTGCCATCTAAGACTGTGCTCCTCCTTCCTCACAGAGTATACAGGCTATGTCCTAGTAGGTTATCATTTTCCCAATTAACTAAAATATACAGCTTCTTCCATCTGCTCAGGTTAGCAGCCAAGATCGCATCCTTTATGGTGGCTAAAGCAAATTCTTGTTTTCTGGTATTTGCAGCACACATCTCACAAATGCATTGGCATTGGTTTTACAATCTTATTGTCTGCAAGACTGTTGCTACATTTTATATTAATAGCAAATATTCAAATATTCATAATAAATACACCTTATCACGCTCACAATCCCCACTTAACTTTGGTCCACATGTAAAATTAATAGTCTTCTAAATAATCAGCTTCTGCATTAGGATGCTTATCCAACTACCTCTAAGTTTACCCAAGTACCTCTAAGCAATTTCAGAAGCTGATGCTGCCAGAGGGGCTATGTTTTCTTCCTATTTATATTTAGAGTTTTCTGGGTTGGGGGGGACAATGGTTTTTGACTTTTCACTAAAAGTGAAGAGGAGTAAGAAAATGTAGTTTCAAAGCTGAATTTGTATGAGAGTACAAATTTCTCCATAGGTACTTAGATTGAAGGCTTTCTTTCCCAGCAAAGCATTCTCTTTTGATCAAGATGTCTCACTTTGGGTGTAGAATGGCACCAACTCCAGCTTCAGCTCCTTACTGTTACATGGATAAAAGTTACTTGTGCATCCATAAAATGATAATAAACACTCACTACAAGTTCTGGAGCCTGCACTGCTGAAAGCATTACTGAGGATGTAACCACCACTGTATCCTTGAGCTTAGCATAGGATTTGTGATGACATGGGCCTTCTAGTGAAAACATGACATTTACTGCTGACTTCCAAGGACTCCTGAGAAGCTCAGAGATTCTCAACACATTTTAGATATAAATCACTGTTTTTCTTGATATATTAAGACGTGTCATGAGCTTCTTTCTCAGACTGCTTTTCAAGGTTTCCCCTTTGTTACAAACCTGATGTTCTTCCTCATATCCTACCATCTGAAAGTTGTGAGTATAAAAATAATGGAAAAGGACAGATTAAATCTATAGAGATCCTCCTTGTTTGCTGTCTGTTAAAAATGATCTCTGGCAGATCTACTTCAAAAGAAAAAGCAGCTCTACATCATTAACCTGTAGAGAAAGGATTCTCTAGGAGAACAGAAGCCATTATGTTAGTGGGCAATTAAAACCCTCAGATATGTTTCATACCATATTCCATGCACGTGCCAATATCTAAGCATCTGCCAGATAGCAGGTGGTTTGCAAATCATTATCTTTTCAAATTATGTTGCTAATGGCATGTGTGAAATGACTGAAAAATTACATGTTTCACCTTCTCCATCATTAAAATAAAATAAATTGCTGCCATACATTACCTAAAGCTCGAGAGCCATAAAGCACTGGCAAACCTGGGTTTTCTGCTCTCCACCCTACTCCATTAGACTTGCCTCCCCCATTAATGGTGAACAATACAGTCTGTGATATTTGACTCTTATGACTTCTCTCTACTAGGAATAACTAAAGACCACCAAGAGCATTAGCACCAACTAATTCTCAAATGGAGCACTGCCTATTAATTAGGAACAATCAACCAATTTTCTGAAGGGTATTGACAGCACAGTACGGCTATAAAAATAGTGAGATTCCTGTAAGAATATAGGGACATAGATGGAAAAATAAACCCCCCAAAACTGGTAAACAAAGCATAATCAGAACTACCATTTTTGCTTTACAGTGGAGAGGCAAAGAGCCCAATCAGTCAAATATCAAAATATGGACAAACATCTTGGGGATTTTAATCATGCTTTAGTTCAGAGCTCACGGTGGCTGCTTGCTCCTAGTTCTCAGAACAACTCAGCAAATTAGGAATTTAGGGTTTTTTCTGCAAGTTTAGTGTAGGCAGCATGCGGTGGGCAAACACGTGTCCTTCCAAGTTGCACTGCCAACAGCTGAAGCATCTGAGAATAAATCACTCTTACAAAGTCCTTGGCTTGGATGCCCAGATGCTGAGCATGGCAGCTTTTGTTCTGCTTTTCCAAACCAGCACACCTACCAGAGCCTGCTAGGAAATACAGATATTTGAAAGCAGAAAGGATGCATCCAAGACTGTCCTGTTCCTCTTCATTCAGAGGAAGACCATTTCCACGGCAATAGATGTCCTGGCTAAAACCAGCCGGTAGCTTAGAGGGAAAGGTCAGTTTGTGCCTTACAAAGTGAACAAGGTGCTTAGAAATCTGGTTTATACCCTGTATAAATGTATAGGCAAAGGGAGAAACCTAACAGCCCTGCATAACGACTCCATCAGGAAATTACCTGAAAATAAGTGATCTTTAAAGATAATGTTAAAGAAACACAGCTTTCAAGGTCTCCTCACATTACAAATAAAAGTGGCAGAAAGGACACATACCCTATCATAAAATCAGGTAGCTAACAGTTAATGATTTGGATAGCAAGCTGACTTGATTTTGTGCTTGCAAAGTTTTCTGAAATAAATAAAATTAGCATGGAAAGGAATATGAACGGTCTTGCTTAACACAGTTAATATTTTTTTTTCCATTCTAATTTTATACCACTTCTATTAAATGAATAGTTGCTTCAAAAATTCACACTGTTTTCAGATCCTGAGTATTCTAGGTGATTTGAGACTTCCAGATATTTTACATCAAGATAACTGCCAGCTAAAATGATGGATGAGCAATGCAAAAGTGTTCATAAGTACTGGGGGATAGCTGTTATGTGCTTTAGCTCTGTAGCCTTCTGGCACAGCCAATAAAGACAAAACAATAGGGAAGATTTGCTATACAAAGCAGCTGTAAACAAGGCGCTAGTCAGTGAAGAAGTGTGCTGCAGTGCAGACACAAACTCAAGCACCATGCAATCCAGAGATATTTCTATTTTGCTACCTAAAACAAATATATAAAAATCATAACCAATTCAAACTATATATTTTTTTTTTCATTTTAGAGGACTGGTATATTAGCAAAGCCTTGCAGTTTCTAAGGACTTCATACAAATCTCACACTGTGAATTAAAACACCATAGCACCATCGCTGATTACCATTGCATTTTGACTGCGTCCATCCATTATTGCCTTTTCCATATTACCCAGTAGCAGCAAAAGATCTGCCTCATTTACTTTAATCAAAAGTTCCCTGCAAGTATCTGTAGTTATTATTTAGTCTACGTGAAGCACTGTGGCAGGAGCAGGCACATCCACATCTCCCAGCTTCCCTGTGCATCGACAGGGATGGGGGGCTGTGAGCGTGGCAGCCAGAGGCACTTTCACTCGCTTACTTTCCCACCACTGGTGTCATAAGGTGGCTGCTGCAGGGTGCACAGCCTGCTTGGGTGCAGAATGACATCCATTTCCCCCCCAGTGGCAGAAAAAGGGTCAAAAGGCAGGCTCCCCAGCCAACGGGGTTTATCAGCCTTGGGGAACCTCAGGACATGACCAAGAGATGGCCACAGTTATAATCCAACTAGGCTACAAAATGTCCGCCCCCCCGGCTCTATCCCCCTTATACCCCTGGAGACCTCCTTTGAGTGGTTCTCCCCAGAGCAGCAGGTCTGTGATCAGAAGCCCTCCCTTTGGATCAAGATGCCGTCCAAAGTAACTTTCCAGGATTGAGTGCTCTCACCCCCAGCCTTGGTGAGTGAACACATCTTCCGGATATCCTTGAGTGAGCCCTTGCCCCTTTGGGGTGACCCATTACATCTTCTGGGGACCCTCGAGCAAGGCTTTCCTTGGTGTGTGAGCGTGGGCACACGTCGAAATCACCATTCTTGTGTGTCGTTGTGCTTACGTGTTGTGTAGCAATAACTTCCCCAACTGGTACCTGGAACTTACCATCTGTTAGATGTTATCAGAGCATTATTTCAGCTACCCCTGTTGTCTCGTTGGTTTCGGATGTTTGGATTTAGTTACAAATTAATGTTTGCATTGTTAGTCAATCCCTTTTAACTCTCGCATGCTGCCAGCAGAAGCAGCAATACTAGACATGCCTTGTTTAGGATGCAAGCCCCTAACTGCTTTTCCTGTACCCACACACGATGCTGACAGGACCAGTGGTGTTTCCAGCACAGCTGCTGTTGGGCAGGTCAGCGATATATCACATTTCAGCATGTGCCTTTTCAGACAGTCTCCTCTGCATTCCCCCTGTCTGCAGAATTAACCTTAATTTCCCATCTAGGGCTGTAATTTAATGTTGTTGATTACGTTAAGGAGCTGTCCTTCACCGTTAATGACAGCTACAAATATGCAGGAGAGAATATACATCTCCGATAAAATATTAAAAAACTTTTAAGTGGCTCTAAGTCCAGGAAAACCCTTTAAAAATAGATTTGGTTTTCAGAAAATAGTCACTTCAGAGGACAGAGTAGCTGAAGGGCACATTTTTAGTGGCATTTACCTAAAGATGCAGACAGATTTCAGGTTAGGAACCTGTTAAGGTTTTCCAGAGTATCTAAATTTGCATCTTTATTTATGTAAGCACTTGTAAAATTTTGTCCTCTGTCACGTTTGAAGATGTAATTTCAGTTTCTCATTCACTCAGGCATTCTGAAACAGGTACCTGCTGTGAAGAATGCTTGTGAAGCAGTTTAAAAGGTACTTATATAGAATAATAGAAATGCATAATGCTATAACAAGTACTCTGAGATTGTTATTTAAGCTGAAAACACTTTTGGCATTAAAATTTTACAAATAGTTTCAAATTTCTTTATGTCTAAGATGGAGGGTGTGAGATTTTCGTATTCATCACTATGGCAATCAAGAGTCTCTGATGGTTGCGTCAAGCAACGTGATTAATACATTTTGGTCCATCTAATGACCACTTTGTACTTCTTGTTTCAGCCTACAACCTTCCCTCCTGTCTATCTGAAATTTTCATGCCAGAAGCAGAGAATGTAAAAAGAGCCCAGGAATAATCTCACCAATGACCATATCTCCTCCAAAGTCAAATGGTTTTCTCCAGTAGGTAGCTGAAAAGCCTCAAGAGGCAAGAAGTTGGAGGGGGGGGATTAAAACACATTGCATAAGGAGCAGTGCTGCCTATTTTCATCATCCTTCACTAACAAAATGCTTCACTTGCTAAAAATTATACCCTAGAAATAACTGTGAATTGAAGTGAAGCACAGCACACCAACCTCTGCCTCACATTTCTCAGCTGGCATCATGCTTATTACTCAAAGATCGTGAGCTCTGCATATGACCTCTTGCTTCTAACACTGTGTTTAGAGCCTTCTGCTCAGCTTGCCAGAGGTCGTCTTAAACACTCTCCGAAATTCTTTCTAGGCAGAGTTTTCATTATGATGTACATGAACAAGATGAAACTGAAAGACTGAAAACATACCTGTTTCCTATCACGAGTTTGGTCCTTGTACTGTAGAAGGTACCATGTTTCAGGATTAAAACATGATGTAGAAGGGACCACGTTCCTCATTGCTAAAAAGTAAAGAAAGGTCTTTTCAGTAAATAGAAGGACACCTTAGCTTGGCTTTGTCTTTTAATTTTAATCTACAAGTCCCTAGTCCCCCTAAAAAAGGATGTAGAACCAGTTTTGCATGTCAATAGATGCTAATAGCACCCTCATATTGGTCCATTCTTTCGAAATTAGCTAAAATTTTACTTATGCAATTTCTTCATCTGCTGTAGGATGTTAAGCCAATGAAGAATTTCATCTTCTTTCTGTCTGAGGAGGGCTGTCCTCCCATGAATCCAGTTTCCCATCCAGTCTCACTCCAGGCTTCTAAAATTGAAATCACACTAGCCAAGAACTGCATGACCAGCTTTATTCAGAGGAACAAAGTGACGGAGCGATGCACCTTGCTCCAGGACAGTTACAGAGATCATCTTGTTCTTACCTCATCAAGGTCAATAGGAATGAAGTTGATGGCCAGAAGATCGCTTTGTGCAGAGAGATATATATATTTCGGTGATAGCAAGCTAAGAACTGCAAAACCACGTGCTACAGATAGGAGTCTAAGAAACAGGGAAACAATCTGCAGGTAATTTCAGCCCCTGGGGAAAAAAAGGAGACATCCGTAAAACTTTTACCTTATTAGCAGTTCTTAAAAAGTAAGAAAACAAATCAAAGGGTAATGTGCTTGGAGAATGACTATGTCTCTATACCAAATATGCAACTTATCTTAGAGAAATGCAAAGTTTGTAATAAAAAAAAAATTAAAATATTGACTTTAATTAAATGATTAATGTTTATATTCAATAGCAGACCTTGAAGGCACATCTAAAACCTCATTTTGAAACTGGACCTCATTTTGCAAATGGAAATGTTGAAGAATAATTTTTAAGTGCCTGATCTTGATCATCTTTAATACTGTACATTAATTACAGATGGGTTAATAGAGTAATTATTCTATTAGGGAGCGATAGTGAAAGATTATATAAATAACTTCATCAAATGCAATGAGAAAATAACTGAAAAAACCAGTTCAATAGATAGTGATGCATTTCATAAACAGAGTAGGGGGCAGTTTTTGCAGATTTGTCTGCTTCATCTGAAATAACACCCGAGGAGCGGAGTACAGAGAGAAAGAGTTCAATTTAAAATTTTCATTTTTTTAATAGAAAGCCAATTTGTCTCAATATCACCACATTCAATGACTGAAATAAATCATAGAATGGTTGTATAAGTGAATGGGAGTCTAATTATGTACCACAGGTAGTAAATGTCATGTTATGTTTCAATGATTTTATGGATAAGAAGCTCATTTGTGTGCTATTTCCAATATGAATTTTATGACTAACACTAATAAATAAAATATGTTCTGATTTTTAACAAAATACAGTTTGTGATTGCAGCACTTTATCTCAATTAAAACAGTGCCTTATATCTAGAGACAAGGCTAGGGCAAAGTTTAAAAAGCAAGTTAAGTTATATTAATTCTGCTCATCATTGCATAAATGCATACTGTACTCTTTAATTGCTTACCACCACTATAATTCCTTCCCATAAAGTTAATTGGCAATAAACTTTCTATGATGATAGTAAGATTAAGAAAAGAAGAAAAAAATTAAAAGAAAAAGCAAAAAGCTTTCAATCATTTTCCAGTTCTTTTGCAGGAGTAAACTTTCCCCAGCATTCGACAAACTGCTATTACCCTACCACAGATCACAGCATGACATCTTTTTTTAATTTCCTTTATTTTTTTCCTATGAAGAAAGTGTTTGCCCTTTCATTTAACTCAAAGTTAGCCTCTTAGATTGTATAAAGCAACGTAGTAACGATAGCTTTGATGGAGCTAAACCAGTTTACACCAGTTGAGGATGTAACCCCTTGTCTGCATATCCAATTTAATATTAATTAAAAACAAGCAAGCAAACAAAATACCTTGCCAAGAAAGGATGTGAAATCCTATCCAGCCTTATATTATTTCCACTGATAATTAGGGCATGACAGATGAAGGTCTGGAGCTTGCAGAGATTGAACTGTGGTAGAGGAAGGGAGTGATCTAAAATCTCTGTGCAACACAGTGCCCAAAACTTTCAAAATATTCTTCTACTCAGAGATGTAAGTCCTATGAGGTATCTGTAAGTATAAAGTGTGCAGCAGTGTTCTGCCTTGTTATTGAAGTCACTCTTCTGTCCTGATTTATTTTATACTCGTCCACGGAGGATGGGAATTGATCACATTTTATAATGGTGATGGGCTCCCAAGCATGTAATCCATCTCTGGAGAGAAAGCCAAGATCAAGATGAATTTTACATTGCCTGTAGTTATTTCAAGATCTAGACATTTAAGGTATATTTCTGTAAGGTAAAACATGGAGAAAGGTTCTGTAAACCAGAATCAACCAGACCAGGCACTGACAGAGGGATAAAGTTGCTCCATAATTCAGCTCAAGGGCAGGTCTCAAATGATAAAAAACATAGAATTGTAGAATGCTTTGGGTTGGAAGGGACCTTAAAGATCATCTAGTTCTAACCCCTCTGCCATGGGCAGGGACACCTTCCACCAGACCAGGTTGCTCAAAGCCCCATCCAGCCTGGCCTTGAACACGTCCAGGGATGGGGCAGCCACAGCTTCACTGGGCAACCTGTTCCAGTGCCTGCCCCCCTCATAATTAAAAATTTATTCCTGATATCTAATCTACATCTACCCTCTTCCCCATCTTTCCTGTAGGCCCCCTTAAGGTACTGGAAGGCTGCTATAAGGTTTCCCCTTAGCCTTTTCTTCTTCAGGCTGAACAACTCCTCAGTCTATATTCACAGGGATCAGTATTTTAAAAACAGAGTCTCCTTAAAAGGGGGGAGGATGCTTTTTCAAAGGATTATAAAAATCCTCTTTCCTAATTGATTGCTAACTCTGCAGACCCGAGTGGATGTCAGCCCATAACCACTGTAGGAGCTAATGAGCTTAATGGCCCAGCTAAATTCATCAAAATTATTTGCAGTACACCACAAGAGCATGCAATTTACAGCAGAAAGTCTTGAACATCATCGTTGTCACCGGTTCAGTTATAAGCATCATAAACCCAGAGATGATGGATGAATCCTTCCTTTCGATAATAAAGGGAACTGCCACTGTTTTCTATATATTCAAGGTTAAAATCAATGCTTTACCTGTTAAAATATCTGCAAGCTTCACCGTGACAGATTCAGAGGTCATTTATTTGCCTGACTACAAAGACAGCAGAAGGTGAACAGATTAACCTTGCGCCAGTCCATTTTCAATTTGAACCATTAAAATAAAAACACGTGAGAGATGATTTGCTAGAAGATGGGAGTCTTCAGATTAAAAGTAGTAAAAAGACTTACATTTTCATATTTTCTTTATTTCAAACTCACTATTGTATAATCTGGATTTTTTTAATCTATTTCATTACTGATTAGTACAACATATCATTAAGCAAAGAGCTTTGTAAGTATGGGGCTTGGATCTAGCTTTGGTAACACACTCAGGTCAACTTTCCCTCTTGTACCCAAAAACTGCTGATAATTTTTTTTTCCTAAAATAGATTTGTGGACTTACCTAGGGATCAAATGTGCCTTTATTTGGGTATGGAGATAAACAAGGACACAGACCTGGGCTATCTGAAGATGCAAATGGGGAAAGAGGTTTCTTCCTCCACAGTTTATGCTAATGCTAACATTTACTTCTTTACTATGTTTGTTGTCAAATTCACATTCAAGTATGGAAATATATTCTTCACAGGTTTTATTCCTGTGATTCCTGGAAGGCAGTAGGCACAGGTGCCTTCAATTTCAGATAGTAAAGGACATATCATGGAACTAGTGGAAAGCGGAACGACTTTCTTTTTGCTTTTTAAAAGGAGACTTCATTTCTTTCACAAAACATCTAGGATCAACAAACCCTTTCCAATGCAGAACCCACAGGCTTATTGTCTTATGGAATTAAGGATTCTTAATTTTAACCGTAGGGCTGAGAAACTTTTCCCCTCTTCAATATCCACTATCTGCTAGGAAAAACAATCTTCCAAACATTGTTAATTCACAAGTGAACCATTGCTTCTATTCTGTAATTTCATGGGCTACAAAAAGAAAGAGAAGATGTACAGTCCTATGGATCAATGCAGACCTTGGCACAAGCATCTACACTGGTCTCAGGACTCCTCCCTCCGGCTTAGTCCTGGCATCATTGGAACTAATGAAGTGTGTTTCTGAAATGCTTCATGAGAATATGAGATTCTTGTGCTATGAGATATATGATAAGAAACATATCATATGCCTCATATGATAAGAGGCAACAAAACAATTTTCTGCCAGGTTGTGGTAACCCATGCAGCCGTTCACCTCTCAGTCAGGTAGTAAGCAAGATTCATCCCTTCAGAGCACTTTATTATGGGAGTATTTAAAACACCTCCTTAATCACAGCACGTATCTCAAGGCTGTCTTTTTAAAAGCTGGTGTCTTGGTTATTTTCCACTGTTGATTATGTATTCTGTGCAAGTAGTATATAAAGCTTTAAGCTCATCATTGTCAGTAAAACTCTCATGCATGTAAACAGGGACTGAACTTGCCTGTTATTTAAGAACAGAGCTCAAGTCTCCTTTTTGATCCAAGCCCCTGCTGCTCTTACAATTTCTGAAGGTCAACACAAATCTGTTCTTTAAAAAAAAAGAGGTGACACACAAAATCAAATTCTAATTGCAGTCTCTGAATCAGCAATTTAATTTAGCTGTTTTTGTAAATGCCCTACCCATGCCATGCTACAAAATAATGTCCTTGCATAATAAACAGCAGGTCATTTAAAAAGGAAAATACTAAAATAAAAAAATTACCAAAAAAAACCCAAACAAAACCAAATAAACATGTAAAAGCACTACATTTCTTCTGCTAATACCTGCCTCCTTTCATTCAAGCTGAAATCCATCTAAGTTTCACATAGACCATTAAAACTTGATTTGCTCATAAGAAAATCATGATTAATAATGCAGAAAGTCCAAATCCAGCTGTACTTGACCCCCTGTGGTAGCTCATCCATGTCAGCTGCAGACCTAAGGCAGCTGTTCCTAGGATCAGTTTATGAATTTTTTCCATTTCCCTTTTTGTCACTATATAGCCAGTGAGACTGTCATCAAATTCTAGAAAGCAGTTTCCACTGCTTAAGAGCACTTGCTCAAACCACAGGTGCAAGGAGATGAGGTTATGAGGTACTGTATTTAGCTTCAGACTTGTCATAGCCCAGACAGCTCACACCTCCGTGTTGTGCAGATGTGCCTCAGCTGTCTCCCACTGGAGCACCTAAGCATAGCCATGGCACATCCCTACAACAAAAAGATCTTACAGAAGCCAAAGGAAACCTATTCCTCCAAGATAATGTTCCCCTAGCTCTTTATACATATAAAATGAAATTTCAAAACAGGCTTGTAATGTAAGATAGTTTGAGGTGAATCACAGAATGGTTAGAGTTGGAAGGGACCTTAAAGATCATCTAGTTCCAACCCCCCTGCCATGGGCAGGGACACCTCCCACCAGACCAGGTTGCTCAAAGCCCCAACTAGCCTTGTCTTGAACACCACCAGTAGAATCCACAGTTTCTCTGGGCAAGTTGTTCCAGTGTCTCATCACCCTCACAGTAAAAAATTTCTTCCTAATGTTTAATCTAAATCTCTCCTCTTTCAATTTAAAATCACAACCCCTCATCCTGTCGCTACACTTCCTGATAAAGAGTCCCACCCCATCTCTCTTGTACACCCCCTTCAGCTACTGGAAGGCTGTTATAAGATTTCCCCAGAGGGGAAATCTTCTCCAGGCTGAACAACCCCAGGTCTCTCAGTATGTCTTGATAGAAGAGGTGTTCCAGCCCTCTGATCATTTTCATGGCCCTACACTGGTTGGCTTTCTGGGCTGCCAGTGCGTACTGCCAGCTCATGTTGAGCTTCTCATCCACAAGCACTCCCAAGTCCTTCTCCTCAGGGCTGTTCTCCAGCCATTCTCTGCCCAATCTATATTTGGGCCTGGGATTGCCATGTCCCAGCTGCAGGACCTTACATTTGGCCTGGTTTAACTTCATGAGGTTTGCACAGGCCCTCCTCTCAAGGCTGTCCAGGTCCCTCTGGATGGCATCCCTTCCCTCCAGTGTGTCAGCCACTCCACACAGCTTGGTGTCATTGGCAAACTTTCTGAGGGTGCACTCTAACCCACTGTCAACATCTCTGACAAAGATGTTAAACAGTGCTGGTCCCAGTAATGGCCCCTAAGGAACACCACATGTCACTGGCTTCCACTTGGACATTGAGCCACTGAACTCAACACTGTGAGTGCAGCCATCCAGTCAGTTCCCTATCCACCGAGTGGTCCATCCATCAAATCCATGACTTTCCAACTTTTAAACCAGGACATCATGTGGGACAGCGTCAAAACTCTTTGCATAAGTCTAGGTAGATGACATCTGTTGCTCTGCCCTTGTCTACCAATGCTGTGGCAATATTGTAAAAAGCCACCGAGAAGATTTTGTAGAGGCCTGAAAGAGGACTATTTCCTTCTCCTTCACCCATTGGCACCACAGTACTAGAAGACGTGGAAAGGACCAAACACAGAGGAAGCTAAACTGTCCTGTGGTCTTCCATATCCTTGCCACTGAGGCCATATCCAGACCTGAGTTAAGAATTATTACTCCAATTTTAAAAAATGGAAAGTGAAAAATATTTATCTCCCCTGAAGGCATATCACAAACAAGGATGGAAGAATGTATTAGCTACACAAAACCACATTGCCATAGACACAAAAAGAACTGCGTATTTCTGGCTCTTGAAATGTCTCTAATGTATTTAGAAGTGCTCCTTTTCACTATTACTTGGAGACTGAAGTCTCTGAAGCTTTTAATACAGAAAGACAGACATATTCTTTCTATAATTTCCAAATTCAATAACTAAGACCAGTTATATAAAAGTCCTGAATTTCAACCATAGTCAGATTTTTCTTCTGCCTCTAAGCAATATTTCAGCAGCAGAAGTGAAAATACTCAAATGCATTATTCAGGAATATAATAAGAAATGGTGGTTTAAATTTAAAGAACAATTTATGTTGCCTATATATGAAGCAAGGAAAGGTACTTATTTATACAGCATGTGTCTAAACTGACATTTTCAAAACCACTTTCAAGTACAAAGGTACCCTTGTGATACACAATTTTAATTATAAATTGAATCCAAGATAAAGCAGTATTTTTGTATTAATAAATATTTTACAATTTCCACAGAAGTCTCAGCATCTTACCTCTGTCTCAAACCTGTATTTAAGTATTGCAGCACTGCTGAAATGGCTTCCCAGCTAATATACTAACAATGTATGTAGGGTTTAAAAAAAAAAAAAAGTCACCTACATCTGTTCAACATTAATCCATGGATGAGATTATAGGAAATTATTCTGTCATCAAGGTTAAAAGTAGCTACGTTCAACTGAACAGAAAGTAAACTTCCCGGTGTACTATTAATTATGCCAAGTATGTGAACAGTCAATAAAAAGCAGGATGCTTTATATCTTTGTTCCAAAATATCTTTATGCCGTAGGAGTCTACTCTGCAACTGTAGGAGCAGAGACATTCTGTTGCCCCAGTAGAGCTACTGACAGTTGCTTTATCAGGTTCATTCTTGGCCAAGTGGAAAAGTATACTTTAATTAAAATACCTGCTGAGGGAATGGAGAGAGAAAAAAAATAATAATCTGATTTCGTTTGCTGAGTCAAAGAAGGCCAAGAATCTTTATACACTGTTTAAGTGCCTTAGTGGTTGCCTTTACCTATGTGAACTGAAACATAGCTTGATAGCCAGTTTCCCACAGCACTGGCTTATCTTAGGGTGAAGGGCAAATTCAAGCACTTCTCTGAATATCCTTAAAAATCAGACACTAAAGTGATTGAGTAGATTGTGGCCTAAAGAAGGGAAGACTCTAAAAAACCATAAATAATTCAGTAAAAGCACCAAAATTGCAGTGAAACTGTTCGACATAAGATACAGAAACTTGGATATTATTAAAGGACCTGTTACAAATTATGGTGCACTTCTTCCATATTATGGAGTAAGTAGCTGTGAGAAGTGCTCATGCTATTTTTTGACTTCAATAGAGTTGTATCATTGCACATGACAACAGAAGTTGCCTTGTAGGCAACCGGACACAATTTCAGGTAGGTACTTGCCCTCAACCTGGATCCTCTCTCCATCAGTGGAAATTTCTTCTATTAATATCTTGGGGCACAGAGATTATCTTTTTGTTATCTTTTTTCATCAACAAACACAATGCTCTGTGATTTCTGAGGCACCCAATTGCTCCTACAATACCACAGAAACTTCCTCAAGAAATCTGAGGCCTTCTAGCTCTTAGATCACTTTACTATTCCCTCAAACAGAAGACATTAAAAATCTAACATTTTAATTCCAACCTAATTAAAATGGTACATACTTTAAGGCTGTTTATAATATTTTGTGTAAAACCACTTACATTATAAAACATAGTGTTAGAAATTTTCTTTATGGATGTCAATGGCTATTTTAATAAAGCATGTAATTTAATGAAGTATTTACTCTCTTTTTCATGAAACAGTAATTGAAATGTTAATTCAAATTGTGTTGGACAGATCCAAAACCTGACTAATTGAATGTAAACAAAAGATAATGAGGAGTAGTGGTTTGCCAAGTTGACATCGTCTGTAGTAACAAGGGAATCGTGGTTGTTATTCTTATTCTTGAATGTTTTCCTAAATGACCTGGACTAATGAGAAATAATCATATTAAGAAAACTGGCAAACTATTCTATATTGGGAGACATAGTCAACACCAGGCAAACGGAGTAGAAAACTAGGAGTGGGGAAGGGGGGAGTCCTAATTTGGACACATCTGATGTCATGACAACATCTTAGCTAATAGAGATGGTGAAAAATAATCCAAAGCATATATTGTTTGACGAACAGAGAAACTGGGGAATAAGTGATAAGGAAAATAATCAGCCAGAAGTAACAGATTGGATTAGAGACAGCTGGAAAAATATGGTTGGGTGTACATATGCACAGAATAGTGGGTCCACGCAGAAACTTACTCAGTAGAGGAATTAGTCCAGCAGGAATCCCTGATCTCCAAAAAAGCCTTCTGCAGTCAACTTCCAGGAGCAGTCTGGAGGAACAGCAGTCAACAAGCACAGGGGAGCACATGGAAGATGGGCCAGATAAAATGTTTGCATGGATAAAACTTGCAGAGATGAACAGCTCCGGTGCAGGCAATTCCACAGCTGAGCCAGGTGATTGCAGTGAAAAGGTGCTTTTCGTGAGATTTTCTGAGTTGGGGAAAGGCCAGGGCAATGCAGGGACCCACAGGAGCTGGCGGCTCACACAAGGGCAGCTGACGAGGAAGGACCAAGGCCAGCAGCAACAACAGCCACTCCACTCCCCTACCAGATAGCTCTAGGGAGCACGAGCAACCAGGAGTGTGGCAACCAGGACCTGCACAAAGGGCAAATATGTCAAAGGAAGGCCACTTGGAAAGTAGCACAAAGGAACCGCAGTCGTTCCAGCCAGTAAGTCAGCTACAACAGGGGACCCAGCTTAAGTGCCTCTATGCAAATGCAAGTAGCTTGGGGAACAACCAAGAGGACTTGGAGAGGTGTGCACTCTTCCAGGACTATGATCTCATTGGCATCACAGAGATGTGGTGGGATGGCTCCTGTGACTGGAGTGTTGGAATGGAAGGATACAGGCTCTTCAGGAAGGACAAGCAGGGGGAACGAGGAAGGGGTGTTGCTCTCTATGTCAAGGACCAGCTGGAGTGCATGGCGGTCCACCTGGGGATGGATGAAGGGCTGACTGAGGACCTATGGGTCAGGATTAAAGGGAGTACAGGGTCAGGTGACATTACAGTGGGCTGCATTCAAATGGACTGGAGCTATGAAGACAGGCTGAGCGAGTCAGGCTTGTTCCGCCTTGAGAAGACTCTGGACAGACCTTATAGCAGCTTTCCAGTAGCTGAAGGGGGCCTACAGAAGAGATGGGGAGGGACTTTTTACAAGGACATGTAGTGATGAGGGGAAAAGGCTTCAAAGTGGAAGAGGGTAGATTTAGATTAGATACTAGAAAGAAATTCTGTACTGTGAGGGTGGTGAGGCACTGGAACAGGTTGCCCAAGAGAAGCTGTGGATGCCCCATCCCTGGAGGGATTCAAGGCCAGGCTGGATGGGGCTTTGAGTAACCTGCTCTAGCAGGAGGTGTCCCTGCCCATGGCAGGGAAAGTGGAACTATATGATCTTTAAGGTCCCTTCCAACCCAAACCACTCTATGATCCTATGATAAAGGTAATCATATGCTTAAGTGCCTTGATAAAAGGGGCCTCAAGGACCAAAACATACGCAGAGTGAAAAGATACTGGAGCAAGTATCTGTGTGTATTTTTTTTTTACATTAATTAACAGCTGAACTTCCTTAGTCATTTATTCCGAGGCAAAGTAGGTGCTATTACCAAAAAATAGGCTGAAGTGATCATGCGAAATATATAACCTGGATCCCTGAAAAGAAAATGAGTGATTCAACATGGTGAGCTGAACCATCGTATTACTGGATAAAGAGAAAAAATTGAGAGAGAATAATGGACTGATCACCTATAAAACTTGCATGAAATTCTTCCCAAGGAATGCTGGAAGCTTAAAGGAGGATTAAAGAGGTGCTTGGAAGTGGATAGTTCTTTTGATCAGAGTTGGGCTAGCTTAACTAATAAATCTGTCTTCCATCTATAAAATATGGCTCTTTATTAAATAATTTGAAACAGGAAATTCAAACATCTTCCCTTATTTTTTGTATGTAACTGGCATCTCAGTAAACAAGTGTAATCACATATTTTGAAGAACATTGTAAATCACTCTCCTCTCTAACTAGTTTTCAGTAAAAGCATCATTTTATGCTCCTGATTTTTGAAGCTGATGTTATTAATATTATACATTATGCCTAAAACAATTGGAGAAAATGGAATTTATAAAACAGAAATAGAAAGTGTCCAGAAATGAAAAAGTAAAACAATAACATATTCTGAAACATTCATCAAAGGATATTAGCAATAAATTTTGATCAACAGTATGTCACTTTTCATTGAGTGAAAACAGAGATGCTATGCTATTCCCACTTACTGACATAATATAACCAGCGTTACAGAAAAATTGGTTATCAGTTGAACTTTCAACTTAAATCAGAAGAAAGTAGCAGAATAAAATAAAATTGAAATAGGGAAAATCAATGCAGAAGAGTGTGGAAAAGCGTGTCTGTCCAAGAAGCAAATTGTTCAAAGAAGGTATAGCTGCAAAAGATTTATTAAAGGCCGGAAATGAAATTCCATCCCTGTCAAGTCAACGGAAGTTTTTCCAGCAGCTTAAGGCAGGCAGACTATCCCGGAGTGATTTGTAAGAAGCCAGGCATACAGCTGAGTGTGCTGTACTTAATTTGCCTTTCCAAGGCAAATTAAGGGCTGCCCCTCACAGGGCAGTCTTAAACAGTGATGTCTCTAACAATTAATAACTGCAATGTGAAAAAACTCCCAATGATACTAGTATTAAATGCACTAGCAAACAAAGATTACAAAAATAATCCTATAATAATAAGAAAAATTCATCTGCAAAATGCTGTTGCCCTCTAATAACATTTTGGATGTTGGACTATCACCATTTAGACTAGGCAGAAGACTAACTACACACTACCACAGTGAAGCAAAGGGTAGTTTTCTCTTTCCCACATAAAGCTAATATTTTAGGAATGATAACTTAACAAATATTACCAGCATGGTCTCCATATTCTCAGCAGAAAGAAATAATTTTTCACACCTCCATTTTCTGCAATTTGAGTAACTGAAGGACTTAATTTTAAAATTGGCCAAGTTTTGACTCCTACAACATGACATTGAGAGTAACAGTATCTGGATGCAAGAGAATTAGACCTTGTAGAAATGCTCATTAACCTTCACATTACCATACCTGTGAAATATTATGCAGTCTGTCAGTAAAGCATGTTCTGCCATAAGCATGTTCTGCCATCTAACTTTATGACTACAGGCAGAGAAGGTTTTGAATTATATCTGTACAGTCAAGCCAAATATCACATAAGATCAAATATGCTATTTTTAAATCTGTTCTCTTTTTGAAGGGTACATCTCTGATATTCACACAAGAAAACACATTTTTACTCAAAAACATATAGCCCAAACTAATTACTTGAATTTATTCAAAAATAATAATTTTATTATAAACTAAATATTTAATATAAATATAAAAAAATCTATTTAATGTAAATAAATATGTAATATATTTAAATAAAATTCTTATAATTTTTTGTGTACCTGTGAGTTTATCTTTTGTCTAATGCCTCATGTTCATTTAACAACTTTACTTTGTTATCTGTCCTTTAAGTGATAATGCTTTACTAATTAAAACAAAATAACTGTCTGCTTTGGATCATGTTAGTCTCAACGTTAAATCTCAGAGATCTGATGGACAGCAATGCATTTTTCTTTTGTGGAAAGAGTTAGAAAATCCTTTTCTTTGGCAGACTTCATCTTACACTGTTTGCACTCTTCTGTTTGGCCATATAGCTATAATCTTTAATGCAAGAAGTTAAAAGAAAAGTTGATAATAGCATTCTGAAACTATTAATTAAAAACTGAAGTATTCCTCCTTGGACTGAATGGCTCACTGTATTTCTAAAGGCAAATAATGATACTGAGATCCAAAGTAATCCATCCTCAATGACTACCACTCCTCGTCATTTGATTGCCTCGATACAGTAGATAAATTCAAATGGCTTCAGTTCAATTTGAGGCATATGAGTGTGAAGAGCACAGTAATAATAAAACCAATTGACTTAAACTGGCTCTGCATGTGGAAGTGACTACAAGTGGTATCTCTTCTACCACCGTTAATGTAGGCAAGTAGATTATATTTTTGCATTGATTTCTGTAACTATAAAATAATTAAAAATAGTCTTACAGATACCTAGAAATAGAGCTTATATCAGGACTAGGCATATAAATACCAAATATATGTGCTATAAGCTGATTAGCCATGGACTTCCCTAAAAGTCAATTTAAATCAATGGGAGCACACAGCCATATGAAGGAGCCTTAGGACATGCTTACCTTCAAGTACATTAAATAACTTCATCTTTCTAAACAAGCTGCACAATTTGCTCTTCCACAGAAAAATATATCTAAAAAATATAAGTAAAATGAATATAAACCAAACCAAGGACAAACAGCAGAGAGGACAAGAAAATAAATTTACCAGCAAGCAAAACAAAAAGAAGAGTGTGAAATGATGCCAAAAAATGCAGGCAAAACAACTTATTAACAGAATCACAGGAAAACAAAGGTTAATGAACAGTGAAAAGCTTTTATCTTCAGCTTATATTAAAATAAACTTTAAAATAGCTCTTGCAAAAGAAAGGACTGCAGCTGTGGCAATCCCACTCCACATTAAACTGTCTCTTTCTGAAAGTCTCTGCTCCCCAAGGTAACTGATCCCCAGGGAGGCAATCTGAAATTATGGCTAACGTAAAAGTCAATGGATTTGAAAGGGACATTCTCTTCTCATCAGGATAAATCAAAGATATAGTCTCAAAGGGAAAAAAAACACCTGACCCTCTGCATATGAAAAGGCCTTGTGCATATTCAAGCTTATGCTTCATCACAGCTTACAACATCCTGGTCCTGCCAGGTCTTCCCTACCTGCTTGTTATGTGTGTTTGGAACAGCCGTGATTTCTGCTGTATTTCACTCTATTCATAGATTGATGATGAAGAATCATCAAAAATTATCCCTATGGATTCTCAACTGAGAGATATTTTAACTGCAGTTATGGCATCAAAATGAGGGTTATTGTGTTTTAAGAGAATCACATGGGGTTGGAAGGGACCTCTGGAGATCATCTAGTCCAACTCCCCTGCCAAAGCATGTCCACAAAGGAACATGTCCAGGCAGGTTTTGAAGATCTCCAGAAAAGGAGACTCCACCACCTCCCTGGGCAGCCTGTTCCAGTGCTCTGCCACCCTCAAAGTAAAGAAGTTCCTCCTCATGTTTAGTTGGATCTTCTTACATTCAATTCTTATTCTTACATTCATTACTCTTACATTTTCAGAGGCATAAGCACATCCTGTGGTTCCATGGACATCCACAGAGGTGTGGGTTCAGACCACCTTGGAGATACTAGTTATTCCAGGTTCAAACCTGTAAATGAAAGTCAGAGAAGGGAAACTGTATGGAGATCTTTGGGCATACAAAGTCAATATTACCCCTCTTTAAAACCTGCATACTTTAAAATGCTATATTGTTGGAATATCATCACTAAAACTCTGGTATGTAATTTGGATTTCAAAACCCTGATGAGGTTTCACAGTATTAGCTGCAGTACTCTAGAGTAAATTTTATCTCAGATATACTTATTCTCCCTCTGTAGCTGAGCACAGGATTTCCATTCGCTCTTGGTCATAATCTACCATGAATCACTCTTTCCTACCATAATCCCTCCACCACACTCCACTTTCAGAAGGCTGCAAATTAATTTGGGATTAAAACTATTATAAAATCCAGTATTGCTGCATAAACTTACAACCTACTGAATAGACAGCAAATTTTTAAATTATTAATCATCATATTCAGTTTCCTGGGAGCAGGAAACAAGGTCATTTTATGGGCAGAAGGTAAGAGTCCCTATTTATTAATTTTTAATTTTTCCTCCTGTTAGCTAAGCTCTTCTATTGGAAGTCTAAAGCAAAGTTTTTATTTTTACCCTTTCTGATGCTCCAATATATCACCATCCTGGGGTGAGAACTTCTACCAAGACTGATAAATTATTTTGCTCTATGCTCTTCCCTTTTTTTCTACACAGGCTGACTGCTGAAAGGAGTTTGGATGGCACATCCAATTATGGCACTGCAGAGAAGAGGAGAAAGGTCAGATGCCATGACGAAACTGCGCATCTCTCCACTGGGTTAGCTTGAGCTGCCCTCCTTAACTCCACAAACCTCTTTTTAAATCTCTATTTGCTTCTTTCATCAGCCAAAATGGGTAGAAAGCAAACATCTCCCCAGATGCTAAAGGCAGTGAGACTTACCATCTGGAAATGTCAAGCTTCTTTACTTCAGCAGAAAGGCATCAGGTGCCTGGCTGAGTTAGCCCAAGGACATGCCAAATTAATTTTTCCATTTATTAGCCTCATAAATATGGCAGTCTGAATACTGCCACTCCTTGCATGTAACAGTTTATATGCATTGCCGCCCATAGGAATGTAATGAGCTCTCCATTAAGCCCTGAATTCCCTTAACTTTGATGCTGGGGCAACCACCACACTTGCCAGAGTTCCCCCAGCGATTTTAGCACAAGATTTAAACCTTTGACCCGTGTCTGTTTTCATTGACATTAATAAAACCCTGCCCAACCAATTCAGTGAAATTCCAGGGAAAACACACCAAGAGACTTTGGTTGCTTGTTAAACGTGATCTCAGTCACTCAGTCTGTGTGTATTTTCATTTAAAAAAAAAAAATATCACACATAGAGACATAAGTAATAAATCCCATTAAACCTCAAAATAAACTCCAAGGGGAAAAGATAACCTTTCGAATAAATGAGCACTGCTTAAGTTATCCAAAAAAACCCAAGGTGTATAATACGGGAACCATGACAAACCACACTAGCACTGCTCAAACTCAGCAAGAATTAATCACGTTACGCCAACTAGAAGGGCATCACACGCAAAAGAAATGTTAATTTTTTTTGACTTAATTAGCATCGCCTACTCTTCTTTCCCTTCCACTGTTGCATCTCAGCCCTTTGTTGCCCAGTGTTAGCAGAGGGCTGCTCATTTCCTTTCCAAACACTCACCCTTACCCATGCTCCTTACCTAACAGCTCCAAACATCAGTCTAATGAGTCTAAGGCTATCTCTGCACTTGCAGAGCAGTTCTTTTACTATTTTGTTACCCAACAGGAATGATCCAAAAGCACTGACCTACAAATTCAGTGTGAGTCTTAATCAATAGGCTCAAAAATATCACAAAACAAAATGTGAAACTGCAGCCTGACCTATTCTACTGCTTCCATGAGCCAAGTTTTCACTTTCCGAGTCATCTTAAGAAGCAACAGCAATTTGGTGTTCCCACACCAGCCATCTTTGGCGTTCCCACACACGCAACCTCACTGAGCTTACATGAAGAGCTGTGTAACTCTTCCATCTTCCATTCAGGAACTGAGCAAAAATATCATTAAAAAATTAGAGTGGGGATAATCTACAACTTAAATTATTGTTGCTGCCTTCTCTGCAATTAAATACCCCAGGGCAAAAACTACAAGTAAAGCATTCCTTTTAGGGTCATACACAACATTTGGGGATTCTTGTAAGGGAAAGAATGGAAATTAAGAGTTGGGGGTAGATTCACAGTTCTGAAGGGGAAGGAAGAGGACATGTCAGAATTTCATCTTTTTCATGGACATAAAAAATAGGTCAAATACTGTCCTATGCCCAGGTCTAAATCCTGTCTTCTCTAAAAGCATGAACCCTTTGGCATAGTCTCAGATGCATTTGTATGCAAGGAGGCTACTGCTAATATTGCTTAACTTTACATAAAGAAACATCAATTTCAGGAAGGAACTAGAATGTGGGCAAGTATTCCTCCTCTAGGCAAGAAAGCCAGCATTTAAGCTACATTTTTAGTACATCTTCAAGTCCTCAAAATGAAAATGTTCAATTTTTCATAGCTGTGGGAGCTGGGATGAGGTATCCTCCAATAGCCCTACCTCTCACCATTTTGCCTGGGAGCACAATGGGACCTTTCTGTTCTGTTCCTAAAGCCCATGAGCAGGAACTTCACAAAGATGAAAAAGGTAATTAGAAAGTGTTATTGCCCTTTGCATTATTGTCACAGCTGAGACATATATATACATATAAAATTAGCTGTTACAGACGTAATTTACTCAGAAAGAGAATACTCTCTTCTTTTTGTTAGAAAACTCACCAATCTTCCAGGAAGTCTTCTTACCACTCAGTTACAAATTTGCCATCAACTTCCCTGGGATCTGGAGTTCTTCTCTGCTTTTATGGAAATTGAAAACGATCATTACTAAGTGGAGAGAGATGATATTTTGAATGAATTATAGTAAGTGCCACATTTATTTTGATAGATGTAAAGGAAGTATCACTTTAGGAGTGAAGCATTAATCTGTGCTTAGTTTTAATGTAAAACCTCACAGCTTTTGATATAAATTTGGTAGGAAACAAATCTGGTAGGAAAAATGAGCTAATCCTAATATTACCACAGGGATAGTCTTCAGAAATGGATCTGCATATACAGCAGCAGGGCAAGCTGAGAAACTGTTCCGTAATATTCTGAAATGGGCTGAGACAGAGGCTAGAAGAAAGAACCCAAAATAATACATTTTAGGTTTCGAATAATCCTGGGACTTGTGGCTGCAATAAAAAATAAATACTTTTTTTCCCCTTGGGGTTTTTTTGGTTCAGTAATTCAGGTTCATTCAGGTTTATTCTTTAGCAGCATGTCATCAGAAGAAAATATGGGATTTACTTTGTGGCTATGCCAGTGCAATTTACAGGTAGGTTATAATGCTGGAAACAGGTTCCTGTTTTGTTTTCCCTGATTTGTTTTAAGGAAAGATCACAGCCTGCCCTGGAATTTGAAACTGCCAAGTCCAAACCTTGTCAATTCATAACCTCAGAGCAGGATGGATGGTGCACCTGGGAAGAGCCTTTTCCTGCTCTTCATGTCAGCCAGGGCCCAAACATCTAGTGGCTCCTTCAGGAATTTAGTTGAACCTTCAAAGACCTTATTTTCCACAGCAGAACTGAAGATGGGAGGAAGGAAGGGACGGAGGGAAGGATTGTGCACAGTGAACTAGGAGTTGCTAATTTAGAAGTAGTAATGGATTTGCTAAACTTCTCTCTGGAAGTTTAGTGGTCTTATGTTCAAAGAGTCCAGTTCTTTGATATTACTTACATGCAATAAAATATAACAAAGAGATTATTTTTATTGTTGCTAAACAGAGGGTTTAATAATTGTTTGCTTTATTTTGCCCTTCTCATTATACTCTCACAGTGGCCCACAAGCTAAAAAAAAAATAATTTACAATTACAGAAAGGACAGGAATGCTCTTTAATATCTGTTCTTGCCCAAATTGGAAATTTTATCTAAGACAAAGGCAAGATAAATTGTACCATATTTCTTTTTCCATTTGAAAAAGTGTTTCTGCAGATCCCAGATTCTGCACTTGTTGTAACTCTCCCTATTTCCCAAGAAAGCCCTGGCTCTGTATTTCCTTGGAATTGATTTTTCTCTTTCTTAAACTTCAAGCCACCTTTCTACAAAAATAGAGCTTAGCTTAAAATTCAGGTCATATATTTGAAGTTAAACCTTTCATACACATTCCACAATTTTTGAATAATATTCTTCAATATCTATATCTAGATAGATAATATAAATAGAGATGGAGGTTGGGAGAAACCTCTCTAACTATGTACTCCCAGCCCTAAAAGCCTCCCTCACACTAAAAGAGCATCTCTTCAAACATTTTCCTGTCCTTTCCCTGCAAGTCTTTCATTTCTTTTCCTTAGTATATCACACAGTGATTAGAGAAGCTACAGCAATTGATGCCCTTCAGTGGTCTCTGTCTTCTCTGCACTTGTTAGATGGGCTCTCCTTCATGTCAGTGGGTTGTGTCATATTATGAACTAATAAGAGCATCGCCAGCAGGAGGCCAGGATCCCTGCCAGGAGCGATGGCTCTCCATGTGTGTTGCTTTCATACATAGCTGAAAAAGTGTCTGCTACGCTTGACCTTGTCTCTGCTTTTGCATTTTATTCCCTCTTCATAGCCTTATTTATCACAAAAAATACATCTCCCCCTACCTTTCCACCCACAGTGAAAAGCCAAGTACTCTAACATATTTTTTAAAAAATATCTGATTATAAATGTATTCTGGGAAAATTTTGCACACCTTGCTAGTAAAGGGTTACATTTGGCTCTGCATCCTTTACTATTGATTCTTTGCCACTTTGTTTGGTTTTTGATAGAATTCTGATGCTGGATGATTCAAATGCCAGTGGTTAACTCCCACTCTCTTTGGTTCAGCTGTTGCTCTGTCAATCCACATTCCAGCTTTCACTTTAAACCTGCCTCTGAGTGTTTCCTGCTAGCCACCTTCTGCGTATCCCTTTATTTTTTGCATCCTTTACTGGAAGCCATGATCCTCTTCCTATCTGAACCCATACATTGCAGCATCACTTTAGGAAAACTTAGGGCTTATTTGGTTTTTTTTTTTTTTACAGGTACTCTTGAATCACAGCCTCTCTTTAATCCGCTTAGTTTTGTTATTGATGAGCTCCACTGCCCACAGGCTCAAGTCAGCAAACCATTTATGCATATTTAACTTCTATTTGTTGGACATTACTGACTCCCATGGATTGCTTAGGATTAAGCACATGCTTAGACACCCTGCTATAAATTGGAGCCGTGACTTTCTTTTCCATGCACATGAGCACAGAGTAGAGCTATGAACCTAATTCCTGAGAGTCTAAAGAGGAATGGACTGATTTCCAATTAAACCACTTTATTGAGAAAGTGAAGTCTTAAAAGAGTCAATGACACCACTAAGCAGGTTCACAAATACAAAGCCAACATTAATGCTTTGCCTTTAACTTCACAGATAATAACAAGACATGATGTAATACTGAGAGAGGTGCCGTTTGAAATGGTCACAAAGCATAAATGTGGAATTATACTGTGATTAAGTCTTGTTCATTATTTTTTCCAATTGACATCATCTTTCTATACTTTGTTACAGGCATTTATATTGTCTTTCTGAAGTTATATTTTTCAACTTCATATAATTAATAAGAAGTTAGAATACTGATTATTTTATAATTTTTTTTAGGTACAGCAAACCTTTACATTGATTTCCTTTTGATACTACTCCAAAATTAAGTCCCTGGAATTAGCAAGATAAACATTGCTATCACACTGATACCAATAACCATCTTTTCTGCAAAGTGGAAAGATTTGTCTTGTGTAGGATTTTCACATTTACATGCAACTACTTTGAATTAAATGCTGATCACTTTATACCCATAATAAAACCTGCTCACTGTGATTACAGAAAACAAGGTTTTCAGGGAAACTCTTAAGCATGTATGTAAAGAAAGCACAGAAAGAAGTAGCTATGGCAGTGTTATAGGAGTTCCCAGTCAAGTGAAACATCATCCAGCCTGTGTTGCCCAGACTCGAAAAAACTCACAGACACTGACTCAGTGCTAAGCATCTCAGTAACCTCAGTACAACACTGTATTCTTCAAGATTTTGCACAAAGAACCCCTCCATGTGTAAATGGATCATATCAAAACTATTGTCCTGGAAATTAGAAGGTTTATAGTCTTTTATGAAGTCATTCCCTCATTCCACAATTGTTCATTATCCTTCAATTCCTTCTGTATTGACTAACTGTACTTCCTATAAAAAGAACTGTATTTCCACAGTACTAGAAGCACTCTGGAAATAGCACTTCAGACTATCTAGAATATCCCCCATTAATGATCTGCTATGCTTAAGTCATTGCATAGGTAGCTCTAGAAGGTTATTCTACTGTCATTGCCTAACATAATCACCTTAAATCAGAAATATAGTGAAAGAACTAAGTAATGAGAATTTTTATTCAAAGGATTTCCACCTGAAGTAGGCAAGCTGCCTTTGAATGCAGCATTACATAGCACTCAGCACTTTCAAAACCCAACTATAAATGACATGTCAGATTTTAATAGGGCAGCAGTGGTAGGTCTGTAGCAGGGGTTATTTACTTAACCTTTGCCTTCAATGAGAAAGTCAGGATCTGCCCTTTATTTCAGCCCATATTTCCTCTTTTGCTCTCTTCCAGCTTGCTTGAAGAAGACAAGTGAGAAGATGAGCTAGGGTGTGGGGAGTTTGCAGAAGTTTTTGGACTTCAGAGAAAGGATGATAACTACAGTGTTTTGTCACCTTTGTGTCATATGAGTTCAAGGTTACGGCAAGGAGGGAACCAGAACTGCAAAGGAGAGAGCAGCTTTTATTGAACTGTGGCCTCTAATATGCTGGGCTTACCCTTAGTCCTCATATGTCATTTAACCAGGGGACTAAACAAGGACAATTTGACTTAGCTAAACACTTTGACCCCTTATCCACATATCTTCATTTAGGCATGTGAAATCTCCCTGTCGTTCACACTGCTTTCTCCTCTCTATCTCTTCTGTTTATACATTTTCTTCTCCTACATCATGAGCTGAAGGAAGAGAGTCATTGAAATACTTTGCTCTTTAATATCACTTACCTACTGCACGTAACTCATGAGAGGGAGGCTGTGAAACTGCAATCATAGTCATGTCAACAAGCATCCACTGAGGTGCATTTGCAGTTTTTCCATTGCTTCTTTAGAAGTGATATAAGATGCAACACTGAGGAAAGAGAATATAATAAAGAGTCAGGAAAGGTGAACATGACACACATAGGAAAATAGTGCTGATGCTAAAGAGAAAGTGCAAAAACCAATTACTATGATTCTTTGTAATTTTAAAGAAAAAAATATACTGCATTTACTTGAAGCAATAAAATTCAAGAAGAAACCATCAAGCACAACTGAGATTTACAGACTTTAATGGGGCTTTAGATGTTCCTCACTGTTAGATCTGTGACCATGACACACCAGTGCTTCCTCACTGAAAATTACAGGGGGAGAGAGGGGAGGGAGGAAAGCCCAATTAAAAAAAAACAACAACTCTGTTTAAAAAAAAAAAAAAAGTAGAACTTATGTCTTTTCTTATTCCAACATTCCATAGATACCTATGCCAAAGCCAGCTAGACCTGTAATAAAACCATTGGTTGGCTTCAGATTGGAGATTTTATTGTCAACTCAAAGCTCAACTCACGTCTCCTAAGGAGTTTATACTACATCTATGAAAAGCCTAACTGCACTACCAAAATTTCCTGTTCAAGATCCCCAAGAACTATTTTATAGTCATTACCAAACTCATGATAAAATAGTAGAGAATAGATAGTTATTTGAATGTTCATCAGACATCTAATCTGTCCCTGTCCCGCACCAGAGAGATTTCAATTCAATTTAACTTTGGAGTGTGTATAAAAAAATCAGAGCAAGTCATGAAGTGGAAATCCCACGCAGGTCACCCCCTTGTCACTACCTTTCTTCACAGGGTATCTACACACCTAAGGGCCACAAAAAACCTAATGTCTTAATGGGTCTGCTATTAAGAAATGCAAGTCAGCTGTTTTGATTATTCTTTTGCTAAAGACTCAGGAAAAAAAAACCAAACCAGAAAGCAGTGCAGCACAAAGGTCAAACTATCTTCCTTCTGCTAGAATTTATATGGAATATTGAACAATGAAAAATTTTGATAATTTATACTCATGACAAAGGCTCTAATAAGAACAAGAAATTAAATAAACTGATTTTTCATATGAAATTAAATGAAAATTATAATTTACTGTGATTACTGCCTTAGGTTTTAATTTTCTGGTTCCTTTGGGCTCTACAATAGGAAAAACTGAAGGACCTCACAGAAGGATGAAAAAAAAAAGTACATCAGTGAAAGAAACTCATAAATAGTAATAGATTATATCATAAGTTTCCAGCAGACCTGTTAAAACCAAACCAGAAAGCTTTATCTAGCTTGTCAGAAGTTTTTAATAATGGTCCTTTCAATAAAAATCCAATAAATACAACTTATGTTATTTTCAGTAAAAAAAAAATATTTGAAAAGAGCTGATGGAAAACAACATGCCATCCAAAACTCTTCTTCCCTCCTATCTGTTTAACTCTCCAGTTTTACTTAGTTTTGTCCAGTCTTTAGCTTAAAAAACAGAAATAGAAAGCATCACAAAACTTGTCATGTGAAATCTGCCTCCCCATAACCTGAACATTACCTTGTCCATGCACAGCAGTGACTGCACACAAGAGTTTCTTTATTCTAACTCTTGTTTCAAAAATGAGGTTCACAATGATGACAAGGGAGACGGCAGAGCTGGGAAGCTGTTTCAACTGGACTTTTGCTATTAGTGTCACCGAAATCAGGAATAAACTCCTTAACACCAATGTAGTCTTAAGAAGCAGGCATTCTTTTTTTTTTTTTAGCACTGAGGACATGAGGGATGTCTCCACCCAACACGTCCACCGAATGCAAGATTCACCGAGACTTGCATCTATACAGAATAGCTCATTATATTTCCCAGAACTCATTATAATATTCACATCACCCTGGCACACGCACATGAAGTCCATTAGGGGCTTCATGCAGGTCTTGGGTGGTGTTCAGTGGTCACAAGGGAGTGAGCTCTTGGTGAACTCTTGGTCGTTCTTTCCATATGAGGCCTTGACTTGGAGCGTCCTTCTGTTTGTCACGCTCTTTGACCACTAAGGCTGGTAACTCTTTGTATGGATTGGGGAAGAAAAATGCAGAAGCTTTCTGCAACTCATTTGTTTAGTTTGCAAGCTTGTAAACTTGTTCTTTCTATTCTTCACTGTTTGTTCTTGCCCATAACTGTGGAAGGCGCCCTTAACCCTTTTAGTTACACATTTACATATCCACTAGACTCCCAGTTCCTGACTGTACCACTAGGGCACCATTTTCACGCTCACATCTGCACAGGTCTCACCTGGTCTGCCATCAATGGAAGTGGACAAAAGGAAGGGGGTAAAAAAAAAAAAAAAGTATCAGGGAGACAACACCTAGACTGACATGACACCTTTAAATTCCTAAAAGTCAAAAAGCTTCAGCTTTTTCAACCTCTCTCCCATACCAACACTCCCCCACACCCCTCAGGAAAAAAAAAAAAAACACTCAAAAAATCCAACCCTGTTTGACAAAAGCTGTTAGCATTGTTCAAGTCCCTTTCCCAAACACAGTCTGCAATTTTCAAGTCAAATGAAGCATCGCTCACCTCAAGGAGGGCTCCTTTCGCTTGCATGGCTGTCTTTCAAAGAGCATCTTGGCAGTATCCCAAAGAAATTCAAAGCAGACACATCTCCCTGTGGGGCACATTTCACAAGTGCTCTGCCATGAAATGCTGCTTTGCCCACTTCTTAGGGGGCTTGATTTCGTCAGAAAGAAAAAAAAAAAAAAAAAGAAACAATAACTGACATGCAGAAGTCCTGCTTTATTCTTACAAGGGACAGGATACATTAACATTTTTAGAAAGAAATCATTTTAGTGAAAATTCATTTGGCTTCCTATTCATTAGCAAGAGATAGATTAGACACATTTTCAGTCATGGAGAAAAACACAGAAGGCTGAAAGGTCTAGTAACTCTAAATAAAGCAATGCAAGTGAGGTGAGAGATGCTCATCTTTTGAGTGACAAGAACTCTCAAAAGTCTCCTAACCTTAAACTGCCTTGGAAATTTCTCTCTCCTCCTCCATTACTGAAAAGCTGGGTGAAGCAGGGCAAGAGCAGCCTTTGCTGTGGGCACTATTAGCCTCAGAAAAGGGCTGATTGCCCTCAGGAAGGAATAGGGTATCTCTTAAACAGATGAAGCATTACATACATTGAGACAAAGGGAAGCAGAGCCCAAGTACTACTTATTCTGACACAGAATAAGTCAAATTTGCAATGAACACATATTTCTGTTGTGCAATCTCACCTCACTAAAGATAATATGACTCCATCCAGTTTTGGATGCTCATGAAAAAAATGTAGTGCTTGAGAATAGCAACAGCTTCTTTTATAGGATGCTACGACAGAGGTTTAACAGCACCTCTGCCATTTCAGAGCTGCACATACCCAACCCACACTAGCAGCAGTTGAAAGGAAAAAAGCATCCTTAATCACTAGGATGTAGGAAGCTGCCCCGTTCTCTCCATCCCAGTCCATCTGCAATTCTTGACTGTGCCTGGCTCAGTCTCTGGATTCTGCGTATCTTTCTAATAAACCAGAATAGTTTACATTGTCTGTATTTTTTGGGTGTGTTGGATAGATCCATCATTTATGCTGTTTAAAACTACCTCGCACAGCTGAACCCAGATTTCTGTACTTTTCCTTTATTATAGAGCATCTTAGCATTGTGCAAGGCTAACTGTCTTGGTAATACAAAATCAGGTGGTTTTCTCATGTCTTAGCCCAGGCATAGCGAAGCAGACCAAATGGGGTTTGGCCACAGTAGTTCCCTGCAGATTTGTGTGTCTCTTTCCAAGAAAATACAGAGCTCTGTTCCCCCTACGTACCAAAAACTGCAGCAAAACATAATTTGCAACCCAACAGTCCAGCTGAAAAACACGTGTTCTGCAATCTTGTTTCACTTAAAAGATATGAAGAATTAATCACAAGAAAAATAGAATTAAAGAAGTGCACCACTATAAAGCTAAGAAAGTAAGTACACACACCGTTTTCCAAAATACTGTGGCATGTTTATCTCAGTAAAAACATTGTACGATTAGGGTCAGTCCTTCACCTGCAAAGTTGTCTCTTCCCCAATTGCAAAGTACATGAGTGTTGCTTGAGAAGCTGTAGGCAATGTTTTTTTATTATTTCATTTTTTATTCCAGAGAGGTTGGCTTGTATTTCAGCTGTGGACTTACAGATACTTAGTCCTTGAGGCTAAACATTAGTACCAAAGAAAAGAATGAAACTGATGTACAAGACCGTATACCTTCTTGTAAGAATCAGCCTGATTAGATTATTATTTAGTACTGCATGTAGATAGATTAGAATTACTTTCTATAATACTTTGCACTAAAAGTTCTTTTTCATGTTTCAATTTGCACTGATATAAGGATACATCTTTTTTAAAAAAATCTTTGAAGAATTTTCCTACTTCAAACAAAACCTTTTAACTAAGGGTGAGACCAGGTTGTTACTTGAGATTGTTTGCATAAAATCTCATTAGCCTATTGATTCTGCCTGTAACATCTTAGGTAGTACTTCACTACCATGCAAATAAAGACAGACTTTTTACATGTAGCTTAATGCAGAACTGATTATTCTCTTTTACATAGCACAACGACAAAGCACTATTAATGAAAGTCAACAATAATTGTTCAACAGGTGAAAAAGATTAGAATAAAATAGAGACTTTCTTATCAGCAGGAACCTCTTTATCCCCTCCAAAACACAATTTTTGATGTTTCCCACCCTCAGGAAACCACACGACACTGAGTTTCATCTTTTTCTCCCACAGATGGACATTGCACTAGCAGAGTAAAATATTCTGATATTCACAAAGTGAAATCCCGACCCCAATGAAAGCAGTGGGGCTTTCAGTGCTGGCTTGTTCCCCCAGACCCATGCCTTTCAGCTCATTCTAGTGACAGCTTTGAAGTGCGTACCACCTCTGCTTTTACTTTAAACCCTTCTGATGCGGGAGGTCACTGTTTAAATATGGCAAATGGTTTGTGAGAAAGAATAATATCTCCTGTGAACTTGCACTGCCCTTATGATTTAGACTGTAATAATAGCCAACTAGTCCATTGCTACTCAGATTTTAAGACTAAGTCCTCATAAAAATTGCCATGCAGTTCAGGGCGGATAGTACATCCAGAGAAATGAGAAGAGCCTGAAATTTCAGAAAGCCTGCTGGAAATCTTATTTTATATAGGAAATACTCAGATACCTCAGAGGTGGCTCCTTACACAATGTTATATATTTGCTCTTTTTTTTGCATTTTCTCTTTTTCAACTCCAGGTGGTAAACGCTGAGAAGACAAAGCCTGTAACAGATCATGGCTTCTCTTCTGAGAGGAGGTGGGCAGGAAGGTAGGTGCAAAATATGGAAGTTTTAGGAGTTTTAACCACCGAAACCTACATGCACATGAAGCTAAATGGTAGCTAGCTTAAATAGCACTGCCCTCATCCTGTAAAGGGGTATTTGCAGTACAGTAGACTCCAAAACTACATTAAATTTAACAATAACTGCCCACCAGGATGTAAGCAAAATGTGACCGTGACTTCCCTTGGGACAGAGATTGGAAGTGCAGAAGCTCCAGCAGGGAGAAAAACAGCCTCTATCAGTATAACAAAGGTGTTCCTGCAAGCAGGCTTGCCCGAAGTAACCAGTTTTTTTTTAGAAGGCTCTCGGCACAGATGCAGCAGGTAGCAGGAAAGAAATCAGACACAGAGAGGGAAAAAAAATAAATAATAAATCCCCAAAGCAGATTTGAAAGGCAGCAAAATGCAACTGGGTTCACTGGAGCAAAAATGTCTTGAGAGAAAACACAGCATGAAGCATGTAACCTGCTAAGCCTGATTGAGCAGTGATTTTATTGCTTTTCCTTTTGTGTGATCACACCGGAGAAGCGTGCTGCCATTTCAGACACCACAGACATTATTAATAGGGTCGGGCACTATTAATGGGGTGAAATTTGTGTAAAGCTTCAACTAAAACCAAAATCTCATCTTCTTCAACTTGCAATCTGCATAAGGAATCAAGGGTTGCCAGCTACAAAAAGCTGCTGGGCTGGCAGTGTAAAACCTACATGTGAGTAAGGTCAACCATAAGCAGAGGCATGCAGAGAAGAAAAATAGGGGTACAATAAAAATGCTAGAAGTAGCTTTCAGTGCTTTTTCAATAACATGTATAAATGCATTCACAAAGCAGCAGACAGAAAGCAGCAGTAGCAGTGCTGGAAATGTGGCTGCAAGAGATAGTAAAAGAGACCTCTTCTTGAGCAGAGAGCTAACAGGGAAAGAGGAGGGAGAGAAAAAAGCCCTAGGATTTTAAGTGAAGAAAACACTCGCTATCTGCTTTTCCCACAGTTAGAGGCAATGAGGCTTTCTGTGTAAGCAGGCAGGACTTGGATATTAATTGATCCTACAAAAGAAAGCCTGCAAGAAAGCAAGCATCGAGCAACTGGCCATATCAAAAGGAGAAAACAATTTTGGCCTCCAAGGTATTGTTCACTATGTCTGCTTCTTGTTAGTACTGAAGATATGAAGAAGAGCAGCAAGATACACGTGCCTATTGTATTTATTGGTGTTCTCACCTAGTTCTTCTGCAGTCTTCTGCAGCCCAGCAGAAATTCTAGTAATTGCTTGAGTTTCAGGTGGAGCTTTTGCCTTAATTAAGGATAAGAGATATGCAGTATTTTGGGAACACAGTTATGAAGAGAATGAAGGAAATTTCAATTACATGTGTATACAGTATATAATATATTGGGCACAATTTCTGTAGCGATTGCTAGTTGAAAGCCAGAGCTTTGCTATAATTCAATTTGATTACCATTGTTGATTTCCTTTTCATTACTTGTTCCAAAAGAGGCAGCTTCTATTTTCAAGCAGTAGAAAAAGCTGACAACTGATTATCAAAAAGTACAGCAAGGGAGAGGAAGGACTGAATACATGAAATAACAACAGTTTAGGTGTATTGAGCAGAATCTCCTTCTTAGAAGAAAAGGATTTGGCTGCGCAGGGAGATATTGCTTAATTGCCAAGAAATAGTAAGCAAATATGTAAGAAATTCTGTGTTGTTAAAAGCAAACCAAATCAATTGTGTAAGTGTACATAAAATACTAATGATATTATACAACTGAAGCAAAAACAGCTAATGAATCCCACTGACTAAAAATGCCTATTTCAGTTATTAGTATTCCAGTCACATCTGCCACAATTTCCACTTCTGCTGTCAGAAGACAGAAAAGGCATTAAAAACAAGCAAAAATCTTAGAAATGCATGTAAAATATTTACTAATGACTATTAATTCAGGACTATTTAAGAATTCATATGCCTCACACTGCCAAATATTATCTGAAATGTTTTAATACTAAGACCCTTACTGTCCTGTCACTTGCAAATTTTATAGACAGGATTACATTTTCTTGGGTTTTTTTTTTTTTTGCACAAAAAATGTACACTATGTAAGTAATCTACATTATATGATTAAGACAGACAAGAAAAAAACCAATGTCTTCATTACTGCAAAAGCAACACTCAAGTCATATGTGGTATAGGAAAGAAATGCCATATTCCTGGCACTATTAAGGGAATGATCCTAATTCATCAATACACATCATACAAAGCATGACAGTCAGAAAACTTGAAGTCTTTAATAGAAAAGATACCAATGCTTTTATCTTCAACAGGTCGTGGCACAAAATCATCCAAATTTGCTCTGCTGCTGATTCAGACAGATGCTGATCTGTCTACAGACAACTTTCTCTATGCTCTCTTCTTTGATGCACTTTAGAAAACAAGAAAAATTAAGTAAGCTGATAAAAAATGCAGTCCCAGAACTTAACCCAAAAGATGGGGGGATTTTGTTGGCTTTGTCTCTTTTTTAAGCACTATAACCCACATATTAAAATTTGTATTTGATTAGCCAAACCCAAACCCATATTTTGGGAATATCGTTAGCAGAGGACTTTGCATTCCTGTTTAAAAATCTTTGGTCTGAGTAAATTGCCCTCAAAGCCTCATCTCAGCTGATTTAAAACATAAAACTCGATATTAAAGAGCAAAACTTACCTGTTGACAGTAGTGATAGACTATCTGTGCTTAAAAGACATTGTTTAATTAAAAACAAATGGAGTTAACATGAATTAAAGCTACTAGCTCAAGTGCAATCAACAGTCAAGTCAATCTCAGAGTGGTGTAACCTTTAAAGGAGAATATTTTCACTCATTAAACACATTGCTGAATTTTTGGAAATAAATATAAAGTTAAAAAAAAAAGATAATGGGACGTTAATAGCCTGTGAGAAAAGAAGCTAAAAAGAGAAATCTTACATCTTGCTCTTCTGTGGCAAGAAAGGCAAGGATCTATATTTTTAACAAATATTTTCTGTACATTTTCATGTATATCCTCTTTTTTGTTCTCCCTAACCACTTACAGTTAAATCAAAAGGGATAAGTAACCTAAACAAGCCTAAAAACAACAAAAAATACTACTATCAGTAGGAATAACACAAGTTCTAAGAAAAAAAATACATCAGGAAGTCATTAATTAGAAAATTAGTTCTAACTAAGCCAGCCAAGTTTATTTTTATGTGTAAAATGCAAATGCTGCTGCTTACACCTCTCAGGGGCCTTTTGTGGTACCAAATGTGAAGAAATTTAGAAAGGCTCAAAGATAAAGGATTTTTTTCACACTTCAAGGTTCAAAGGAAGAAGAATCAACAAATGACCTATCAAATTATTTTTGTCAAGTCTGTTTTGCCTGTGATGGTAACTGGTAAGTGTCTTTATATTTTTTTTTATTTTTTTTTTTAATCTATGTTTCTTCCTGTGATCTGTTGAGAAGTAGGCAGTGAGAAAACTTCTTAGTGGGCATCTGGCAGCCACCCACAGCCACCTCAACCCAATATTACCCACTATTTGCAAGATTTCTAAACTCTTGGGAGAAGGTTATTTCCCTTCATTCTTAAAATCACTAATAAAAGAGTCATTGGAAGATGTCATATTGCCAACAGAGCCCTTGTGTGGTCCATTTAGGAATATCCATTGGGACAGAAACACAGGCCTGTGAGGAACTTCCCACACAATGAATGAGATAAGTAATATAGCATAATTTCCTTCAGAAAAGATATTTTGCCTTTTACCACTTGCTTGATTGCTTTTTCTGTTACTATTGGAAAAATCATTCCAGAAACTTATTGCCTCTATCTGTGAGCAAACTTCTGAAGTCTAGCCTGAATTTATGAGGAGACTATTTGAAACCACTCATTCTTATGCTAACATTTTCCTATAACTTTCTCCATTGATTACTTTTCTCTCTGAAGTGCTTTTAAAGAGAAAGTCTATCACCTGTCAACCTTAATTTCACAAGGTATCATCATATAAAATAGATCTCTATTTCTTTGGTCAATCAAATCATTTAAGAAAAAAATGAGACATTTTGCAAGATAAACGTCAGAGAGTTAGGATTTAACATGTGTAATAGGACTTGGAATCACACAGACAGGAGGCCTTTCTCTTCTCCAACCCTCTCGCCCCCTTCTTTAAAGTCACACCTCCAAAAGACATTTTAAAGACTGTGAACTATGCAATAAAAATTTACAAATACATTTCATCAACAAATAAAATAAACTAGGAGTTATCATCAGTATTGCAGCCATTTTCAGGGATTGAAGTATACAATTCTTTTCTTTCTTTCCAAAACAAGGGTATATGCACATTTTTCTTTTCTCAGTTAAAAATGAATTTAAGGCACTCTCTTCCAAGGAATATAAAAGGCCAAAAGGTCTCACAATTCATTTTCTCAGGAAAGTTCCCAAGGTCCCAGACTGAGGATTAAATAACCTGGATCAGGCTGATCATCCACAGTTCCCAAAGCCAGGAGAAGAACAAGCAGAAGGATTGCTTTGTCTGCATGCTGCAGAAAGAAAATATGGAGTCCTTCATTTACTTCAGGAAATATGTAAAAAGAAGAGTTTTCCATTACATAAAGAATTCTCAGAACAGTTATGGACTCCAAAATACCAGGCAGTTTTTGACAAGTCACAAGGTTTTTATGTCTTCTTTCAGTGTCTTTCCTATGTGTGGTATCCATGGCCCATTTTTTTTATTTAAACACATCATTTTTCAGATGTTTGCAGGATTCTGCCTTTGTGATCTGGAACACACTCAGATGACTGACTGCACCCATGCCATCCCACCAAGGGGAACACCACTCACTGTGGAGTGCACTGAGGCTTAGGGATCATAGAATCATCTGGGCTGGAAGGGACCTCCAAAGGCCACCTAGTCCGAGCCCCCCCGCAGTCAGCAGGGACACCCCCAACTAGACCAGGTTGCCCAGGGCCTCCTTGAGCCTCACCTGGAATGTCTCCAGGGAAGGGGCCTCAACCAC
>JAOQGH010000004.1:6111284-6136726 GCA_025769975.1 Gallinago jamesoni
TTTTAGTGGCCCTCCTCTGGACCCGTTCCATCAGGTCTATGTCCTTCTTATATTGAGGGCTCCAGACCTGCACACATGAATGACATTTCTACCTAACTAGCAATCTTTCTGGATATGTGTTGCTTCATACATGAATACATAAATGTGCTTTCTGAAGCTGCTGCAAATCAAAGTGAATTCCTCCCTGAAAACTTGCACATTTAAGATACAGTGGCACACTGGCGGTACAGCCACAGCGATATTTAGGAATAAGAAAGGAGCCAGTAGCTCATCTGCAGAAACAAACAGTGGCATCCTCTCCAAAGACAAGCAAACCTTGTTTGTAAATATCCATGTCAACAGAAATGGATGGCAATTTGCATAAAACAACATATAAATTTAAACATACATACAGTAGTTGAGTCATCATGTCTTGCACCAAAACTCTGAATTCTTACCTGCCTTGAGAGTATATTTATTTTGGCTGAATTGCCCTGGTCTACAATTATCTCTGCAGGGCCTGGAAGGAAACATACTTCCTGTGCACACCAGAGGAAGCTCAAATCAACTCCTGTATATAAAGTTATGCTTATAATCACATAGCTTTTGAGCATCTGGAAGTTTGGGGAGCAGATTCTGGTCAAAGATGAACCCACTTGACAAGATCAGGTGATCTGTGAGGAGAAAATTGTTGCCTTTATAAATGTAATTAGGTTGCATTAAAGATGCGGCCAAAGCCAAATCACCCTCCATTGGGGCAAACTGGAGTAATTAAAGCACTTTTAGTGCCTATTTACACCAGCAAAGAATCTGGCTCTAACACTGGCTGTCAAAAAAAGAAAGGTGGATGCGATGAAATTACTTAACTTCATAAAAAGCTATTACTAACTATTGAAGGGCTAGTCCTGAAATATCTAATTATCCATCAGGATAGTAACCTCTTTGCTCACAGATGTCAAGGTGTGAAGTGGAAACGGCGCAGTCACACATTGCCCAAGCCCCTTTCAACATATAAAATAGAGCCCCTGCCAGCAGATCAGTTCACTTTTTAATTTGCTGTGAAGCATCAAATCGTGCATTCTACTCTGCAAAACCCCCCAAAAGGGTTAGCCAAAGCTTTCTGCAGCAAAAAATGTGTTGACAGAAAGCCTTTGGAGCAACGGAAAAGCAGAAAGAACTTTAATGGCTTGAGGAAAGCTGGACAACACAAAACACAAGTTACCTAGGCTGCTGAGTTGAAGAAGCTCTACCTCAGCTCAGTTCTCCTATTTCTAGACTGTAATGTTCTTGATCTTTAAGCACTGTTTCTTTTCCTATATTTCCTGGGAAAAAGTTTGCATTTAAGATGTAAATACTATCCACAGGAACCTAAGATAACCTTAATTAGTAAAGAGCTACGGTTTAATAATTTTTTAACTATAACCAATATTTCTGTATGTTAACATATTCCCATATCTTATTAAGATTTGAGGAGCAAGTGTTATTTTGTTACTGGTTTTGTTTTTGTTTTTTTAAATAAACAAAACTAAACAGACAAATTGTTCTTTGTCATTTTCCCCTCTCCAACAGAAGACCTTTGAATAATGGTCGCTTCTTCCAGTTCTCTCCATTTTACCTACAAACTCAAAGCTGACTTTTCTGTACTGCTGACAAAGTGAACATGAGCAGTGGGAAGCCAGTAAATCTCAAACAGCAGTGATGCTTTATGTACCTTAAGTACCGTAAGATTAAAAATGGGGTTTTATCACAGTGTGGTACCAATGTTAATAACTCATCCGGAGCAAGAATTCAAAGCTTTCAGGATTCTTTAATTGAAAGTAACCCAATTGCACATGGACTCATCTAGGAACAGAGCCCAAATCATCTCTGGTCAGTATTTCAGTCAATAGTCAAACTTCAGTCAATCTCAGTCAATTACTGCCTGAGAATGGCAGTAAAGCATCACTCAGTCATGTACTATCAACAGTGGCACACCAAACATGTGCAAATTAGCAAATTAAGCTCCATGAAAGTAACTATCCAACAACATTTGATTACAAAGAAGGTCAGGCATACGGAAAAATGCACTCATGGCACTTGGTGAAAGGAGAATGAACACTAAAATTTTAGATTTTCAGTCCACTGACAGCAATTTTACCTGTAGCTACATCTTCAGTTGTCACAGTACAAAGCACTTCTTTTCTTTCAGCTCTTTTGTTATTGCTTCACCTCATCAATAGGCTTTTGTAAGACAATTATTTCATAAATCTTAATTGTTGCTTCATTTTGTATTTCAATAGCTATTAACTGTATCAGGTTACAAACCATCTGTCCCTTAGAAGCGTGGATACAGATAGTGCATATCAAACTACAGAAATGGCATTCAACTGATGTCATCACATATCAAACAAATGCAGAGCAACAGGAGCAAGAGAGGTGTGGAATTACAGAGAAGGGCGAAGGGCTGCCGGCCTCGAATATGTGTATACAGATGAACGTAGCCTGGGAAGCCAACAGGAGGAACCACAGCTCAGTGTGTGGTCACCAAGCTACAGCATCATTGGCGCAACAGAGCAAGACACTGCACAACTGGAGTGAGGGATGGGCACAAGCTCATCAGGAAAGAAAGGCAGGGACACTGAGGAGGGCGCAGCTGGCCTCCAGGTGAGGGAGCAGATTGGATGTCACAGCTCTGCTAAAAGGATGGAGGATGGCTGGGTGAGACGTGGGTCAGAGGCAGAGGAGAGGCCCGTGAGGGTGACACTGCAGCTTGACCAGCCGATCAGGGTGAGGAAACTAAAGAAACCTTCCTTAAATAACTTTTTTTAAGTTTTTAAGTTTTTACCCTGGTTCTTGTAGGGGACTTTAACTTCCCTGACACCTGTTGGAAAGTTAACATGGTGGGACGCAAGTGGTGAAGAAGATTTGTAGAGGGTGTCCAGAATACAAACCTAAACTGAACATATCCTATAAAGCAGAAACTACACAGATGCTTTTTGAAGTTGATCATAAATTTTGCTCTGGGCTTTCATATGTCAGTAGAAAGTAAACTACATAACACATGACAAAGGCCTGTACCATCATCATAAGACACATACAGGCCAGCAGAAGTGTTATAACTTTTCCCAGGAAAATTGTCTCTTACATATAAAACCCAAGATGTGAAAATTAACTTTGCATATTAAAAAGCTTTCTTTTCTTCTAACTTTATGCTAACCCATTTTATCTTCCCAGATATGAAGTCTTGCACCAGATCTGTGATCGGGCCCTGCAGATGCACCAACTAAATCTCCCGGTACGACATGCACACGACTTACTTGCCTGCCTTGACCTTATACTTGTTTTCACAAATCTTTGGGCTTTGCCTCTGTGTTCTCATGCCAGGTCTGATGCAGCAGTTTGAATCCAGTAGCTCCACTGGAAGGTTGGTCACACCAGTCCGCCTTGCCCCTTCTGCAAATAAGGACACAACAGTTTTAGATATACATGTTTAATTTTAAATTTTGAAGTACAGATATTTCTTCAGCCTGATAAATAAATACTATATCATCAATGAATACCTTCCTTCATGTATATTCTTTCCAGTGAGCTCTTACTAGTAGGGTGGAGAGGAAAAACCTACCCAAAACCCAAAAATATTTGTTTGCTAAGCAGAACAAATATTTTAATTCCAATAATTCCTTTAAAATCTCTTCACTGCATATAATTCTTTAAGAATATGGAGATATATGACAGAAAGAGAGCAGCAGAAGCCAGACAACCACTAGCAAAAAAAATTTGAAAACTATGGCAACGCTATTTTCACATGTCCTTTTTATCTGTTGCTGACATTAAACTTAACACAAATGACACAATCTGAAATACTTGCAATAAAAGCAACAGTTTTATACCTGCTCTAGAGTTCCATTAAATTTAGCCCACCTTCAGTGATGGGACTGCAATTTAAAGGGGTTTTTTAAGTTTTTCTTAATTCCTTAATTGATTGCAGCTAGAAGAAAAGCTCTTTTCAGCCTGCTTTGTGTATTGTGCTCCACTGGCAGGACATGCACCCAGCCGTTCACACCGCTGTCCCAAAAGCACTGTCTCCCTCATTCTTTCCCAGACTTTTCTGGGACTCGCATTGCTGTCACATACTTTGATGCCCCCTTATTCTCTAGTTCTTGTACTATATCAGGAGAAGTGCATTTTTTAAAGATTAACTAAAATATAAAACAATCAGAAATGTTGCTCTTTTGCAGCTGCAACCAGTTGGTTCATTCTGTTCATAAAGACCATGTGTCTGTGGGTGCCTGGTACAGATAGCAGATAATTTTTTTTTATTAGAAGACATCAGAAAACAGAACCGCAATGAAGTGTGAATGATATGGTATTATATACAATGTACTAATTCTCAGAAGAAATGGACATATTTGGATCTAATAAAAATGTCAGAATGTCATTTTACCAGCTTTTGGTTACTATTTCATCCCACTTTCTCATAGTATGCACATCTGCACCTCACCTTAAAAGATCATAAAAATGTCAAGGACACAAAAATGCTCTGTGTGCTCACAGGTACGGGTCTAAATCAGGTCTACGTTGCAATTACTTCTGAACAACAAGAAAAGTCTCCTGGTACAAACTGTCATAACTTTTATTTTCTAAATCAGCTTAAATGCAAACTAACATATAAGACTAAGGTGGAATTGCATGAGTATTATTCAGCCATAATTTCATTCAAAAAGTCTAATAACACCTTTTTATTTAGATGCTATACATCATTCTGCTCTCACTTTACAGTTGCTGGAAATGCCATTATAAGAAAATACAACACTATTTCTAGTAGTGTGTGTTTATGGTTTCTTTATCCCAACAAATTGCCATATAGGTAAAGAAAATAAATCTTTTCAGTTTCCAAACTGTTTAAGAATTTATGTTCATTTTCTGTTATAAGCATTTGACTTGGTCTATGAAAAGTCAGATGGAAAAGTTTCTACCCTTTACAGGCAGGAAAAATATGCTCCCGAGTATTTTTAGGCTCTGCAATATACATGTTTTGAAGGTTGGGGTATCCCTACACATTTTCTTTTCTGATGCTTAATATCTTTTTTGTTGCCCATCTCTGATAACAATTCCTGGGGGGGATAATGAGGAAGAGCAAACATTTGTTCTTTCTTTCATTAATAATACTGACAGGGATATAGACATTGAAGGCAGTTTCTGTGCATTTGACAAAAACCTGATATGAAACTGTAGAAGTATATTTAGTTATATTTATCACCAGATGTTACATTTAAAGATTGACATATTCGCAAAGTAAAAAAAGCAAAAATAACAATCATGGCCACATCTGCTGAAAGAAAAAAGCAACCTGTAAAATTATCATCTCCTGAATTTTGTCAGCTTGGCTTAATACACAGATCTGAAGGAAAATATAGGCACATGATACGTATTTGTATTTAGGTCAAATTTAACAATTAACTGTTTTGCTAAATACATAGAACTGCTCTTCACGTGGGCCAGGAATGCAAAAAAGTTGTGAGCCACTACCACAAAACAGCTCAATCTATACTATTTGGCCACATTGCATCCTTAAAAGTTAAGAAAATCCAAGACTGTGTGTTTGCCCTTTCATCTTCCCTTTCAAAAAGGCAACAGTTAGTTAAAACCTTGAGTTCAAGTAATAACAGCAAAAAAAAAAAAACAGTCATGCTGCCATAATTTTCAAAAATGTCTTGCAATTTTTTATTCCATTTAGTTTATAACCAACTCTGGGGTTATGCACCTGCTGAGAGTAAGGGATTAAGAGATCCTGAAACTGTTATTAAGTTTTCCCTCTTTTCAAATAAAAGGAATGCAGCAACAACATTCAGGAAGCTGCTGACAGCATTTAACAACCAAAATGATGTTATTTAAAACTACATGAAAAATTCAGCTGGATTTTTTTTCATTCGCCTGTTAGAATAACTAGGCACACTATCAATATTAAACATCTGCCTCACAAGCAAAAGGTGCTTAAAACTCCACCCCAACTGCAAGGAACACTGATGTCACAACTCAACATCTCAGAAAAAGACTGAAATAACAAAAACCTAGCTCTACATCCTTAAATGTGCCGCCTCTGCCAGCCCCCCACTGGCTGGCGAGGTTATCACCAGGTAAAGAACAAACATCTTTTACCTGCGGACTTCCCACCACAGAGGATTGCAACAGACACGATCCCACCTAGAGAACAAGGTTGGAAAGTCACCTCCTACAGTTTAAACCATTAACTTGAAAAAAAATCAACAGCAAAATCACGGCACAATTTCTGAATAGTCTGCTGATATGGAGGGTACTGCCCATGCAGTCAGGAAGGAGGACTGCCCCCAAAATTTAAGTGGATAAAGGAAAACGGAAGACTTGTTTTTCCATAAAATATTTCCCTGGTTTTTTTTTATCAGCACTAAGACTCTACACCAGTTCCTGGTCATCACAAATAAATTGGGCAGAGAAATAAGGAACATTGAACACCAAGCATGAGAGGGGAGGAGTATTTCCCCCAGAATATGTTTTAATTTGCTTTAATTTTAGTGCATTCAGGTAAAATCTAAAAGCAAAATGTATGCTTGGAGAAGCATTTTATGAGCTTGAAGAATCTGCTGTTTAATAGGAATAACTTAGCCATGTAAGGAGGGGAGATGAAGAAGTGGCTGAGTGAATAAGTTATACCAACACTACCTTCTCTAGTTTCTGACAGCAGAATTCTTAGAGGACATTGGAAAAACTCAAATCCAACGTAATTTTGAAAGCCTGCAAGTCTCTGCCAACAAGCAGTTGTTATATTCTCTAATATTATGGGGAAACTTTTGCCTTTCGGAAATCTGCAACTTAACAGGATTTCAAAAACCATGTTGTATCTGAACTGATAGATGAAGTCAGATATTCATGGGTACTCACTGAAAATCCTTGTTTGTTGAAAAATAATATGATTTGTAGTACTTCCTCCCCCCTTTCCCTTGGGTACTGTACTCAACACACGAATACCCACTTCACAATTTTTGCACTTTCAAAGATTATGGCATAAATATACTGTGGAAGGAGGCAAGGAAATAACTACACCCCTGAATTTCCTGGTGGATTTTTGCTTATGTGCAGGCTAGAAGAATTCTCATGGATTTCTTTATTAAGAACTGGGAAATCTTTGTATTTCAATTAGTGGCTTTCTGTGTCTGTCACTGCCTAACCATGCTTTCAGCACTGTCACCAGCAAAATACATTTCCCAACATTTAACCACTGTCATTTGATGATGATTCTAGAAAACCTCAAGATTTTAGAGGCTAAAGCTAACCTAATATTACTTGAAATAAACATGCAAATATGGTTAGGCAAAAAGTATAATTTGTCTCTTTATCCTACTTATACGTTTCTGGCATTTTCTGTACTGTTTTCAATTATTTTTATTTTTTTCAGTGGGGAGAGAGGTGAGTCACAGGAATGGTAATATAAGTGCAAAATTTAAAGGTTACCATGCAAGTATATTTTCATTTATCCTATTTAACTCTGGAATATACCACTAGAGTTGCTAATATCTAATAATCCATTTATAGAAGCTAAATGTTATCTGTAAAATTTTAATTGTTTACATTCAAAATGTCATACAGTAAATATAAATGCTCATTCATTATTTAAAGTGTGTGTCTCTTCACAGCACATTTACATCATTGCAAATTCTATGTTTTCCCCGCTCAGTTTTGGCTAACCAACTCCATAGATACATTAGCACCATCTTTTGGCTAAATTGTATCCTGACCTATGTGGATAGCTTTTTCATACAAAATCTCTTACAAATAGGGTAGTTTTAAGGGGGCAAGGGGAAGGGTGGAAGGTGCATTCAGATTCATATTTCTGCCATGAACATTCAGTGAGAGCTGCAGAAAATATGAAAGCAAAGGGTCATGCAGTTGGTTACCTGCTCGCTCTCTGAATGGAAAAAGAAATTGGGACAGAGGCGGGGGGACAGCCATCCACCATACCTACAAAAAACATGCTGATATTTCCCTGGGGAACATCTTCTGAATGTGAGGAAATGCCAAAATGGGTATTAAAGCTCAGGGTCTGGCTGATAACCCAACTAAGAGAACCCAATGTACATTTACACTGAGATGCCTTTATATTGTTGTAGTCCTAAAACTGAATTTTCTTAATTATTTTGTTGGCCTGGAATTGTGTAAGGTGGTTTTGTGTACAAATGCAAATCAGGTCCACTAATGATTAATCAGCTGGGGATATTTGTTTGCATCATATCTTTTTCACAGAACATAGAATATTGGCCAACTCTGGTTGTAGCAACTTTGCTGCTGTTTTGTCATTCATTTGTACTTTATACTATTTATTACCTTGTGTAATAAGCTCTAAATTCACACTAAAGATGATTTGGTAAAAGTATTTTTCCCTCCCTATGTTTTGTGCTGCATTTTCAAAAGTGTTTATTGAAATCAGTTAAAAATGGGGATGAAAATGCTCCTGCTTATTTAGGCAGAAATCACCACTCTGTATTAACATTGTCATTTTGTCATCTGACATCACATCATGGAAATAAAGATATGTTACATCTACTAATGATGGGCAGGATCATGTAAGAACAAGGATGGCTACTTATGCAGTGACCAACATGGAGGCAATATATGCCAAATAAGGCACAAATCCAGGACTTCAGGAAATTGAACAAGCTTGACTGCTGGAACTTGCTGGAATTTTGAGAATATTCCAAAAGAGAGTAAAGAAAAACAAAGGATATTTTTTTTTTGCTTTTCTACATCTAGAGGGATTCTGCCATTTATTTTCCCAGCTTCAAAAATTAGAATTCATTGAGCAAAGGCTACAGAGCACAAAGGACCTCAGAAAATGTAGAATCATCTTGCTGTCACAGAGGCGCAGAGCCCTCTTGGTCCTGTCGTGGTTTCGCCAAAATGAGGTGTTACGTTCTGCACTGGGGTCTGTGGAGCTTAGTCAATGACCTTGGTGCAAACACTTGTAGGGTAAACTGAACGTGCAAGGTGCACTAGGATGACTGAAGTCCTTACCTCCTCAATTTGCTTTTAAGAGTTATGTTAGTTCTATGGAGATCAAAGGATATCCATCTCAGCATATCACCACGTATACGTAACTGGGTCCACCACCCTTTTTGTATGAAAGAAAGTACCATTTTAGAGCACAACAAAACCAGTAAACTGCAAGCATGGGTGATCTCTCATTGGACAGGGACAGAATTTGGCATACCTTGCTATTGACTTCATTTCATCAGAATCCCCTCTATCTCACTTGTAAAAAAAATATTCTGCCAGGGAAAAACAACATAAAATATTAAGTCTTTTTTAGTATGATGCTTTATATTCCAAGTATTGTGATATGTAATCAATTTGACATTCTGCTTTGCAAAGCAGTCATCATTCATTGCCACCCTGACCTACGAGTGTAGATACATCATGATTTGCTCGTGGCATTGAGTATTGCAGCCTTTTTTAAATCTATAGCAGAAAGATAATTTACTGCATGACAGCAGCAAATGCCAGTGCAATATTTAACATAAAAGAGAAGCAATAACACTTAGAGAGAAATAAGTGCCATGTGTATGTTTAATATGGGCATATTAGAAATACATATTTGCTAGTAACAATTACTGGAGTAGGGTGAGATTCTAGCAGCAGTACTGTTTTGGATTAGTACCTTAGTACACAGAACTAAACTTGTTAATCTAGACTTCTTATGCCAAATTATTGTAATGAAACTGTTCTTTGTATATTACTAATTGCAAGTTAGACTGCAGTCTAGTGGTCTAGCAGTTTTGCAATGGTTTGCAGTAGGACTATATTTACAGAGAAGCTCCTCTTGCATAAAACTGGCTCAACCTGCCCAAACACAATCCACTCTTACTTTCTTCAAGTTTTTCCTTTGGAGAAAAAACTGATAATAATTACCTAAATTATGATTTATGTGTAAAGCCATGCAGTTCAAAAAACTCCTTTACACCTTTGGTAGGTTTATGTGTAGACGCAGAGGTGCAAGACAGCTGCTGTAACTGAGCGCAACAGGATAGGCAGGAAGCCTATTAAAGGGTTTTATAGTCTGAAGAAAGTAAAATGCATTTAAATAAAGGCATCTAATAAGTACTGATAACATTGCCATAACCAGATGCCTATTAAGATGCAAATAGCAAGTACTTAGAAAGGTATTATGTGTAATAAAATATAGTACAATATATATATAATCTGTATCTATAAAAATATAAATAACTCTACCACAAGATATTCTTTTTTCTCTCCCTGACTAATTTGAATATTTAGGCTTGAGAAACATGAAGTAACAATGTATGCATGAGCAAGAATGTTTTAAGGCTGTGTGGAACCACATCTGGAAATAGGAGGAAGACAATCATCAGGTTATTCAAGAGGAAAGAAACTGATGGATAGAAACTTAAATGCATATGCTTTCAAAGAAAAGATGAACCTCCTGTTGCAAACCAATCAACCTTGAGTAGGGAATCACAGGCATAAAAGTTGATTATATAAACTGCAAAGGCAGAGCTAGCTCTAGATTGTGTATCTAAAATTATAAGAAACTGCACTTTCTTCAGAAACGGGGAGAACAGATGATGCTGCTGTCCCACTTACGTACTACTACGTAGGTAAGTACTGTCTTGTTACCATTAAAAGGAAGCATACCTTAGTATTTCATCTATGTATGTGTAGACTGTTTGATTTTTCTGGTCACCTACCCCTTTTGGGTGTGGCAATTATATCTGGATGCAACTAGGAAATGTCCAGTCTTCCCAAGCCTGTCTCTGGTGCTGGTCTTCTGATACTTAAGAAGCGATGTGAATTATTGCGTTGGTGGATGTGATGCCAGGAGTGAACCAGAAAGCAGACAAAAAAGCAGGAAAGCAGAATAGCTTGTCTCATTCTAGCTGGCAACAGCTACATTAACCAGAAATCGTACTGTACCATAACTGGAGATTTATAGGATGAAAAACCCCATAGCTTGAATTTTCAAACAGGTAGAGAAGATTTCTGCTCCCACTATTTAGTAGAGGGGGGAAAGTGGTTGCAGAGCTACATTGCTCATATGCTTATGCTGTTTCTATTTTTCCAGCAAGGGAAAATCTTCAAGGAACTAGTAAATTGCTGCTTGCCATCTAAAGAGCCAGCATATTGTAGCTTTGCACGATTGACTGAAAGTACAGTGTTCATAAAATGGCTATCAAGGGACCCAGCCTGGCTGAATCTCATTCTAGTTTGCTTCCAGCCAGATCTAGCGGAAAAGCTACCCTGGCAATATACACAAATAATAAAATCCACTATAGCAAAATTTCATATAAGAAAAGAGAAGGGGAAATAACTAAAAGAGGAAAACATTTAGCATTATGTGGACAACACAGAGGCAAAACCTGAAGTCATCTAAAGGAAGTTAAAACTACTAGAACTAAAAAAATTAGAAAAATAAGGTTTTCTTCAAATTTTGAAAGTCTAAAAAGTCTCATGACATACCTGTTTACATGAGAAAGCTTAAGTTCAAGGAGATATTTTTGACAAATAAAAAGAGATAATAAAGCCTGCACATTGCTTTAAATGTAGCACCCCAAGTTGTTGCAATTAGTTTAAATTGATTCAGAAAGAATTTAACCTACATCAAAAAATTTCTAAGTGGAAATATGCTGAAATAAAAAGGAGGGAAGAATTGTGAGCTTGCAGGAAGGATTTTTCTCCCTGTTGCTCTGACTTTACTGGTTATTTTTTTAAAACTTCTATAAGGCTTCTTAACCTATAGTTCTTTCCTGTTAATTTTTTTTTAAGTGTGGAAGCTTTGAAATTTAAGCCAGAAGAATACAAAATATACATTTTTTTTTTAACCTTCCTAGTTAATATTTGATAATTGGCTATGAAAGCACTTATTTGAACAGAATCCAGGCAATCTCAAGTACTTGGGGTACTTGCTGTTAAAAGCAGTATTGTTATGCAACTCGCAAATGGCAAATTTCCCATGTCAACCATAAATTATTTTTAACAGTCATTTGGCACAGTGTGTGACTGCTGTATCATTATCATGGTAAATGTTTTGTTTATTGAAAACTCACTCTCTGTGAACAACTAAGCCAACTAACATTAGGTAGTAAATAGCACTCTTCACATTGGTCCCTAAGCAAATACTGCTGCACTAATGTATTCAACTACATTATTGCAAGGAGCAGAATATTAGCTACTGCCAAACACTTAAATATTCTTTTTTTTAAACCAACTATGAATATTTTAATGAAACTGACTCGTCTGAGAGATTCAGTGTCCCAGTTCCCAAAGGGTCCAGAGCTTATTCAGCTGAGAGGGGCACGTGGACAGAGGATGAACTATGCCATCCTTCTGATCCCCACCATCCTTCCAAGAAACATCAGCAGGGTAGAAGGATGGGAGAGGGAGCTGTTAGGGATATAATCTTTATAAAGAAGAGGGAGAGAATAACAAAGTTTTCCTTGTGCATTGCGGGAGAGCTGGAAAACAGGTTTTGTCTCTCTACTATTTTGTTCTCCGTAAATAAAAAAAAAAAATTTAGAAAGAACAGCAATTGTATACAGGAATACCTTTTTTTAAAAAAAGAAAAGAAAAAAAAAAAAACACAGGAGTTGTCATCTTGGATGATCCTTCCCTTTCTATAAACCTGAAGACTGCTTCTCTTTTGGCAGGAAAGGATCATTTTAAACATCCCTAACAGACATGCTTCACTGCTCAACACTCAGGTTTTCTTACCATATAAAACCATCTATCCCAGGCCATTGAAGACCCCAGAAGATACTAAATACTAAGTAGGCTGAGCTCCCCCCTTCTTTTGAAAATCAACCTAAACATGAAAAAAAGATATCAAACTACTCACAAGCACTACATTTCACAGGCTAAACTGTAAATGTATTCAACCAAGTCAGTCTTTGAAACTTTTCATTTAGCTCTATGAAGATAAACGGTAGATCAGCATTTTCATTAAAAAGAAATGTCATGGCTCATTCCTTTTTGTGATTGAAGACTATGTAGAAACATCTTTCAAAACTCAGGAGACAAACATATGTTTGCAGTAAAAAATAAATAAAAAAGTGATTGTTGTTCCATTAAATGTTTCAGTCTGTGATTCAAATTACTTCCTGATTGGGAAGAATTCCCACATTAATAACCCTATGTCATAATACCTGAAGCAGATAAAAACAGAAATAGTAAAGCTGACTGGATCAGCCAGGGGTTGCTTCCCTAGACAGGGCACAGGGAAGGAAACTTAACTGCTCTTCATACATTACTTTTTTATTATAATTGTGCAGCTGAAGAGACTTTCATCCCCCAATACTTCTCTGTTCTCCCTCTCCAATCTGTATAATTTAGCAAAGACCTGGAACAAAACTACCTAAATAGTTTAAGTTACAGAAGTATTTGATGGAAGGAGGTCAGAAAGTTTTTACACGGGCAGTTGTAGAGGAGGAACAATATTTAAAGCTGGAGCTGGCTGAGATAATAGACTCTGGCTGGCACAACAGCATCCAGAAATAGGTTTTTCCCTTTCATGGCAGCAACAACTGGATTGGGATGGCTCAAAGACTAGTAACAAACAAGTCATTGTCCACAAAGGAAATCACTGTCATGAAACAGGAGGCAGCATCCCTGTGTTAAGCAGACACAGATCCTGCACACACAACAGCCTGTGATTAAAGGCTACTAAGATATAGACCAAGGAGAAAATATAGAGCTACGAAAATCAAGAGGGTTTTGGCAAAATGTCTTCCTTCACTACAGATCTTTTGAGATCAGAACTTCTCACTGGAAGGTAAAAGTTTCAATAAGGGATTCCATGATTCTTGTTTCTATTTGTCAGGAAATATTCCTTCAGGGAGAAAAAAAACTGCTTCAAATGACGGCGTGATGGACAAAATGAGGGAGGAGGAAGGAGAGAACCTCAAGAAGCAATAGCTGACATTCCCAGCACCATGAGCAGTATATCTAGTTCTTATGACCCAAACCCATAAGAAATTTGCAACGTGAAAAGCAGCTTTGTCTTACAGGCAACACACAATAACTCCTCTAGCATCCACGGCAGAATGACATTAATGGGAAAGTAGCCAAGTCCCAAGCAAACTTAGCCAGACCTACCTCAGCCTCCTCTCCCATCCTCTTGCAACCCTCAGTAGTGCAGCATCCATGACCTTCCCACTACCCTCCTCTCAGAAAAACCCTCTTCTAGCAAGTCTGGAGTGGCACTTGAGCTGCTGGGTATCAAAGTGGAAGCTATCACTTATTTAGACTGGGTCACATGGGTGAAACACCCAGGGCCACCAGGGAAGCTTCAGAGGAATTTCCCCTTGAGTGACACATTTAGATTAGAAGAGATTGAAAGGAAACAAATGGCAAGTTTGGCTTTAGATCCCTGGGAGAGGTAGAAGCAATAGAGAGAGGACAGGTATTAGACCAATGACTGGAAATAAACTGCCCACATGTTAAATCCATCTTTCAGAAAGCAGGACTCCTGGGACCTTGTAAAAACATTCAAAACACCAAGAAAATCTCTCAACTGTGCATCAGCGATTGGATACTTCACATAGTAAACTGGGAGGTAAAGTTGTCCAAATTCCTCTTCTTGACAATCAGTAAAATAGACACTGACTACTGGACAAACATTGCTGAGCTTCCAACATTCATACTTTCTTCCTTTTACTGAAAGCTTCTTGCTCGATTGCTGTATAAACTCCAGCAAGAGTAGAAAACACTAGTAACCTTCACAGAGTATCTTTCTGCAAGAATCCAAGCCCAAATTTGCAAGCCAAAGACCTGAAAGAGTTTTGGATGTTTATACAGGATTTTCCTCTATCTCTTTAGTACCATAATGCATTTTACTAGTAGTCTAACATAAACATATAACTGTACATAAAAAATATACACAAAGCTGCTTACATAAAGCATCCAGAAAACCTACAGACAAGGAATAGGAAACCTTTGGTGTTGATCATGACTGCTTTCTTTGTGTTAACTTTAAAATAATAATGATTTTCTTTTATCTTAAATACATGAACAATGAAGTAAAACAATGTCAAGTCAGATGAGAAAATCCTGTCACTTCAAACAATTGAGATGTGATGCATACTGTAAGTACAGTTTTCCTTTCAACAGATTAAAGTACTCTCAGATCTATTTTTTGTTCTAGTCAAAGGAAGATGCATTGCATAAAACATCAGGGGGCTTTCTTTGATCAGACGCATATCTTTACATTTCTTGCTAAACAGTTATTACAATAAAAAAGCCTTACAATGGGTAAACTAAGAGGATATTTATACTTTCCAAACGACAGCTCAGACAGGGTCTTAAATTTAGTACCACTTTCCAGGTGTAAAAATAATTATTTGTAGAGTAAGTTTTGGAGTGATATCTCTAGTGGAGATAAAGGATAAAGATAAAATCCACAGCTCTGTGCAAAACAAGTCCCACTTAGAGAGGTTTGTTACTTTCATTGAAATAATATCTGCTTAATATCAATGGATTAGAATAGCGAGAGTTTCTGAGTATTAATGGGGCCTTTTTGTGCCACTCTGGAAGTCCATAGGAATGATAAAACTGTCTTAATTAAGTCTAAAGATTTTCTCAGCATAAGAGATTATCCCTCTGAGAGGCAGCCAGCGCAGTTTGTAGTCTTCAACAATTAGATCACTTCTGAGGTACTAACAGCAAAGCCCAGAACAGGAGTTTCTAAAAATAAAGCATGGCAAGGATGGGGTGGTGTTCAGCCTCAACCTATAGCCCTGTGTTCAGGTTTTTGAAGGCTTCTCCAAAAATAAAACTAAATTTGAGCTATCAAGTTTTTATATTGATTTTCCTCTGTGTCATGAAAAAAGGTTAATCAACTGTTAAGAAACTGGAAGGAGACTAACTTATAGTTAGAACTTGTAATACAAAGGAAAATGAGGCTGCTAAGATCCTCATATTTAGGGTGTGATAAAAGCCACACTACAGTGAAGATGGCTGATTTCTCCATCCTTTTTTTTTTTTTTTTTGCCTTACAGCTCTGCAGACTTCAGCACCCAGTAAAATAAATCTAACCACACTATGAAAAGCTGCTTTTCCTTGGACCATATTTGTTTGTCAGATCACCAAGTCGCACTGCGCACCACGGCTGCATGGTAACAATTTTCCTTTTCTGTGTTACCAAGGCAACTTAGTTTTAACAGTCAAAGCAAAAGAGAATGAATTCTTCTTAAAACATCAAGAAATCAAATGACATTCTGGCAGATTAAAGGAGTTTTATCCCGATTTATCTAAACTACTTGTTAACATACTTAAACTCAGAGCCATGTAATTCATCTGTTCTGTCCTTGAGTCACAGTTGAAACCATGACAGGGCAACCACTTTGAACAGCATCTTCTCAGACTCTGCTTAACAATCCCACCCCTTGTCTCAGAAACTGTAACTTTTGTCATACGAGACATTTAGGGATTTATCAAGAGGGCCCTACTTTATGTCTTAAAAGCACTTTTTCTTCTTATGACAGAAATACGTCCAGTACCAGATAGCATTTCTAAAATCTTGGTCTTTCAAGAAAAGTCCTTACTGTTTATGCAAAACTATGGCTAAGAGCCATGTAGTTCCATTCCTTTACATTCCTGTAGTTACATTCCAACACTACAGGTGTTAAAACTACATACATATACCTATGCTGTATATCTGCCAATATATTATTTCTTCTTCTTCCAAAAACTGGAATAAATTGACTTATTTTTCTTTTAAACCAGTACCTCTACATGCACCCTGCAGTGTCTATGTAGTGCAGTTAAAACAAGGCTGGAACTTTTGTGTTTTCTCAAACCAGGTGCAACCTCTGTAGCTAAGGTAGACTTTCCATTAAACTGATGTAAGAGGCGAGAAATTGTTGCCTATTGGTGGTACTAGACCATTATTCTCCATAGGATTGGAATTCATATGGACTTGAAAAATTTATAGAAATAATTTAGAGTGATAGGTAGATATTTTTGTCTGCAGGTGAAGCTTTGATATTCTCAGAAAAGACTGTTGGCAAAATGACCAATTCATATCATCCCCTGTAGGATTCTTTTCATGTCTGTGAAGTGAGGATCTGTCCACTAAGAAATCCACTGTGGCTTTTGATTCATCCTTCAACTGCGCATCAAGCATTTAAGGATAAACATCCTCCTGGTAAACAAATACCCTTGGTAGCACAACTTGAGAAAAATAGCTCAATCGTGACAACTTGCAATATTAGATATTCTCTCCTGTCCACATTTGTGCAAAATAATTTGCAAATACCAGGTACAACAGGATAAAAATTCTTTTTTTTTTTTGCATTTGTGGGCTTTAGTGTATTTTTTTCAAGTAGTTCAACATTGCTATGTGTTAAAATGCTAATTCCAAGCATTTACATAGTCTCCTCTGAATAATAAGTAGCAGAGAGGCACTGAATAAGAATCAGGGAGTGAATTCCATGTCTACACAGACAGTGTAGTCTACCAGTGACCTTACAGTCTCCTTTACCAGTTTCAGCATATTTTCTTCTTTCTCTTCCTTGGGAAACCTCAAGTGATATTTTGCTTTTATTTTAATATTTGTATTCACTATGACTTATCCTTCATTGCACTGATCCCCACTGCATGTGCTTCTCCACCCCTTGGTAAATTTCTGTCCACCATCCATGGTTTGGTTGCCATTCCTTCTTTTCCAGATCTTCAATAAAATCCCACATTCCATAGTAGCAAGTGATCACTGGAAGGCTCTGGGAAGAAATGCCCTTTATTTCACAGGAATGCATCTGTCACACAATAGCTATTTAATCAACCTCATCTTTGTCATCTAGCTTTTTGGGCTTTTTTTCTATGAAAGAATGGCTACTATATCATGCAAATAATGTATTCAATTCTTCATTTGCATTATGAAAAAACAAATGTACACAGGAAACTAGGCTTCCCTCTGGCTGTAATTTCGATATCAGAGATTTTTTGTAAGCTGAAAATGCAATATGAGACCATAGTGGAAAGAGTAAACCTAACTTCTTTTGGGGGGGGTTGAGGGTAAAAGAGTCATCTCTAGAATGATCAAAAAGCTATCGTTCTCTATCTTTTTCAAATTAGCTGCGTATGAGGTAGTATAAAACAAGGACACAAACAAAGCAGTTTGCAAAGCATTTCCTTTTACCTGAAATTTCTGCTGAGACCTAAACTCCAGACCTGCACCATATTCATATATTTAGACTTGCACTGCATGGTCATGATGGAGGCAGTTCCTCGCAGGACATGGCTGGAGGACACATTTTGCAAGATGGAGCTTATAGTATGGAGAACAAGGATTCATTAACACATTTGAGGTAAATTTTAGAGGATTATATTTCAATGAGATACAGATTTGGGTCTGAACAGGAAGGATCTCACAGCTGCAACTTCACAGCATAATCCCGAACCAATTTAATTGTACTAATTTTAGCTAATGAAGTAGTGCAGATGAAAACCTCTTAGACAACTGTTATATACATACACACACCCCCTCCAGAAAATCTTTGCATAAAGGTTGAAATCTCATCTTAAAGTCAACAGCACACATTTTGTAGATGAAGACGTTGTCCTGAATCTTTGAGTCTTTGCATCAAAACTTAAAGCAAACTAAAAGCTGTGGTGAGCCTCAATACCGGAGGAGATGTTACTGCTTGTTGGTTCTGTGGGGCAGGGGGCTGCTTATTTTCTAAAGGCAGCTCATGTGTACATCAGCCAGGTCAGAGGAACACGTGGCCTTTAACCCAGGGTCATCAGTTTTCATTCCTCTAGTTATTAGAGAGTACAAGAGAGCACAAGTAAGAGCTGAACATAGAAAAAGTAGGGAATTAAAGAACGGATAGACACAACTTCAGGGATAGTCACAGAATCACATAATGACGGAATGGTTGAGATTGGAAGGGACCTCAGGAGATCACCCGGTCAAACCCCCCTCTCCCCGCTCAAGCAGGGAGACATAGAGCCAGTTGTCCAGGACCATGTCCAGGTGGCCTTTGAATACATCAAAGGAGATGTATTGATGGGGACTCCACAACTTCTCTGGGTAACCTGTGTCAATGCTCAGTCACTTTCACCGTAAAAAAAGCGTTTCTTAATGTTCAGAGGGAACCTCTCATGTTTCAGTTTGTGCCCTTTGCTGACAAAAAGAGCCTGACTTTTTTTTTTTTTATAAAAAAGATGTTCTATCATCTCTTTTAATAAAAAGTTAAACTAAGTGCTCAGAATATTTCCTCATGCACCTGTCTCTTAATTTATTAAATGAAATGTTATTTTATACCAGAGTTGGGAAGAATTGCCTGCACAGGGGAACTTCTAAACAAAATACGTGGTTCAGAAACTTTCCATTACCATCACCGAGATCAACTACGAGCAAATATTATCTGCCTGGTGTTGTAAGAAATGCTGTTCTTCCATGCCAAATATGTGGCATAACTAACCTGAGGTTTGCAAATTTACTACCATCACCATCTAAAATAAACTACAGTGAGGCACCAAGACTGATGTTGCCCCTGCTTTGGAAAGCACTACACATTCTTCTATGGTACAACACTAGAAAAACATAAGACCAATCATAGCTTCTTTATCTAGAAAATTTAAAACAAAGGAGTAATGTAATTACTTGAACTGGTTTACTCAAAAGTCAATGTGATGATCGTCTGGAAGCTTTGGGTTACCTTACCCTGACAATATGCAGATATGTTTCCTGTGCAAATTCAAGGGAATATAATTATTCTCAAACCTTCCCTTTAATTCATGAGGAGGGAACAGCAAGCTAGCCAAGACCATCAAGATATTTCACAGAGATATTTCTAAATAACCAAGCCAAGAGTTGCTAAGTTTGCAGTCAAGGTTATTAAATAAGGATGATCCTTAATTAGCGAAAGGCCAATATATTCATTTCAGGTGGAAAGCAAGTTGTTATAAAAGGATGGACAATGAAAATTTAATACAGCCTTGACTGACACTCAGGTTGAACCCTAGTTAAATTACATGCAGAGAAATGTAAAATTACCTTATAGAGAAAATAAAAGGTATTGCTGACATTGGTACGACAAAGCCAAAGCTGCACAAGTCCCAGAACTGATAGGATACTTGGTATTGCCTGAATGATGGAACAGAAATTACAAATGGCCAACACCTGCTGCATTACTGATTTGGATTCTCTTCATTTAAGCCTGTAGGCATAATTTGAAATTTCAGTTCCATTTGTCCTAGACCAAAGTTTTCTGTCAAGGCACCATCTGTAGCAATGAAATTCCCATCCAATTCCTGACCCAAACCAAACCAAAAAAAAAGAAAATTATGCCAGCAAAACAGCTACATGAAAGTATACAACTTAAAAATACCAAACTCATCATATCATGTGTACACATACACCCCGTCTAAAATGCCTCCTGGGATGATTTGGAACAGCCATCTCCAATAAAAACCTCAGTAAAAGCAAAAGAACAACAATCTGAAAAAGGCTCATGGGTCTGCATCTGCACTGTCCCAGAATCACTCAATTAGGGTTTTTGGGGGCAATTGGGACTGTATAGGTCACTTCAGCAACTGCAGGTGTTCTGGTCTTGGTGCATGCAGATGACCACATGCACCGTGCAATCAGACACAGATGAGGCAAGCAGTTAGGAGGAGAAAAGAGAATTGTTTCTGATATAAAAGAGCATCTCTGAATTACTCGATTTTATTTTCTTTCTTTTATTTCATAATCTTCTGAAGGACATAAATGACTGGTGGTGGGAAGAGATCCAGCAGTTTTGCATAGATTTTTTTTCTCCCAGGAGCATTCAAAAGAGAACTGGATTCTCAGCCAGGTACAGAAATAGGAATTAATATCTTACAAGAGAAGAAATCGAAAGGTTTTCAACACTTTTCTCATTTTAACTGGGACAAGGCACACCACAAAGTGTTGCCTGAACATAACATGTAAGCAAAAACTCTTGTCCACGTTCTTGGTCCATGCTTGCCGAGTTGTGGTATAGAGGAAGGAAAGGTGCTGTAACACGCTCCTAAGCTCATGCCAGAGCCATTGTGCAACTCATTACTACAGGGTGGAACCAGGAAGAGGTCTAACAGTTACGCTCACGCTTCTTTCACCTTAGTAAATATTCCTTATTTTGGGCTGGTAACCCAGCAGAGCTGGCATGTGCATTATTATTTTTTTTAATGTCTTTTTGACAAGAATTAAAGAAATTGAATGCCTTTGGTACCAGTGCGGTGGTGACCATCAACTAATGTTCATATTAAGGTTACCCGCGAGAGAAGTTAAGCCAGTTGAGCCAGGGGAGGTTTAGATTGGAGATTAGGAAACATTTCTTCATGGAGAGGGTTATCAGGTATTGGAATGGGCTGCCCAGAGAAGTGGTTGAGGCACCATCCCTGGAGGTGTTCAAAAGACGGGTTGATATAGTCCTTAGGAATATGGTTTAGTGATTTTTGTCAGGGTTAGATTGAAATCCTTGAACGGCTTTCATGGGAAAGAGAACCCACCAACATCTTATTTCAAAAGTGTTCAATATCACGATCCTATTCTGACCCTTCTCTGCCAGCTACAGAAAGTCTCAGGCAGAGCCAGCACAGCCTGGGATGGGACAGGACAAGCACTACCAGGCTGCTCTGCTTGTCCACCTATGTCACAGTCTCCACAGCCAAGGAGCAATCTGCCAAATCACATCTGCCCTTGACTTCTCTCTTAATGCTATCAGATCTTAAAGTTTCTTCAAGAGATACACTTAGCTTGGTCAAGCCAATTTATTAAGCTGTTACTACAGACAGTTAGAATTTATTAACAACTTCAGATTAATTAGATTGTATATAAATAGTTTAAAACAATGCATGCAGAAATAGCTAGGATAACTAAGAACTAAAGCCACCAGGATTTGCTGTGAGAATTTTGCATTTTTCTTCTGAAAGGATATACATGTGACTACAAGCTTTACATCACACATGTTGTAAAGCCATCACAGCTACTGAGGGAGATGTATTGTGGATTTTGTCCAAAGTCACTTAACAGCTTTGAAACAACCACCATCCTGTGGATGAAGGGTTTGGTGTACATGCCTTTTTCCAGCCTTTGAAAATAATATTCAGAACTGCACACAACCAGCTCTTCCACAGCATAAGTTGTGGAAAAGCATAATTAACACTTGAGCCACACTCAGCTGAGCTCACAAGTCCTTTTCCTGGTCACTGCACACACTGATAATGAAGGAAAGGCTGGTGAGGATTAAAAAGTAAGACTGGTGAGGTGAGGCAAGGGAAGGCTGAGGCCACCCAGCAAGTCCCTGATACAGGAATGCAGTCTGTGCTTTAAACAGATTAGGCCTGCTAAAGCCAGTGTCTCTGTACTTTGAGTCCCTCAACGACCTGAGAAGCTGCTGCTGTTGCTTGATGCTTTCGTTGCAGAGATAGCCATTGATACCTGAATTAAGGATAACCAATGCAAAAAATCACTTTCCTGAACCTGCAGACATCTTGAAACAATTTTGGACCATTCAGCATTGTATATAGATGGTTTATTCTCCCTAAAGTCACAAGTGTGATAGTTGATTGAAAGCCTACTCATGACTTTCTGCACTAGCATATTTTACTGAAGGTCTCCTAATCAGGTGAAAGGTCAAGCTTGTGAGATAGAACTCAGGAGCTTTACAATGAATTAGGGCTGAGCCTATCTAGCAGGTGAACAGTGCTGAAAGCAATAGGTTCGCTCCTTCCCACCTTCTCCAGTAGCTGCTCCCTGCCATCCCCAGCTAACAGCTGGAGCTACTTAAATGCCAGCGGAGAACAAAACCTCCAAGGAGATGGAGGAAGGGATCCTGTCCCCTCCCTCCTAGTGTTTGTCTAGCACAAATCTCACTTCTTCAGCAGGAAAATTTGCTGCTTTTTTTTTGAGATATACAGAGTTTTTTTCTGGATCGTTTTTCTGTTGAATTAATCAAAGTGTGACTGAATTGCTGAAGCTGGTACAGTGGAAACCATGACCATGTGTGACAGGATGGAAGTAAGCCAATAGTCCCACACCAGCCCTTCTCCTTTGGCTGTATCCTTAAATGAGGGGAAGGAGGGAGGACAAACAACAGAAGAGATGCAAAGATTCAACAATTCTTTTTAAAATAAATTTTTCCCAAGTGCTAATGTAACAAAACAGCAACAAAAAAGGATGTAAACATGAGAACAATTACAATTAATTACAAACTTCCCAATATATTCCTCTCATCTCCATACCAATAACTGAGAAGGTAAACCTCATTAGAAATTATTTGCAGGATTGTGGTTATAAACTCACAGAGAAGTTAAAAAGGATAACCTTACTTTTTGCTGTTTTGCTCTTTAAAGTGTTGCTACATACTGGATGCTTTTAATGTGCTTCAAAAAAGGGCAAAGAGAGGTCACCGCAACTAGGAGGTTTAGAAGAAAATTGTCACTTTCTACTCTTAAGTGACAATTTTGTAAATTCTAGATGTGACAGTAACAATCCAAAAAGTAAATTATGGACATGGCGGGGGTTGTCACTGCTGGGGAAGGGTATGACATAGAAAGAGCTCCACACACTCAGTTACAGAGGTTTGGTCAGGAATTTAGTATACCTGCTACACTGCACGTTTACAGAGCAATAGTAACATCTAGTGGATGTGGGGGAAACTTCCACAGCAGGACATTGGCGCTCTGCATTAAGGATTAGGAACATAAAGATATGAAGAGAAAAATAAGGATATGCCTTTCCTCTTCTCCCCTTTTTTTAAAATATATGCATACACCTACTTAAACAGCCCCAGTTAAATCTCACTGCCACTTCACCAAATTTAAATGGGATGCTTTGCTATTTCTGCTCACAGGAGAGGAAAATTAACTACCTGTTAGCCATGGAAAAACTCACAGCAGGTGAGGAGAGGATGATGGGCTGCAGGAAGGGAGAGCTTGGAAGAGATGCTAAAAAATCAGTCCACATACACCCAGCTTCTGCACTGAAGTGCAGATTAATTCAAGACTTTTACATTCTTTTATGTAGGCAATACCCTAGTACACACAAACCCATCTGGAAATACTTTCAAAGGAAGGGAAACTATTTCATAGAGGTAGTCTCATCCTTTGGCAAAAAGCTTCACCCAGGAAGCAGCAACCAAACTGCAAATCCACCACCTTCCTAAAATGAAGCCAGGTTTTAAAACTGCAGTCTTACAACATAGTCTGAAATCTTGGAAACTCACATAAGGGAAACAAGGTGAATTTTATTTCTCTGTTCTCTCAGTCAACAGTTAGTAATGGGAGAGTCACTGTTCACCTGTCTCAGCTACATCTCATTTCTATTGGGAAGAGATGGAAAAAACACCAATTCTTGTAACAAAATATCTAAAAATTCTCATTTTAAACAGGAAACTAAATTAAGAAATGGATATTGGGAAATTTAACAATTTAGAAAGCCAAATATGAAACATTTCAGTGTGGATATTTTGATTAGTTGTTTTGGGTTTGGTTTTTTTGTTTGTTGTTTTGTTTGTTTGTTTTTTAACATTACCTGAAAGTTTTTAATTTTCTTCAGAAGGCAGAGCCAGTCTGCAGGAAGGCCTGGATTGGCTGGAAAAGTGGGCTAACAAGGTTCCTTATGAAGTTCAACAAGGACAAGTGTAAGGTCTTGCACCTGGGAAAACATAATCCAGGAGCACAGCACAGGCTGTGATCTACCTGGCTGGGGAGCAGCTCTCTAGAAAGGGACCTGAGAGTCCTGGTGGATGACAAGCTCAATATGAGTGAACAGTGTGCTGCAGTGGCCAAGAAAGCCAACAGGATGCTGGGTTGCATCAACAAAGGCATCACCAGCTGAGATAAAGAAGTCATTATCCAACTCACAATTTGTGCTCCTGAAGCCTTGACAAGTTGTCCCAAGGCACTGAAATCTTTCTTCATTGTCCTCAGACTTCTTCTCTCTAACTCATCACTGTCTACCTGTAAGATCAAAAGAGGGAAATAATCTGAGGGCCATATCATGCCAGGAAGCTTCCTGGTTATATCCCTAACACAGGCCCAGGGAGGCAGCAGACCTCACTGTGGGAAGGGTCCAGCCAGCATATGGGACCCTCAGTTCCCCTCAGAAGGGAACCACCTGTAACTATCGCCCTTCTCTTTCTCTCCACAGAAACCACCTTAATACCTGGAGCTGGCTGCTTCAGCAACTCCCTGGGTGGTGCTTTATCAGCATCCTCCATTCCCTCATGGTTCATCTCCAGAGGCCTGTATCTGCACTATACGGGCACCTGGGAAGGCAGGGGAGGTCTGGAAGCGACTCTCCTGCTGCCCCGAGCAGGTACCTGCTTCCATCGCCCCCATCCTCTCCTAGTTCCCCTCCTTCTGCCTGGTGACAAGAGAGCAGAGGACCCTCTGCCTCTCCTGGAGCCTCCACCTGCAGTTTTTTCCCTAAGGATGGCAGGGTGTGCCTCCACCAATCCATTTCCCTTTCC
>JAOQGH010000004.1:6136826-6164931 GCA_025769975.1 Gallinago jamesoni
CAAAGAAAAAAAAAACACCACACACACCACCACATTCACACCGCACAAAACACCACCCAATACTAATCTATATCCCCCAGCACCATGTCAAATCGTCTCTTGAATACCTCCAGGGATGGTGCCTCAACCACCTCCATGGGCAGCCCATTCCAATGTCTGATAACCCTTTCAGTAAAGGAATATTTCCCAATATCTAACCTGAATCTCCCCTGGCGTAACTTGAAGCCATTGCCCCTTGTCCTATCATCTGTATCTTGGGAGAAGAGACCGACCCCGCCTCTCTACAGCCTCCTTTCAGGTAGTTGTAGAGAGCGATGAGGTGAAATCACCTCAGGGTGATTTCTTTCCAGTCAGCCCGGCCTGCCTGCTCTCCCCCAGGTCCTTCCCTCACACTCACCTGTCACGCGCTGTCCTCCTCGTCGACCCGCTGGAGCTGTAAGCGCAGCGCAGCCCCACCCAACCCTCCCCTCAGCCCTCACGGCCGCCTCACCTGCTCTTTACCGCCTTTAAATCTCCGCGCGACTCCTGGCCACCCCCCACCCCCCCCCGGCGCCTGATTGGTTGCCGCGGACTTCCCGCTTCCGGCTGGGGCTGTGAGGCGGCGGGTCCCTGAGCTCGGCCCAGTCAGTCTGACCTCATAAGTACTGTTAGTCCAGCTACAATTATATGAATGTTTATAGACCGAAGCATTTAAATATAACAGCTCTTTTGCACTGATGATATAATTAAAATCCATCAACCCAAAACTTCCTCACAGCCACCCCTTTCTGTGGTGTTACCCTGGCCCTTCACTGAAGGCCGCCCCATCCTCACCAGCGTCCCAGGCTCCTCACTGGAAAGTTTATAACGCTGATAATGGGATTGCTTCCTCTTCTCTCTTGAGTGTGTGGGGGTTATTTTTATGACTTTCCTAATGGTTTGCTTACTTTGCTTGCGTTCTCCTCATTGGTGCATAAATTCCATGCTATATCAAGTTTTAATGTACATGGCAGAGTTACCGTGTACTTCTTTGTGTTCTTTGTTATATCCACATTCAGCTTTATTTGGTGTCCATGGTTACATCCTTCAAGGGCCACTAATGACCACTCATGGCCCACGTTTGCAAGTCATTACTGTTCTGTGCCCTGCACTCTCAAGGCCTCGTAGCATCTCATGCTTGTATTTTTGGGGCCCTCTGCTATAATCTTCTATTTTTTTGTGTGCTAGTAAGTTATCAGCACAAGCTACATGTGCATACATCCTTAGAATCATAAAATCATGGCACGGTTAGAGTTGAAGGGACCTTAAAAGTCATCAAGTTCCAACCCCCCTGCCATGGGCAGGGACACCTCCCAGGTTGCTCAAAGCCCCATCCAACCTGGCCTTGAACACCTCCAGGTGATGGGGCCTCCACAGCTTCTCTGGGCAACCTGTTCCAGTGCCTCACCACCCTCACAGTAAAGAATTTCTTTCTGGTATCTAATCTATATCTCCCCTTTTCCAATTTAAACCCATTACCCCTTGTCCTGTCACTGCACTTCCTGACAAACAGTCCCTCCCCATCTCTCCTGTAGCTCCCTTCAGATGTTGGAAGGTTGCTCTAAGGTTCCCTTGGAGCCTTCTCTTCTCCAGGCTGAACAACCCCAGCTCTCTCAGCCTGTTCATCATCCAGCCTCTCTCATCCTTGTTGCGGGGTCATTGAATGGCGCCCGCTGTAAAAATAATGATCCTTTAAAAGGTACATGTGCATATAGACACATGCAGACACACTGCTTGGGTAACTATTTACTAACGAGATAGTGATACCTACATCAGTTTCACTGGTGTACTCTCAAAGATGGGTCCACAACAGATTGGACCCCCACATCATTGCTTAGAAAGCTCATAGCAGGAACCGTCCTTCCTGCTTGTACCTCCTGGTGAAGAACTAGGAGGAGAGCCACAAGCTCTAGAGGAAATACTACATTTCTCTTATTTACACAGGAAAGCCAGGATTTCTAAATTATTCTACTACCAGCAGATCTTGATATTTAACTTCCTTTAATCTTCTGGCAATAAAATACTTCCTTTCTACTCACTCCACACCACTTTCTGAACCTCCTAAACAGCTGTAATTATCAGTTACTTGAAATTTTATTTAAGGATCTGAGGAAACCAAATCTAAATAACTCATCCTTTCTGTGGCAAATTTTGTGGGACTGTTAGATTTAGATTAATTTATTCATCAACATTGATTATTACTCACCTTGGGTTTTGCTCTAGCTCCTTCTTCAAAGTTTCCAGCTATGATAAAGGAAGTAACGACTCCATATGTGTTTTAACATGATGACTAGGTTCTAGAAGCTTCTCATGAAAACTGGATCCCGCCTATAGTGATCTTATGCTAACTCTTAAATACATCTACAATTGTCGGCTGATTTTGCCGGGAGTCGATTCAGTGGCGGTGTTTGTTGTTTCTGGGTAATTTCTCATTGTTGGAAAAGTTAAGACCACAGCAGTCTGGTTTCTTCTACCAGCTCGTAACACATTGGATGTCCGACCCCCTCCCTCTAGTTTCTTCCTGTTATCCCTGAATATTAGAATAGCTCTGAATAAATGATTACTTTTTATTTTTCTTTTTTTCTAAATTTCCCAGAGGTAAGAAAAAAACCTCATTAAGTTTGCCACAAAAATTTTACCGCTGGGAATAATCTGGAAGTGGCATTCAGAAAGAGAAATGCGCTCCGTCAGGCAGCAGGGTCCCGTGAGACAGGCCAGCTACCAGCTGGGTGTAATACACCTGCTCGAGCGGGTGTACTCGGGGGGACACTGCACAGATGTGCTGGGTCTGGGGCATTTCTGGGGACTGAGCTACCAAAAGAAAGAGGTCAATAACTGTGCGGAAGCTACAGACTACCTGGGGTGAGAGACACGAGGGAGAGTCTGAATGCTCTTTTTAGTTTCCATTAAAAAAAAATATATAAAAATGCATGCTACAGTACACTAACCAAGCAAATTGCAAGTAAATATATTCCTGCGGAGATTTCTCCAGTACTCCGTCCACTGGGAAAGCAATAAAGCTTGATATCACCTTGGAGGCAGCCCCAAGTACTTCGTGCAAACCAAGACCTGACTAATAATACAGCCTTGAAAGCAAAATTCCCAAACGCTCTGTTTTAGGACTGTCTGACTTAATATTCAGGATTCTTCAGCTAAAATGCTTTACAGGCCTGAGGGACAACAATGTGTCAGATTTTACTCCTCTAGCTTTAAAGGCAGATATGATATTTAGAAGAGACTAGATTATCTTTTACTATAAGACCAATTTAGCAACATAAATGTGCAAATGAGATTTTATCTGACAGCATCTATATCCCAGTGCAGGCTTGCTAGACCCCAAAGTGACACATCAGCATCCTTCTTGTCTCGATACCTCTGATTCCCTCCCCTCAAAGAAATAAAGATGTAATTTTGAACAAGACGTTATGAGCTGACATTATCAATAAAAGAAAAATTTCATAAGACTAATTCAGTTTGTTACTTACTGCTTGCTTTGGCTACAGATTGCCTATCACAACAATAATCTATCTTTTCTCATTTACTGTTTGTAGTAAAGTATTGGCCCATGGCCAAACTGAGGTTAAAATTAGAAAGGGAAATTCATAGCATTTGCAGAGTGTTTTGTACATGCAGAGACATCCATACTGACTTCTCGGGATACTTATATATATATACTTATATATATATAGTATTCCTTCAAAATTCAACTTCACAAGATCAGAACTAATCAATTAAACCATCCTTTGAGCCACTTTCAGTTTTCTCTGACTTACCCCTTATGGGAATAAATGAATGGAATAAAATTTCAGTCTCTATTAGGCCTGGGATATACACCCAGACTTTCAAAATCCCATATTCACTAACTAATTTCTGCAGCCTGTGCCTTGACTCTCATTTGCTCAACATGGATATTATGTGTTTGCTAAATTTACCTGGAATTTCTATTTAAAATGAAATTTTTGCATTCACAGGACTTTTTAATGTCCAGATTAAACAATTCAAATTAGTGATTTTATTTAAGCTTGTTTCTAGGCTCCTACCAAATAAGAGGGGAAATAGAAAACCCATTCTTCTTTATTTTTAGCAAACTCAGTTTCTACCTGTTTTTCTTTTCTTCCCCTTGTCTTTGTCTTCTTCCCCTACCCCCCACCTCAACCCCACTAAGGAAAACCTTTTGTTTTCTAGGTAATGAAAAAACCAAGGAGATTTGATGAAATAATTCCAGTTTTACTGCTTGCCACTGTAAGAAACGGCAGTTCCCTGGCGAGGGGGAGAAGGACCTCCAAGCCTTCAATGGAATGCCTCAAACACTCCCAAGGGAATAAATAATGTAGGCCTGACGTTTGAAGGACTGATAAGACTCACTTGTCTGATAAGATGGAGATCATGCCTGGGAAGATGTTTCCCAAGTAGATCTCGCCTGGGAAGATTTTTTCCAAGAAAGAAGATTATGCCTGTGAAGATTCCCTGAAAAAGATGCTGGAACCAGGACCAACAACCTCTTTATCTCTATCATTTTCTCTATCTTTTCCTTTCTCTATCCCTTGGTCTTTTCTCTTAGAGTTGTTAAGTAACGCTTAGAGTTGTTAAGTAACAACCTTAAGTACCTCTTGCCATAAATCGTTGTGTGAGTAACATGCCCAGTAACACAATGCATACATCACCGCTTGCCATAATTTGTTATATACCTAACCAATTATCGTGGACTTATTAAGACCTACATTAATCATTTTGGGAAACTAATAAGTGTTTGTATACGGACCTTGAGATTTATATCACCTTAGTCTGCGTCGTTGGGGATTTACTAATCTGAGTCACTTACTCCCCCTCTTTCCTGCGAGTGGGGTGTGACAGCCACATAGGAGCTACAGGGGGATAAAATCAAATACTCAGAAACAAAATACTGGAGTCTTAGAAGCCTTAAGAGTGTCCGGGAGCACAGACAGAAAGATGCCTCTGAGTCTCCCAACTTTTACCAGCCAGACAAAGGTTCCTGAGATGTCATATGGAAAATGGGCAATGCCACATGTCTAAGGCCATCCTGAGGGGTGACCCATGGGATGAACAGGCTGGTTCATCATGAATGTTATGCAGTTACATAAACTCTCCTCTGTCTTCAGTACCTACCTCAGATTACAAGAGTAAAGAAATTACATTACCCAAGGTGAGTAATAATCCCTGTGAGCTCCTTCCTGTCAATGAAAACTAGTCTGCAATCCATGCCCTAAAATTCAGCTCCAAGCATAATCCATTCACGACAATTTCACTTTTATGGAACAAAGCTTGTCCTTTGAATTATGACTGGGGCAGCAGAAAACAGTTAGTAAGAGAGTATTTTGTAGAGCTGACAGTCATCATTATGCACTTGAAATAAAGGCCTTTATTGGGTTGTGGGGGGCACAGAGGAGGGACAGAAATGATCCCATTTTCATTTTAGGAAAAAAATAATTAAAAAAATAATCAAACCCTAGCACTTTATTCCTCAGTGTTTTGCTCCTGCCACACTGGTATTGCTGTCCTAGTTAATTCAAGCTATAATGAGAGTAAATGCTTGATCAGTCACAGATGTACTGATTCCCAGTTCCTTTCCTTCTTAATGATAGTACTGGCCATCATTAAGATGATACAAAACTAGGAGGAGTGGCTGACATACCAGAAGGCTGTGCTGCCATACAGTGAGACTTGGACAGGCTGGAGAGTTGGGCAGAGAGGAACCTGATGAACTTCAACAAGGGCAAGTGTAGGGTGCTGCACCTGGGGAGAAATAACCCCCTGCACCAGCACTGGTTGGGGGCTGACCTGCTGGAGGACAGTTGCATGGAAAAAGACCTGGGAGTCCTGGTGGACAAGTAGTTGACCATGAGCCAGCAATGTGCCCTTGTGGCCAAGGAGGCCAATGGCATCCTGGGGTGCGTCAAGAAGAACATGGTCAGCAGGTAGGGAGGTCATCCTGCCCCACTACTCTGCCCTGGTGAGGCCCCATCTGGAGCACTGTGTTCAGTTCTGGGGCCCCCAGTTCAAGAAGGACAGGGCACTGCTGGAGAGGGGACAGCAGAGGGCTACAAAGATGATGAGGGGCCTGAAGTATCTCTCTTATGAGGAGAAGCTGAGGGACTTGGGTCTTTTTAGTCAAGAGAAGAGAAAGCTGAGGGGGGATCTGATTAATGCCTATAAATATTTAAAGGGTGGGTGTCAGGAAGATGAGGCTGGTCTTTTTTCAGTGGTGCCCAGTGACAGGACAAGACCATGTGAAGTTCCATCCAAACATGAGGAGGAACTTCTTTACTGTGAGAGTGGCAGAGCACTGGAAGAGGCTGCCCAGAGAGGTGGTGGAGTCTCCTTCTCTGGAGACATTCCAAACCCACCTGGACATGTTCCTGTGCAACCTGCTCTGGATGACCCTGCTCTGGCAGGGGGGTTGGCCTAGATGGTCTCTGGAGGTCCCTTCCAACCCGTATATCATTCTGTGATTTTGTGATTCTGGGCATAACTGAGCAGAGTTCTGCTAAATGTCTTCTGAAAGGGGAAAAAAAGCCCACAAAAAGCAATGCTGTCACTGCAAGCTGTGTGAAGAGGAAAGTATCAGCTTACCAGGTCTTCTTCAGAGTGTGCAAAGGGTGGTCTGCTGTGCCCGAATAACACTGCCCCGACAAACACAACTCATCTGAGCCCCTTGGCAAACAAAACCCTGCAGTTTTGTGCCCACCTTCAGAGCGTGCAGGTCTTGATCTCTCCGTTCGCAGGGTGTAGGTACCCTCCAGTGAAAGAAAACCATAGGTTTTGTGGAGCTGAAAGCAATTCCACTTCTGGTTGTAAAATCTGGGGCTGTTCGCAGACATGATGAATGCTCAAGCCATACCTGTGAAAGGAATGAAGACTGCATGCATTTACCCTAGATTTTCACTGGTGCAGCTTAATCCTGTTGCTTTTTGCTTTACCTTCACTACCTGGACTTTCCAGCCTGCTCTTTAGCTACTTGTAGGCCTTCCTCTTTTCCTTTAAAAAGTTTTATTGCTTATTTTAGTGATTCCTCAACATCTGATTAAGAAAGACTAATATGAAGCCTTGTGCTTTTCCAAATGATCCCACAGTCCTATAAACTCATATTATTATTAGCTGCACTGTTCTCTCTCTGCCTCCTGGCAATTAATGTTGTCTACCCCAGCTAGAGCCAAACTGCAAATAAAGAGGAACATAAAAGTGTCAAAGTCCCATCCATTACAGAATGCAGAGTTTGGCACCCCTTGTTGCCTAAATTTACAGACTGCTTTTTAGTTTTATCATTTTATCTCCCTTTAATGGCAAAATCAATTAATCCTGGTTGGCACCATAAAACTTGCAAACAGAGGCAGACCATAAGTCAGCAAGTCATTCCTAGAGCTTTGCAGCACAAATCCCTGCTGTAAAAAGCAGCAGCGCTTAACTCCTTCCATTTCTGCTCCTCCTTCAAGGACTCAAGACAGGCTACAAAACTGTTCTTTATCTCATTAGCACCACTACCAGTGCTGCAATTCCTGCCCTTTAAAGGTAAAAAGTGGCCCAAAGGTACAAGACTCTTAATTAGTCAGAAAAGTACATTTAGTTTCAGAGCAGGGAGGTGAGCCTGTTTGATGAGAAGGCTCAAAGGATGGTGACACTGGAGGGTTCAGATACTGCAATGGTTTAGAAAGCTTCATTTTAAGCTAAAACGCTCACCTTCCATCCCACCCGTGGTTATGCAGACCTCCTTCATTTGCAATTCCTCAGATAACACCCTCAACATGAAGGAACTAACAAATGAGATGTTCATCCAAATGTTAACACGGGATCCCAAGGGAAAGTCAACACCATCTGCTCCGTCTTCTCTCCGCATGCCACCGGGGGCTCGCAGACCGTCACATAAAACCCTCCAACACATCACGCTGGGAGAGTCTGCTTTCATGAGAACAATAGCAAAGGAACCAAAATGCATTGTCGTAATCGATTGTTGAAACTTTAATCAGTTACGTAGGAGTTTGGATGAATTAAAAGAAAGGAAACGGAGACGTGCACCTGTGGTTCTGTGAGTTAATGAAAAGAACACTGAATCTCATCCTTTGATGTTTTCACATCAGACTACTTTCTCCCCATAGGGTATAGTGGGTTTCTTTAAAAGATCTGGCATGGGCTAGGCTTAGGGACTTAAAAAAAACCCCAAACAACAACAACAACAACAAAACAACCGCAAAAATAAAACAAAACAAAAAAACCCAACTAGATAAACCTGATTTCATCCAAAATGTTAGATTCCATTTCTGCTCACAAATGTGTGGCTTACAGAGGCAGTTTTGGAATTGGTTTGGGAAATGCAGATTTTTGCCATTTCCTTGATAGGATAATAAACTTCCAGGTGGTACTGCAGGGATGTTTCAAATGAGCTGCTGCCTCTCATGTTCATGCTCATGCTCTCCTCACCTGGAGCAAGAACTCCAGGGCAGACCTCATCCATCGGCCCCACCTTCAATACCACATGGAAGAGACCTGACCACATGCCCTGGATCTCAGCATCGTATAGAAAAGCTCGAGAAAAGGATATGGAAACTGCATTGAAATCATAGAGCCACGATCCAGCTTTCACCAAGTTTTGCTGTCAATCTTCACAGGAGATGACCTACTTTAAGAGTGTGTTGTAGAGCAATGTTGTAATATTGCTCTGGTTTTAATCAAATCTTAAATAAAGTAAGGTGCTCATTTGCATTACATTTATTTTAATATTATTTTCTTTAAATCCCTGTGTAAAATGAACTGACCGCATGGAGAACGTGCCCAGCAGAAGCAATGATTCATCCAAAGCCACCAAGAGGTGGCGCCCAGAAACCAGTAGATGTTGCCTGGGGGACTGGTTTGAGGTGACTTTGCTGCCCAGCAGGATGCTGCTGGAGTGGGGTTACCAGGGTAGGTGAAAAATATCAGAACCTGACAGATTTTCAGTAATCTGTATAAAAGAAGAACATCCCTTTCCGGCCTCCACTCGGCAGCTTTCCTGACCCCTTAGCCTCCAAGAACCTACATCTCCAGTTACTGCAGCCTTGCATAGCCCAAATAAGCGATTTGCACATCTTTGCTGATTGATTTATTCAAGACAGGTCCTTGGCTTCTTCTACTGGCTCCAATTTCAGTTTTCTACAGCCCTTAGAAGAACGTTTGAACACAATAAATGCAAAATTTTGTAGTAAAAATCCCTGCAAGCACTTTCAGTCCCTTTTCCAATTTTGTTAATCTGAATTCTCTCAGGTTTGAAGTTAGAAGTTAATATCCAATATTCGCATTTTAAGAACGAAATACAGGAGATTCACAGAATTACAGAATCACAGAATGGTTGGGGTTGGAAGGGACCTTAATAATAAGATAATGCAGTACTTCAGAGCGCTCGGTCACTGACTAAGAGCTGTAACTATTATGAGCTGATTTTTCTACAGCTGCTTGTATTAAAGCTTTCCTGAACATGAATGAAGGACATACCAAGCTTAACCCCAATTAGCAGCAAAGAAAACATCCTATAAATCCACCCCATGATTTTATCAAGGGACAGGAGCTGAAGCTCAAGCAATCTTTTAACAGCTTTATTAAACAGTATTTGTCTAGATTCAGAGCAGTCTTCTTCAGAGCTGTTGCTTGCCAAAAAAAAAAAAAAAGAAAAAAAAAATGAAGGGGGGAAGGCTGCCAATATTTCCACATGCTTTTGAGAAAACTCAGAGATTTCATTCTGCACTGAACCCAATGGACCCTCTGCTGTCTCTTGAAGAGGGAAAAGCAGCTCTGGAGGTTTCACGCTGTAATGCTTCACGCTGTATACACCTGCTTCAAAGCCGTGTTCCATCTGGAGCGCTGTAAGTGTTTTAATTAAACTATTTTGATGGCATAATAGCAACACAACAATGCAGTAAACAGCCACATGGCCTTCTTTCCTTTACACATAATTCCTGCAAAGTCGATGGGTTGCTTTTCATCCTGGGGTTTAGGCTTTTTGCCTGCTGGTATGGTGCACAGTTTTTTTTTCTTCTTTTTCCCCTTCGATCGCTCTCCACCTAACAGTGGGATGACAACAGACTCTAGCGCCATTAGCGCCATGGGCAATCTTCATGGGACAACAGTAAAAACCAACAGAGATATAAGTAGCTTAGTTTGCCAGCAAGGTGCTGATTTAACTGAAAATTCTGCAAACTGGAGAATGTATTTATTCTCTCCATGGAGCTTAACAACACAGTTGAATTATTTAACTTAAAAAGGGAGTCTTTCACGCATATATTAATGTGGCAAAAGCCTATTATATTGCTCTGTTCCTTATAGCGTGGGTTTTTTTCACTTACATCTAAAGTCACCTCCAGCTGCCTTTGTAATTTGCTTGATCTTCTTACTAGCAAGCAATCAGTGGAAAACTCTACCACTTTTTGTGCCTGCTACATTTTTCTCCTAAGCATAAATTACTTTAGAAGAGTACTCTCCATCTTCACTATGAGATTTTTCAAGCACAAGAAAATTAAAGTCTTATCCAACACAGTGCGTGTTCTGTATTTATTTACACCATTTATCATGAGTGCCAAGCAGGGCAACAGATAAACAAATTTCTTCAACGTACTCACAAAAATTACATTTGAATTTAAACACTTCACCTACCCGAATGAAAAGTCTTTACAGTGCCCAGAATGACATATTTCCCACTCCCCCTGTATTAATGGGCCTACCTTATCTTTCCAGTCATTCTGATTTAGACGCCAACGTAGAGAGGACAGTTGAACACTTTTTGGATGGGTCCACTGGGCAGACCTTCAAGCAAGTAACGCAGGATGGCTGAATCATTTTGTTTCAGAGGAATAATAGCAAAATTTCAGCATTGCTGCAAACACAGGATCTAATGGAACTTAAAATGGAGAAGCAGTGAAAGAATGGCCTTCTGAATAACTAGATAGATTTTGCATCCTCGTGGGTGGACTAGCAAGGATTTCATATATGGCACAGGTTGCCTTCACATTAGTACCAGGGACCCCACACAGTCCAAAAGAGGGAATGTTTTGGGGGTCAGCTCAGCGCTGAAGGAGCAGCTCTCAGCTCATGAGACTCCAAGCACAGGCCCAACCCTGACATGGGTCTGGCCTACCTTGCTCCGTCCTCAACAGTGATAGCAAACAATGTACCACCGCCAAATCATAGAATCATCTGGGCCAGAAGGGATCTCCAAAGGCCATCTAGTCCGACCCCCCCGCAGTCAGCAGGGACACCCCCAACTAGACCAGGTTGCCCAGGGCCTCCTTGAGCCTCACCTGGAATGTATCCAGGGAAGGGGCCTCAACCACCTCCCCGGGCAACCTCTTCTAGTGCTCCACCACCCTCACAGTAAAGAACTTATTCCTAATCTCCAATCTAAATCTACTTTTCTTCAGTTTAAACCCATTGCTCCTCGTCCTGTCCCTGCAGGCCTTTGTAAACAGGCTCTCCCCAGCCTTCCTGTAGCCCCCCCAGGTACTGGAAGGCCGCTCTTAGGCCTCCCCGGAGCCTCCTCTTCTCCAGGCTGAACAACCCCAGCTCCCTCAGCCTGTCCTTGGAGCAGAGGGGCTCCAACCCCCTGAGCATTTTTGTGGCCCTCCTCTGGACCTGCTCCATCAGGTCCATGTCCTTCTATGGAGGGCTCCAGACCTGCACACAGTGCTCCAGGTGAGGTCTCACCATAGCAAAGTGGCAGAAAGGAGTACAGTGACTTCTTTGTCATTCAGGATCATTTCCAGCTCCCCTTGAAACAACCCCATTTTTGCAGCCAGATGCTAAACAGCCAACAACCAGTGCTGGCTTAGTGATGAGAGGACCTGTTCTCAGGTGGGAAGTGGTCTTCTTCAGAGAGTCACATACCCAGATAGACAGGCCCCTGCAAGCAACCAACACCTGCAAAAGTGCTACTTGGCTTCTCCTCTATTGAGTGGAGGCAAGACCAGACTTAAGCTGCAAATTTTCATTCACACCCATTTTAGAGCAAGAACTGACTTTAACGCCACCTTCACTGCAATAACAGCCAGAGTCCATGTGGGTGAACTAGCTCCACCTTCAAGTCCAGGGTCTGTAAAAGTAACTCAGGAAAAATTTTAACATGTTGTTATTCCTTCTACGGTCATCACTGTGAAGATACATTATATGGAATTAAGACTTTTCAGAAATAGAATGAAAAAATTAGCCTTTTTCCACTGACAAAACTTTCTCAGGATTCTTTTTTTTCATTTGTACATCGAGTAAAATTATCCTGCATTAATTCTAAGGCAAGGAACTGTTAACATTTCCTTACAAGATTTGTGACCTTTGGAGATGTAGCTTTCATGCAATTCTGAAAGTTTCCTTAAATTCTGAAACAACTCTCATTATGGACTTATTTGGTGAATTCCAAAACAAATTTAGCTATTAACTGGACAGAGATTGCTTTGGATGAACGTACAGATCCCAGTGCAACTTAAGCAGAAACCTAGATGAATAGGAGCTACAGTCTGATACAGTATTTAAGTTGTCTTCATGTCCCAGGATTTCACAAACCATAGTCAGCGAGAGAAAATACAACAGGTAACCGTTACAAGACAACCTGTGAAATAATCACAGCCTTATTTGAACAGGCAAATATTAACTAAGAAGGAAGTAAAAAAGTTTGTTTAGTTCTGGGTTGGAGACTTAAAACAATGCTCTCCACAATGCTGGGAAGAACATGGCAGCTCATTGGTGTTCCCATGCGGCTGAAGAATCGGGGAGGTGGGAAGCGTTACCGGCTGGCAACTAGGAAAAAAAGGTGCTGAAAGATTTTCATTACTCTTTTGATGGAGGTCCATTTGTGAGACATGCCTGTGGCTATGTGTGGGGAAAGGCGTGATGAAATTTATTCTCTTTTCCTTGGTTGACCCCCGTCCCTCTTTCTCTTCGCCATCCCTGCATCTATGTGACTCTGCTGAAATTCTCATAAAGTCTCTATTTAATCAGAGATTTTTCACCTACACCTTACAAAATGCAAAACCTCCCAGAGGCCTGTAAGGGGTATATTCAACACTTATAGCCTAGATGTGATCAGAAGCAGAGGAAAATAAAGATGGGAGAGAAGACCAAGCAAGTTTAGGAAATAGCAGCTATTTTTTCATGAAGCTAATCAACAGATTTTATGTATGAAAACCTGGTATGGCAATGGCAGCAGCTGGAGTTGCAGCAACCTGCAGTGGAGCACACCCAGGAGGCAGCGCAGAAGTCGCAACCCAAAGTCCACACAAAGCTGGGGCTTCCTCCGTCGCGTGATTGTTAAATACAAAACATTTTGAATGTAAGGTCAGATCTGTCACAGCTAAAGAACGTCTGTACGTGTATGTGTGTGTGTGTGTGTGTACATATAAAAATCTTATGTGTAAAAATTAAGTCCAACTCGTGTTTCATTTTCTTCTTGCCTACTCAGACCAGAGAGATACACAATAATCTAGTAGCAATCTATCTGCTAGGTCTGTTACAGCTGAAAATACCTAAAGGCAAGAAAAACAGTAAAGCACAGAGCAAAATATTGGTGAGCCTGTGAAGGAAATCCCATTCCCCATGGATTTGCCTTCCATTCCTGACTTCTGTGACCAAATCCTCAGCAGGGATAGATCACAATGGTTGACTCATTTGCTGCGTAGGTCCTATGTTTTCTTTTTTTTTTCCTCTTATGGCTGAAATTCATCCTAAACTACTATCAATCCATTTGTAAAACAACACAGTGACATGGGACTTTTTATTAGATGTAAAACATAAGCAGAACCCCCTGAGGACACAACTGTCCTTCAGTGACCCAATGTGCAGATACGTCAGAGACCTGAGACATGTGGACGTGATGCCTCGAGGATCGCACACTGTGATTACCAACAGCAGAGCCAAGGCCACTCTCCTGTGCGGGCACTGACTCATTGCCATTCCTGCTCCATAAGAGGAAGGGCTAGCAGCTCTTTGTTGATTTGGCACTGCCACAAAACCATGGGAAATTCGAACTTTCCAACTTTCAGAAGCAGAGATTATTTTTTTTTTTGTTATTTTTATTTTTACATGCTGTTGTCTTTGATCGTAACATGAGTTACAGGATGGCAAGGGGTTTTTTATAGCCCCAAACCCCTACGAAGTGGGTGGAGTAATAAGTTACTTGGCAAATAACCATATTTTAACTAACTAGCTAACAAACTAAACTAACAGTCTTGACAGCATTTATAGGGGGAGTGAACCAGGTTAAGCTCAGGGGCTCAGCACATGGAGCCACTAACAGTGCCTCTACTGCAAAAAAAAAAGAGTAGACACAACTATTTTTATTACAATACCACTGAGAAGTAAAAAACATTTTGGGATAAGATTGCTGACTAAAATCTCATGACATATTGTTGAATACTCCCTACCGTAAAGGCAGAATGAAACCTCTTCAGTTCTGTGCTGAAATATTTTCTATTCCAATGTTAATTAGCTTTTTTGCAGCTTGATGGACCGATTCTGTGGTGGCCTGTTCTGTAGTCACGGGAAGGGAAGGACTTGTTGGGGTACAGCGGGTTACATCTTCCTCACCTGAGGGGAGACCAGAGGCACTTAGTGTTAATGTCCCACAAAAAGTGTGTTTGTGCACTGAGGAGAAATCTCATGAATCATTAAGCCCCCATTTACTGAGCTAATAGGTCACAACATTTAGCACCTTGTTCTATCAGCCAAAGCTGGAGGTAGGGAGACACTTGAGCACTGTTTCCTCCTCCTACTAGCAGCTGAAGGCCTGATTTTTTGATTATTTTTACTTTTCCTAAACAAGCTGTGTTTACTTAGAAGGCAAAAGGCCGTCACTTGGGTATTACCTGTAGATTCATAAGACAAAGTTTTGTGTTTTGCAAGAGCTTTCCTTAGCGTCCTGCCACACAGGAACTAGGAAAATATTAGTAAAAGCTGTTTTCCACACTGATGGTTTGCCATCAGAAAACTGTGATTCAGTTGCATCCATTAAGTCAACACATTTTTGCTAAGTGTATCTTACAACATCACGGGCAATTATAAAAAGACATTTCAATGGAGTTGAATTTTTCAATCTGACATTTATTCCATTACACAAGACAGCAGAAAAGTTGGCCTTCATCACACTGTAGAACGTAAATGTTGAAATTTGACGTTGGAGTGTAATGTTAAAACTTTACCAAAGCGAGCTTTTTAGAAGTAGTTCAGCTGCGGGACTCCAGCTGCTCATTCTGATTTGAAAGGAAACCAAATTCAAAATAGCAAATCCTCTTCAGGTCTATATGCAAGGTTCAACTTAGAAACTTTTCTGTGCATAGCTGTCTGTGTGTGTTTTTCCAGCTTAGCCACCCCTATATATTTTTGCGAGAAGGGCTTTGGCCTCACCCTTCCAGCCACGGGCACAGAAAGAGCCACTGGGTTTACAGCTTGCCTTTTTTTTGGCATCCTCTCCTTTCTCTTAACTTCTGTTTAAAAAATAAAACAATGCCCAGTGGATGTTGCTTAGATGACACATGCATTCCCTGTTGACCAGATTATGGTGGTTAGCCATGAAGAAGACAACCCACCACCTGTCACAAGCTCTCTGGAAGCCTTCACATACCCCCATCCACACAGAATCGTAGAACCACAGAATTCCCTAGGTGGGAAGGGACCTCTCAGATCATCTAGCCTAACCATTAACCTAATGCTGATAAAGAGACATGGTTTAGTGATGGCCTCAGCTCTATGTCTACCCATCTTCTAAATACCTCCAGGGATGGTGATGCCATCCCTTCCCTGGGCAGCCTCTTCCAATGCTTAATAACCCTTTCAGTGTAAAGATTTTTCCCAAAGTCATGTTACATTTCAGGCTGCAGAACTAAGCGTGGTGTTCCTGGGCTTATTTTATTTCCATCAGCTCCACCGACATCATCTGACCTGTTTTCTCCTCTGTCTGTCACCCGTGTCATCGGTCCAGTTCTCTCCTGGGATCCGCAGGCAAACAAGGTCGGTGGCTCCTTTGCAGCCATCCCCTGCAGCCTCCTGGCCGAAAGCAAGAGCCCTGGGGCTACGGACAGACAGACAGACAGACATTCACATCCGTGTCTGCCAGCACGCGGATACTGCCTCAGCTGCGCGGGCTGTGTCTGTTTCTGCTGACAGCCAGCACGGATCAGTGAGTGTCATAAACAGTGCTTGGCCATGAAAGAAAAACACCCCTTAGCAAATCCCCAGGGTTCAGAAGAAAACGGGACCAGAAGGAAGGATTTGTATCAAATCTGCAGCTGCAAAGTCTCAGTATTCCCAGTTCCCAAACACACTGGCAAAATAACTCGCCTCAATTCCATCTAACGTCGCCGTGTTAATCCCGTTTCATATTTTCCAGAACACACCCTAAACAAGATGTTGGCAAAAAAGTTGTCTGTAGCATGTGTTCAGCACAAGCTGGATGCGGAACACGTCTCCTACGCTAATCTCATTTTAGGCACTTAATGACCTGCCTTACAGAAGAGGCAAGTTTCCAGCTCCTGCGCAGAGCAAGCGCTCGCCCCATCCCTTTGTCCCATCCAGAGAGTTGGGTGAGGAGCAGATACGAAGAGAAATTAGAAAATGGTAACAAATTGTATAACTTTACCTGTGTAGCTTGTGCTGCAATCGCAGAATTTATCGTTTCACACCTGAATAAGAACGGGCCGTCTGTTTTTCCCTGGCTGAGAATTATAGGGGAACACAAAGACCAAAACCATCCCAAACGCTCCAGTTCCTGCTTCTGGCTTGGCCACGGGCTTCAAGGAGGAAGCACGGGAAGAGCATTGCTCTGATTAAAGGCAAAATATTTTTTGAGCATGAAGTTGGGTCAACATTCAGTTCCCCAAGGTCTTTCTTGAAGGTCTGGCAAGACCTCATGAAGGTGGCTGATGACTCTAGACACAGATGGAACCACAGAGAAGCCCAGAGTGCTGGCAGCACAGTCCTCTCTGCAGGAATCGGACATCTCTCCCACCCCAACCCGTGCACAAGTGCCTGCTGGTCCTGTCATGGCTGGGCTTTCCCTTCAGCACCCCGTTTGCCCCCACTCACTTCTCAGCCCCAGCTGTATTGGTGGCACCCCTGGGGTCCAGGTCTCCCCTCCCATGCTGAGGTCTCCCCAAGCTTGTGGCTGCTGGCTGGGGGTCTTCCGTTCTTCTATTCCTGTGCATCTCCTGCCAAAACCTAAGGAGAACAGAGATCTTTTGGCTTGGGCTCTGCTCCTGAATTCCTGCTTTAGCCAAGTTTGCACGGCTTGGCCCTAAGAGGTGAAATGGTCACATAAGGAATTCCTGTTCCCATTGTACTTAGTATTGTATTTCTTTTTTTTTTTTTTTTGCTTAGTCTAAAGGTTAACAAGCTGCTCTGCCAACTTCATTGCCTCACCGCCTCTTTCTTCGCATGCAAAAGAGTCTCATGGTTTTGTTGTCACGGGGAATTCCTCGCCCGGGAGCTGTGACGGTCTTGGCTTTGTCCCTGGCGTGAGAAGGGCCGGTGTCCGGGGCTCCACCGGGTGAGTCACACACAGCGCTACACGGCCCCGGCGTGAAGTGCAGAAGCAGTAAGAGTGATGGTGAATTCACAGCTTCGGGAAACATCTACGTGGTTTTGCTTTGAGTGAGCGTCGGGGCAGACATGTGCTGTGTGACCAACCCCCTGCCGTTGCACAACTGGCTCCTCCGCGTCCCTGAGCTCACGGCCCCAGGGACGCCCAACAGCTCTCCTCAAAAATAAAAAAAAACCAAGCCTGTGGCTGCTCTGAAAGCGGAGATCTGGGGGTGATCTGGGCTGTGTTACAAGGGAACACCAGCGCTCGTTTACACGGGCTTCTCCGGTTTCATCCCACAGACCAAAAAAAAAAATGCTGGGTCAAGCCAGAAATGAGGAGCCAAAAAAATCGCCGCAGCCCCATTTCTTTGCCAAAAGGAATTTTCTTCTCCCTGATGCAAACACTCGTGAGGCCAACGCTCTCGCACTCCCGTGCTTTCCGGGTCAGTAGGATTTCATTCTGAGCCTTCGCTTCCACAGCTGAAAAAAAAAAAAAAAAAAAAAAAAAAAAGGCAAGCATATATTTCAGATCCCTGTTCTCTGGCAGCTGGAGGCTGCCCAAAGGTCCTCCAGAAAAGAAGTGCAGTCTGAGGGCCAGGTTTGGGACAGGGACAGACACAGAGTCCCCACATCTCCTGCCCGAGGCTGAGCTCTTGGCAGTCATCCCGGGCCAGCACACTGGCTTTTCCACACCCTGCAGGCATCACCTAAAATAATTTCTGGCATCTGAAACAATTCGTTCTCTAACCCCACCTTTTACTGTCCTCTAGATATATCGGCACTTGGTTAGAAAAACAATATCACAGGCACAAAACAGATGAACCAGGGATTGAAGGAAGGGAAAATGAGAAACACAGGACTAACATTTTAGGCTAAGGAAAAAATGTTCTTGGTTTCTCACCAGTTGCCAGAAGTGGAAGAGGGGATGTTTGCATTATTATCCTCCTTTGGTGTAACTGTTAATGTAGTGTGTGAACAAGATGTTTACAGTCATAGCCGCCTGCTCTGCAGTTGAACTGAAATAAGGTTTCAATTTCTACGTTTCTGACAACACCAAGATGGAATTTTTCCACTAGAAGCTTACGGACACAGAGTCAGAGAGGTTTTCTTGCTGGACGCTGTAGTGAAGCAACAGTTAGGAACTTACCGATGAGCTTCTGGGGAGCCCAAGATGCTTCAAATGTCTGGAGAAGTTAGAACGAGGCGGTCTCATGCCAAATTTGATTTTAGCAGAGTCTTCCCGATAAAAGTGACAATGCCAAATAAATGAGCAAAGCAAACTCTCTGAAAACAGCAGGTGCCAAATATAGTTAAGTTTGGTTCTTTTTATTGTCCAATAACACTGTGATAATATAAACTGCATAAAGCATGATAAAACACTTCCATAAAACAGAGTAGGTACATATTATAAAATAAAAAATAAAAATATTATATTAACAAAAGAAAAAAATTAAAAAGAAAATATTACAATAACTGTACCAGTTTCTTCCTGTATTCGAAAATTTATTGAAAATGTTTAAATTATGCAGCACTAAGATAAGTTACTTTTATTTTCTCCCTTGATTTTAAACATGCACTAACTCAAACAGAAATAAAACCTATTAATCAATAGAGAAAATATTCCTAATCACATAACTCTGCATAGAGATTTAAGGAGGGACGATGCAGTGGCTGTTAAAAGAAATGCATTGTAATTACTTCCCACAGGCTTGCAGATTTTAGCAGTCAAAAGCAGCTCAATAATTCACAATAAAAGGAAGAGCTGCTGAATTAGCAATAAGCTCTGACAAACGAGCAGTTATCAGAAAAATTGTTTTGTCGGAAAACTATCAAAACAAAAGCTGGCTGTGCTGCCAATAGTCTGTGGGCACAGTGATGGCCTTCAGGGTGACCGTGACCTTCACTGGGATCCTGACAGCCCTAGCAGAAAGACAGACGGTGAGACCTGGGCCCCGTTAGCTTCCACAGGAGTCCTGAGCCCCAGATTCCCCTTGCAGAGAAACACACGTGCCTTCTGACCACCACAGTGCAAATCATCCCACTTTAAAAGCCCTTTGTTTGCACCATGATGTTTTCACCTCCTAGTGCAAGGAGTGCTGGAGCCCTGGAGAAACCACCCGTGGGGCAAGTGGGGTTTTCCCCTCTCACGTCCCCAAACACCTTTTAATGTTCTTTTGCATTAACTCTTGGAGACAGCAAGCTCGCCTTGAACTAAACTACTCAGCCCCTCTCATATTCTTCAAACTCCAGCAGAAAGCAGCTCCAGAACAACTGCCGGGACTGCCGCCTGCGTTTGCTGAGAGTTAATCCCACAGACTTTAAAGAAATGGAACAAACCAGCCAAGCACCCCCAAAAATGTCTGACTCCTAGATGCTGGGCACAGCACAAGGCCACCAGTGACCTCGCCAGTTCCTTCCACTCTTTCCCATGTCACACGCTTGCCAATTATGTGATTTCAAAGGAGGTTGGAATTTTTCAGAGGTGCAGCTGGGTTTTTCTACGTGTTTGCAGAGTTATCTCAACACCTGTTGAGATGGCACTAAAATAACCTATGTCTGTGCCACGGTCTTTCTACGTGCTAAAAAAATATTTTCAAAAATAGCCCATGAATTACTTCATATCCTTACCTAGGAACATTCTACCTATTCCCAGTTAAACATTGCCTCCATCCCCTTGCAAAAACATGATGCCTTTAATCAAGGTCAAATGCAAAATCACTTTTAATTATCTATAGACATTTTGGTCAGCAATACATGAACTAATAATAATTTAAGGCACCGGTGCTACCAGCTCAGTAAGTCAAGCAATGTAATTTTGTGGAAGAAAAGAGAAAAAGAAAATGTACGAGGCTGGGTTTTTGGCTGAATGGATACATACATTCATGGGGGGGTTGGACTAGGTGATCTCCAGAGGTCCCTTCCAACCCTGTATCATTCTGTGATTCTTAAACAGTAGTAAAGCTGATTTCATTTTTTGTGAAAACATTTGAGATTAAAAGATTTAAGAGCAGATCCTTCTTGGCATTGGTTACAAAAGTTCTACTAGCATGAATAACCAGCTGAGGAGTTTAATTACAATATCGAAGACATATGAACCCCATTTCTTTGATACCCATTTGTTGTTTGTTTTAAGAGATTCCACTCATGCAAGAAAAGAAAAACGTGAAATGCAGCTTGATGAGGGAGTTTTGGTAAGGCCAACGTAGCCCACGGTTATTAGTGAGCAAAACCTCGTCCAGTTTAAGAGATCACTCTTAACAGAGCTAGTAAGCAGCATCGACTTAATATACCAGGGAACTGCTGCTGCCTAGCAGGAGTCAGCAATTAGTGACTTCTCAAACCAAAGCCAGAAGACACCTTCTCTACAAAGCAGAGTGGAATCCGGGTCCAAGCCCAGGTGTACATATTGTCTCTGATACTAAAGTTTCACTCTATGGTGTTTCTAATTCCATCTTACCTTTGGAGATATTCCCAGTTTACATCAATTGAAATTCAGACACTTGGCCCTGTACAAGAAACCAGAGTTTACAGTTTTGTGAGGAAAAAAAGAAACACTGAACCCAATGACCATAGTCAAAATAAACTAAATCCATAGTTTTCATAATAAGGATATCAGCATACTGAAATGTTTTCCATGTTTTTAGTTTTTAAAAAAGAAGTATAAAATTATATTGAAACGTGAAAGTTCACAAGAAAATGTTTTCAAGGGTTTTGCACAACCCTGTTCAGGAGCAGCAATGCTCTGATAATGTCTCTTTGACTCCAGTTATAAAGACAGAACCAGCTTCTTGAAGAAGTGGGACCTACAACGCATCCTTTACGTATGGTTGTTGTTAAGGTTGCTCTTATTGAAGAACCTCCTTGCCTCAACACTGCTGAGAGACACGGAGCAGCGAGACGGATTCTCTTTTCGGTATTCAATGCTTTCCATCATAGCTTGCTTGATCACCTGGAAAACAGTGAACAAGGTGTCACTCAGGGAAATAACTAACATTTTAATGATTTATTAACGGACAGAAAAGACTCCTTCAGATGCTAATAATTGCTGTTCCTACTTTTAACACTGCCCCATCATTGAACAACATGATTGCTGAGTATGAATACTATTTCTTGATTGTATAAAACACTGATTTTAATGTAGTTAATGTAAAGATGTGACAGAATACTACCAACACCAAATAAGTCACACAAGAATATACACCATTTAACCAAGTCCCAATGAAATTCTGAAGGGTAAATCAAAACATTGAGAAAATCCATACTTAAAGGTTATAGAATATTGGTATTATCTTGAGAGAGATTAAATATTCACTTTTGCTCCCTTTGTCCTGAAGTAACAAGATTTCTTTACTATATTGAGAAAAAAAGTAGTTTCTTTATCTGGGATGGCCATATACACTTGTGAATATGTCAAGTGACTCTATAGGTGCTGGGACCACGGTACAGCTAGTATCAATTAAAAACAATTATTACTGAGCAAGTTGACAGAGAAATTTCCAGCAATCTTTACAGAAAACTTCCAATTTCCTTTTCTTCCAGTTAGAAAATCATCACACATAAAGAACTGAGTATAAAATCCTGAGCATAATGTCTACACCCTACACAGTCATTTTTCCTTTTGATGGTAAAATGGCAAAAAACAAATTAGAAAAGAATATGAATTGGAACGGATCCTAACATGCACAAGCTCAAACATCATGAAAAACACACAGCCTACACTCAATAGTTCCTCCATTTGGAAAATGGCCACAGTATCATGTCAATCTTCTAAGCCCTAGAAATACTGTTTTTACACTTTTCCCCCCTCACTGGAAAGAGCCTCTGGCCCTTTCAGAAGCAACACTGCTTAGTGGTTTACCATTGACAGAGGATCATATACGGTAATACTTCCTACAACACTGGTATTTCAGTACTTCAGAAACTGAAGTCAAGTGAAAAGACCAAATTCTCTTCACTTCTCATTGTGTATCTCAGCTGATTGTCTTCAGGTTACTCCAGCCACTGTCTTACCTACAGCGACTGGACTCTTCTTTCCTTCCCATGCTGGCAGGACGCAAAGCTGACCATGCAACAGCTTGTGGATGCCCCTACAGAAGCTCATGAAGAACGTACCTAGGGTATACTCCAGCCCCCATTAAAATCAAGCAGGTTTTACCCACTGACTATACTGGGCTTTGATCCAGCCTCAATTTGGAGAATAGTAAGGGGCACAACTAAGTGTATGTCATAATGATCAGGCAAAGATTGAAGTAAAGCCCTGTTCCTTCTGTATGGCAGATTTACACTTACTTTCCTGTTCAACAACCTAGACCCTTAAAGGCCCCGGCATACATACGTCTATGTTATTGAGGGTGTTGAACTCCATGAGGTCATGGAGCCTTTTGAATGCCTCATTGGGATACTGGAAGTTGAAGGTAGAGAACGGTGTATTCGGATCATCAAAAATGTCAAAGTCTGCAAAATCCTTCTCTTCCTGTGTTTCCCTTGGAACGCCTGCACACACAACACATAGGAAAATACAATCTGTATGTTAGGTCTGAGGATTTACCATTTTATTTTTTTAATGGCTCTTTGGAAATCCCTAACCACTATACATAGACTTAAGAGTTACTTCAGAGCCGAAACAGTTCCAGTATATAATCAGCATGTCATTATAAAGCTTCAAAGGAACAGCTAGATTTAGCACTGGAAACTGTGTGCTCACCTGGAGCTTTGTACTTCCGGAAGTTGATGTTGGCCAAAACAAAATGGATTATAGTCGGACAGTCTTTCTCCGAAGAGGTATCCTTCGGTTTGAAAACATAACACTCCTTCATGCCCTCTCGATCAAACACATTTGGGTCTATTTTCGGGAAAGGAAGCTTGTTCATTTTGGCCCATTTTTCAGCCAGTAAAATCTCCTGAAAAGGTAAACCAAGACTCAGGTGTATAAGCATCCACTGCAAAGCAAGATTTTATGTGGAGAGACAGAGGTCTAGTTGGTGACTAGGAGCAGTTTCATGAGCTCGTGGTTCTCTACAGCGCGACTGATCAAGTCAGTCTGTGCAAAGATGACCCAGGAGAGCAAACCGAGCACCTAATTCAGCCCACCGACCTTCGCCACCTGCGGTGATTCACAGGATGGAAAGAGCTGGTCTGTCACGTAAATCTTGGGGTGAATTTACAGAGCTGACAGCTAGAAAAAACCATTCGTAATTCTACTTGCAAACGGAGTATCGGTGCTATGGAAACCAACGAGAGTTAATAAACACCAATCCACAGGTTGTTACGTTCAGAGTCACAGCACAGCACAGAACGGCATTTGAAAGCAGGCGAAGTGAAGAAGTCAGTCTGGAAAAAAGGGCTTTTTTTAACTTGTGACTACTCGGTAAACAAAATAATTTGTAAATAATGACTCAAAAGCATGTAATGAGGGTGTGTGAGAGGGAGGAGAGGGAAGGTCAACATCTTTAATCTTCGTTTTGAATGAAACAGGACCCTTCTTGGGGCAACTGTTTTGGATACGCAAGAGATTAAAAGAGAGTGGGTGTAAAAGGATAAAACAAGACTAGAGTCATTGACTTCAGCTGGCTGATTTCCCTACACGTTGGAGTAATAAAAGGGTATCAGAGCACTACCTATACCTGACGTAGAGGCCAACTCTGGAACTGGCATTTACTCTTTCTAATGCAGGCAGCACCAGTGGGACTGCACAGCCAGTAAACAAAACTGGTTTCTGTCCTTCAGGCCATTAGCACGCAGCTTCTGCTGTGGACTACACCTGGGCATTAGCTGCAGGTACGTCACTTTTTGTATTCCACACAAACGTGCACGTCAGAAGTAACGAACCATTCAACCGTGGCTTTATGAAAATCAAAAGCGCCATTCAATTTTCCCCACCAGTTTTTCTTGCGTAAAATTTCTTTTTGAAATGAAGAGTTTACAGAAAGACCTTCAGGACACTACTTGACTTCCAATGAATCTCTCCATGTTCTGTTCCCTAAAATGGAACCAAAAATTGCAGCTGATGGAGACAGAAGGCTCAATGCATAGGCAAAGAGCAAGAGATAACTACACACAGCCTTTTGCACAGACTCCACGCACAGAACATTTACAAAGGTGGAAAAAGAAGACATTTCAGAGGAGATGACAGTGCTGCGTCAATAAATTTAGCTGAGGGGGAAAACAGTCATGACAAAAAAAAGAAGACAAATTCTTAAACAAATAGAAAATTAAAGGAAGAAACAGACTGTGTGATTGAGTCAATTAAGAAAAAAAATCAATGATTTCAGCACTAGTAAGAGCATTTTCAGTGCTCAATTCTTTCAAGTAGTCCCCAAGAGAACTAGAGATTAGAGAAGTTACTCCTCTTTATTCTCCTAAAGCTTGCTCTTCTTTGCATTTGACAACACTGATTTAGAGTTTATTTTGCTATTGCTGTTATTTTCTAATGTTGTTTGGGGGTTTTGTCCCTCGATAGCAAGAGGAAGAAAAAAATACTCCTTTTGCTCTAATCGAAATTTCTCTGTAAAGCAGCAAAGAATGTCAGTTGTTTCTCAAACAGGCCTGTTCTCTTGATTTCCTTAAAAATAATTTTTAAAAATCCACTTGGGTTTCAAATATTTATCGCCTCTTTTTTGAGTACCTCGCAGTAGTCTCGTAAGTGCTGCTTTTTCTGTGTCAGCTACCAAAATGATCCAACATTAAGCCTTTCTGATCAGCTGTGGAGCTGTCTGGATGCGTAGGTCATACAAACTGAAAGCTGTGCTTTCCACGCCTGCTACAGAAAACAGCCATGTCATTTAATCCATTTTTTCTGTTGTTGTTGCTTTGCTCTGGCCTGAATGGATTTAAGAATCCTACTTAAACCGGTACTGGGATTATCCTAGTGAGAACAGTTAGCCTCACTTCCAAAATGTTACGCATTGAGCAATACCAGAGTGACTGAGAAACGTTTTTTGCCAAAATAATGAAAGAAAACTATTCACTTACATCACAGCATCACAGAGAACAGCTGTACAGAGCTAGAGCACTAGCACAATGGTAAATAACTAAATTGTTTAATACTGACATAAAATAAAATTCTGCAACTCAGTGTGAAGACAAGACTTTCCTTAAAAACAACAGAGCTACTACTTTAAATGGATTATATTAATTAGCCTTCTTCATCTGAGTCATGTAAACAGGAACTGAGGCAATATTGCGCCTTGACGTGGAAACAAAGTGCTCCAATGCGGTCAATACAACAGCACTAAGGCCTTCTGGAACCATGAAATCTGCAACCAACCCAACTGGAAGAATACAACTGAGTCAAAATTACTAGCATAAAGAAAGCAACGGCCTATCTTACTCACTTTGAAAGGAGGACTGGAATCACTTGGCCTTGCTGAGAAATCGAAGGAGATGATGAGATCAACACCTCTTTGAGGTCTTAAGATAAGCGGGTACGGCAGGTTAAATGTAAGCCCACTGTCCACTATATGAATCTTTTTGCTCTTCACATCCAGCGGCTCGTATATCCTCTCAAACTCATCAGGATCTGCACAGAACAAACGAAAACAAATCAAAACAGGAACACACCAGTTACGAACTGAAGTGGCAATGGGCTTTCAAGGGTTTCCCCAAGCAGTAAAGATTCCACACAATTAAAAATTTGCAGTATCCCAGCTAAGCATACCGTGAACTTGTGTGTCATCTTAACTCGTCTCAACAACTGGAGAATGTAGGGCAAAAAAGACAGACCTAGAAGGGACCTCAGTAGGTCAAGTACAAAAACACCCTGTCCCAAGGCAGAAGCAAAGGTGGCTCAAGGCAAAACGGAAGGGGACAAACACCCATGTTTGACCCCAGCCTTCCCAGCTTTACCCCTTCAGCCCTAACAATTCATAAAGAAAGGAACGTGTTTATGGGACGTTAAGAGACAGATTCCTAATGTACCTCCTCTCAGTGTCCAACAAACCCTGCCCAAACATCCTCCCTCAAGTTCTTTCCCAAAGCCCCTGTCCTTCCCAGCTCCTCTTCCCCAGGTAACTGAAATTTGCCTAAAAACCCTCATTGTGGCCCTGCTCTTGCGTGACACTTTTGTGTTTCTGGTCAGTAGAATTAGGACACCAAATCACTTGCTTTTCAACCTACACCAAATCTCATCACTTCACACTCACTACTACACTAGGAACAAAAAGAAATGGTAACCCATATCCATATCTAAAATTTAAGCATTGGGCAGAATTACATCAGCCACTTACTGCTATTACCATCATGGCACAGTCTAAAATAGTCTCCTATATCTAATGCCCAAACTGAGGGCTGAAGAAAATGATCTTTCCCCTTTAAACTAAATATTCCCTGTGTTCAGCTCCGGAAAAAGCAAGCAATTTTTCCTAAGTGTCTTTGCACCTATCCAAGTCTCTGGATACTGTTAAATGATCCCTTTAGTACTTTTCTCCTGACAGTCTTTTCTTGCTCAAAATGCACATTTCTGCCTTTTGACTAAAAACTCGTATCTGTAGAGGGCAGCGTAATCTAAGGAATGTTGAATAGAGTAATATAATTATTTCTTGTATAATTAAATTTCCTAGACCTAGGTATTGGGGATGGAAGTAATCTGAAAAAAGATATTTTAATGTGAAGATAATCCATCAACATAATTAAAACTCTAGTTCCTATCATTTCAGGATCCATGAAAAAAAATTTATTGTTATGAGCAGCAAAAAAAAAAAATAATCTCAGAACAGGTATTTTGGCTTTTTATTTCTGTTATTATTATTATTATTATTTATTAGAGGGCACTTTGCTAAGAAATAAGAAACCGGTTTCATACTATTCACCTTGTTTTCTAAGGGAGAAAACATTTTCAAATCATTGCCTATTGCTAAAGGACTAAGTGTGTTTATAGAGGTATTTTAGAACCAGATACATTTCATAACAATGAATTAGTATAAATCAATGAAAATATATTAGTGTTTATCAAATTCATCATAACTAAAAAATCACAGGTAAAAAAATAATTACTACACATCCTTCTAGTGCAAGGAAGCCAGCCTTGTTTTCCCCTTCCTTTTTAAAGAAAACATTTCAAACATTATTTAACCCTTGTTCTTAACAGAACTTCTAGAAATTGCAGAAAATTTTTTGTTCAAGTTTTGTATTATCTTATTTTACAAAATTTTAATTTGAAAGTCTACACTGATGCTTTAAACAAGACTAGTACCACCTACAATAGTACTTGTGATGGGAGCATAGATAAACTTCCTATCAAAAAGGCACTGAATAACACAGTGTTTCCTATTTCTTACAGCCTTTATGACTCTATCATCAAATTTATCATAATATTTTTATGATATTTTAAATGATAAAACATCATAATGCCATCAATAAATTTATAATGATCACACCGATTGTTTTGATTAGTCTTCTGTGATTACAGGAAAAAATCAACTTAAAGGGTTTTTTTTTTAATTATAATTAATTTCAGAGAATGATAGAATCATAGAATGGTTTGGGTTTGAAGGGACCTTAAAGATCATCAAGTTCCAACCCCCCTGCCATAGGCGGGGGGGGCGGGCAGGGA
>JAOQGH010000004.1:6170003-6249877 GCA_025769975.1 Gallinago jamesoni
TGTGGCCCAAGTGCAGGACCTGGCACTTAGCCTTGTTGAAGCTGATCCCATTAATGTTGGCCCAATGATTCAATCTAAGTCCCTGTGTAGAGCTTCCCTGTCCTCATGTGAATCAACACTCCTGCTTAACTTGGTGTCATCTGCCAACTTGCTGATGATACACCCTATGTCCATGATTCAGGATGAGGCTCGATCCTTTAAATCCAGTACTGAAATGTGTATCTTCAAATTCCGGCTTTAAAGGAGTTGATTTTTATATAAGTAGAGAGAAAAACAAGCATCACACACCGCAGAGTTGCAACATCTGAATAAGAGTATTCTGCAAAAGTGAGGGATTACCAAGTGTTTACAGATCACAGATTTGTAGGATGTCCACTATGTCTACAAACTATGAGAGAAATGTAGTGTTTCATGCTGCCCAAAGTGCCTTAACAGAAAATCCACTAATAAACACAAAATGTATTATCACCCTCTCCCTATTATTTTACACATAGGGGGAACTGAAGAAGTAATCATTTAACTGAGCTAATGACATAATTCACTGTGCCATCACACAAGATTTTCTTTTCTTCCTGTAGATCCTAAAATTACAAAAAGCTACATTCCCATCTTTGCTTCAGTTGTTAAAAAACATCACCACTTCCTTTGAGTGAAAAATCACTGTTGTCCCCAAAAATACCACCAAAATACGGAAAGCATTATTAGGATGAGGCAGAGACCCTGACTAAAACCACAAGAATCCCCAGGTGGTTTAGGTAACTCAGGGTAATTTTCAACAGGATCTTATCTTGCCCGTGTCCAGTGTTCCCCTTGTAAGTTGTGCCTCCTCTGGGAAACCAGATTTGGGCACTGCTTAAAGCAAGCACTAGGAATTTCCTCTATCAGATGTCACTTGTAAAGGTCTTGAAAACATCTATGAACACTGGAGACACAAATTAATAATGAATCAAGGAACCTTTAAAAAAAAAAAAAAAAAGGATTTTTCTAGGCTGATAACAACTCGAACATGCCTCAATAACTTGCTGGCAACAGAATTCTGGAGATTAGACTCAGGAAGCCTAATTTTGGGATGTGTGTGAAATTGCAGGCCTCTGTGAAGCTCTGTTGGGCTGATGCCAAGACTGAAGATCTGTGAGAGAATCGTTTGATCATGAAGTTAAGCCAAAGGCCCTCCTGAGGTCTCTTCAACTTTTCTCTATTTTGCTGAGCCACAGGCTCCTTTAAGATCCTTGGGCTAGGCACTTAAGCTTTATCATTGGTATAAATAACAGCAGAGCCCTCAGATATGAGACTATTGGTAAGCTTCAGGGAAACCAGCTATGGCTAATTACCAACATCCATGAACTTGACCATGCTACTCGAAAAATGTAAACTGTGAAATAAAATGTGAGGATTTCCTTACCTTTTGGATGCTGCGAATCATCTTCACTGTCTGAACTGTCGTTGCTTACAAGGTGCTTTAGCCTTATATTTTCTGTTGAAAGAAATATAAAACCACTTTAAACTGCTAAGGTTTCATTATCAGAACAGCTAGGAATTTCAAAACAATTTGAGTCTTCATAACAGAAAATACAGCTGAAGAGATTTGATCTGCTGTGGACATCTCTATGTTCTGAATCCGATTAAAATATATTGGCTTTAGCATGCAATTTTTGAAAAGCTCCTGCACTAGGCAGATTTCCCAGAAAAAGGATTGGGAAAACAAAGTGTAATCCTAAAGCAGTACCCACTGCTCAGCTCTGCACCACGTATCTGACACATTTCATTCACCTTGATTAAAATGTAGATGTATAGCTTCTGTCCTCTCAATAACTCCTAATGAACTAGTAAGACAATGCCCATTTCTGTTAATTACCAGCTAATTTTTTAAAAGACAAATGCTTAACTTCATTCATAGATATATGAATGGGTACCCTTAAAAACAGGAGGGGGGGAACAAAAGCCAAGATAGTTAGGTTTCACTAGAGTATGTGTGAAAGATAAAGGCCAATGCAGAGACTGGACACAGAAGATGAAGTCCAGTGATACACCTGTATCCAAGAGAAGACTTTTGAAAACTGAAAGCCTTTATTCCCTAGTATAACGTATACTAGGAATCACCACCAATCAGAACTCAAAGCCTGTTAAAATAAACTGAAAGAGAGGGCTGCTTCCTAACGAACTTGAACATATTAACAACTGATTTTTTTTTTTTACATAAAGAAAGCGAAAATAAAGTAGCATCTATGTTTTCTCTCAGAAGGATAATCATGCTCGTCTCTGGTGACATACTCCTGCAATGAGTTGTGATTTCCAACAAATGCTGTAATTTCTACCAAATGCAGTATCAAAACAATGGCAATTTCACTTTGCAGTTTTTGCTTAAGTCAAAATCTAATTCCTATAAGGACGCCTGGCTGAAAGAGAAGACTGAAGGAAAGGACATTGTAATATCAAATGTGAAAAAAACACAGATTTTTTTGCCCTTGGTAATGAATACCGGATGCAGATGACCACTATTGTTGCTTTTACTCTGAAGAGGACAATGCCCTCTTAGAATTACATACAGCGCTGTAAGAATCCCCACAGACACGTAAGAGCTTATTCATCACGTATTTTTCCTTACATACTTTTTCTTTTTAATATTCAGTGGGTCCTCAGTCACTACTCAAATACTGTCAATGGACAAACACACAACAAAGACAAACATGCATAAATTCTTGAGAGATTACACAGAAGGCAGGTCAAAATTAAAATTAATGAGCAAAAAAGGAAGCTAACAAAAATGACAAATGCAAATTTTGGACATCAAATCATCTCTTTAAAGCAACCCCCATGCCAAACTTATTATTTACTGCTTCTAGGTGTGATGTATACATTCTGTGTGCAACGCTGGCTCTTCTGATGTCCACTGGCATTTTGCCATTCACTTTGGTGGTACAATGGTTTCTCTGCGACATCTTCAGCTCTGGTTAATGGGTTGTGGTTCAAGTCACATTAGTATTTTCCCATCTCACTGGACTTCAAAGCATATTTTTAAAGTTATATATGAAATAAGCCATGGGTGAGAGATAACATTCTGTCTCTCAGTATCTTAAAAAGCAGTAAAACAGACTTTTCCATTATCAAATTTATTGACAAAGATTTTCCGTTAGTACGTGTTAACATTCAAGAGGTGTATCAGAATTATGAACCTGGAGGCACAGGTCTCATTTTCATCCATAAAGAAGTACATTATCGAAGAGCTGAATACCATCTATTAGGAGACAGGGAGAGCTAAGGGGTTTGGGCTGTTTCTGCTGTTTTTTCACTTTTACTTTACTAACCCCTTAAATAATAATACAGTCTGGTGTCAAGAGACTACACTAGTAACTATCAAGTATTTGTCAGCTTCTGATCTCCAAAAACTATAGTAATAACATTAAAAAGGGAGTTGCATTCTTTCAACTTCATAAAAATAGTTGGATATATACATGTGATTTTCAGTACCTCTGATACTGATCTGAAACAAAAAATGAAAGGAAAGAAAAGAAAATTACTAACCCTCTTTCCCTGACCTCATCAGCATCTAGGAACGTCAGCAATTAAAGTTACATGAATTCCATATTCCTAAAATGACTACTAGCAGAGTGCCATCCTTCCACAGAGTGAAAGTGCACTGAATCTGCCTAGTAATTTTTTTGCATAATAGAAAAATTATTTGCTATTACCTAATTCTTCTTCCATGGTGGGACCTTTATTTTGAGAATTGGAGACGCCAAGCACTCTGTTAAATAGTATAGAAAATGCACTGCCCCAGACACCTGAAAGGGAAAAAGTAAACAATGAATGGAGGCTGGTAGAAGGAAAAAAAACATATACTGCACTATTTAAGCAGTTGCTTGCTCTCCGAGGACACCTCTGATATTGGAACATGCTAAGTAATAAGCTCAGATGTACCTATCAGAAACAAAAAAAAAAAACAGGGAATGTCAATTCATGTCTGTGAAATCTTTCAAATAGATGTTTCTCAAGAAATTGAGAACTCTACTTCTTGTGTTATGCTTTGTGTGATTGAATTAAAAAGGCCTTGTCCATAAACTATTGAAATTAGTTTTATTTTAAAGTCTCTTTTTGTAACATACTCACCCATCAAGAAATGCAAGGGATTTTCATGATACTTCTTCACCACTGTCCCCATAAAAAATTTGCTTCCAAACAAATCAGGAGACATAAAAGTGCCATACTTTGCCATACCAATCTCATACGGACTGAATTCCACCCAGTCTGCAAATTAAGAAAGAAAAGTGTGCTTAGTTAGCAATCTAATCTGAATAGAAACAGAGGATGAATATACATAAAACGAATGAAAACTCTGTCCAAGTAAAGAAATTTGTGTTAAACGGGAAGATAAATAACCAACAGGAATATCTTTTAGGTTGTGCAGAAGTCAAAATTTTGATTTCAAATGAAGGTCAGTTCACATCAAAGAAGGAATTCACATTCTCATTCTCTCTTATCACAACAAATTTTGGTGAAAATATGCGAGGTTATAAAAACAGGAGTATAAAAATAGCAATCATGAATGAGAAAAACAAAATGACATCTGGCTTTCATCTCTTGCCTCAATACAATTCCCTGTCACATGAAATAAAATTGGAACTTAGGCCCACATTGTATTTTCTTTCACTGTGATCCTACCAAAAATGTGGAGGGAAGTGACTAAGGTGGCAAAAAATTTATTTTTTTCACAAAAGTTGTGAGATGCATTTGGATTCCATAAAAACCTAAAGTTTCCAGTGAAATCCAATATGAAAAGGCAAAGCTGAGAGGCAGCGGAGAAACCTATTAACACCAAACGATGCAACACACATTTTTAAAAATGCATAACATTTTATTGAATAGAGAGCTCAATAAAAATATAGACTAAAATGTTCAAATGCATTTTCTGATCTTAGCAGAAAATTTCAGAAGGTATTAACATTTTATGATGCATGCTTTTTTTGAAAATGCCATTTTGAAAACGGATTTTAGCTGATTTTGAAATATTTTCTTTGATACCAGTAGAGTTGCCTACATCAGGAAGCAATAACAAACAAAAAATACCCTATATTTTTAGTATTTCATCCATACATCTATTTTATCTTCCATATTTTGAGTAGTGATTGATTTGACTGATTCTGTAAACAAATTAGAAATTATTCTGAAATAGACAAAAGAAATAGCTTTGAAAAATCCCCACACATCATAGGATGCCACATACTCCTGAAGATATTCAGTGTTTCTGTTGAAATATTAAGCATAACATGAACTACTTGTCCTGAAAAGGAAAGATTTAATCACAACTGCTTATAGTTTCGTTTCATGGGGGAAAGGTTATCTATGTTAAGTCAAATACAACATCCTATTTTCCAGATAAACCACCCACAAATCTTCACTTTTATTGGAGCAGAAGGAAATTCCTTTGAAGATCCAATCAAGGAATTTAATGATATTTCCCTTTAGATATATAAACAGGAATTGGCAGATATGTATTTCAGAACCATGTCAACAGCAAAACTAAATTTAGAATTAGAATTAATTTGATCTGTGATAATCCACTTTGTTTTTTGTACTTGCACTGAAGAAGATCATTTCTCAAATTACATATCCTGCTTAGGGAAATAAGATTTCTACCTTAAAATTAAAGGGCTTCAGCATTAGCTTCTGCCATTCTAGAAGCTCCTTGAGACACTGGCCATTTAAATGAGTAGGACTTGAACGTTCCAAGAGACAAGAACTCTATACCGAGAGAAATACTTAGTGTTCGACTGAAGTCAAACCTCTCAGCTGGATTCATAGCACTTTGGACGTGGCCCTGATGTAGGTTAGATCTTCAGGTATCTTCAGGTAATTTCTTAGCATTAAAAAAGCTTATCTTAATAAAGAAAAAAATTAAAAAAAAAAACAAAACCAACAAAAACCAGAGAAGTTGTCTTTAACTAAATCCCTGTAATTATGTTCAGTTAAAATGATTACTACAGTTTTGGGTATGGCCGGCACCACCTGGGTCAGAAATGCCAGTGGTAGGGAAAACATGCAGAGCCTGGGGCATGAAAGCTATTAGCAGCTGCATGAAATCTTGCACCATCACTCCTGGAAGGAATTTTATCTGATATAATTACTGCATTTCAACTTGAAACAACATGAAAGATCTCACCTACATCTATAATCCAATAAATAAGACAGTGTAAATATTTCTGTTCAAAAATTACTATGTATTTCAAATCAAAAACAGCTGTTCAGTTCCAAAAAGAGAAAATAAAAGCTTAAAATAGAAACAATCAAGAACTAGCATCCTATGTAATGATAATCACACTATCTACAACTACTTGAAAGGACACTGTAGAGAGGTTGGTGCTGGTCTCTTCTTGCAGGTAATTAGTGACAGAACGGGAAGGAATGGTTTCAAGCTCCAACAGGGTAGGTTTAGACTGAACATTAGGAAAGAATTTTTCACAGAAAAAGTGGAATAGGCTGCCCAGGGAGGTGGTTGAGTCACCATCCCTGGACGTGTTTAAGAGTCATTTAGATGTGGTGTTGGGGATATGGTGTAGAGGAGAACTTTGTAGAGTAGGGTTGATGGTTGGACTTGATGATCCCAAGTGTCTTTTCCAACCAAAATGATTCTATGATTCTATTCTATGATACAGATCATAGCTTCAAAAAAAGAAAAACAAGATCCATTGGCAGAGGCAATACCTTTTCTAGACCAATGGGTAAAGCTAGAGAAATGAGATAAGCCTTCAGGTGCTTCAGGTCTTGCTTAGAGTTGGCCATTATTAACTAAAGATAATTTTGTTTTTAAAACGGTAAATAAGTAAGCCAAATAAAATTTCTTAGAAAACAGAAAGTCATCAAAACCCAAAATACTTCTATTTTCCAAAAAAAAGGTTTCAGTTGCCTAAGGACGAAAGTAGACTATTCTTCCATTACAAATTTAACCAAATTTACACCCTCATTTTCCATTACGAACAAAGTTTTGAAAGCAACTTTTCCAAATAAACTTTTTTGGAAATGTGGATAGTGTCCAATTGATAAACCTTGGGCAAGTCACTTGGTGTTTCCCCCCCCTCAGTCTTATATGTAATGATATAGATAAATAGGTATCCTTTTCATTGTAGAGCATCTAGCACAACTGGACCCACTCTCATTTAAGGCTAAAAGCAAAAGTCCCCTTTATGTTACCAACAGTTCTTCACATTTGTTTCTTCAATTCTAATTTCACTTTTCTTAGGAAGAGGAATAATCCTGTATGACATTTCCCTTTACCTGTTTGATACACTACCATTAAGCAGCTTTCTGCTGTTTGTGAAATACCAGCTTTCTGTCTCGACTCCTGAAATGTACTTAAGATACTTCATATATAAGAAATGTTCTTTTTCAATTGATACAAAATCATTTTTTTCTAATACACGGAGAAGAAAACTTGGCCACCACTTAACATTTCGCAGAAACCTAAAGAGCTGTTATGGTGTTAAAACTTATTTTGTGATTAAAAATAAATAAATAATGGCTACAAAACAGTCTAAGAATAAGTCTCCAGACCCAAGAATGAGAGAAATAAAAGGTTGTTGACCTAAAATATAGTCTGTTTGCATCTCCATGGACAGGAAAAGATGCATCTGAAAAGCCAAGCAAAGGCTCAGTTCCATTGTATGCCATGAGCAATACGTCCTGTTCTCCTGCAAATACTGCACCAATCGAGTAAGTATCCACCTATCCAATTATACGATTAATTATCCCCAAGTAATTTCTTGTTATCAGACTCTACTGTCAGTTTCCCAGAAGCTGATGAGCACAAATGTGTCTATTTCCCAATCAGCTTTTAAAATACACAAACCTTACGATGTGCCTGTTTGGTAAATCCTTCAATATCCCAACTTTTTATTCTTTTTTTAAATTAAAATTTCCCTATACTCAGTTCATAACAACGCAAATTTTGTTAAGCCCCAAAGAACGCTTCGTATCATGGCAAATTCCTTCCTAATCCTTGCCATAAGACTAATAATTTCAAAGTGTACCAAGCTGCAGGACAAAATTATTCTCAGAAGTATTTTAAAAACAGGATTTTTTTCTTTTTGTCAGCCACACACTTCTGTCTTCTTTCCACAAGTGACTCAATACACAGATTGAAAACATACCCGCAAACATAAGCTCCGAGACATCTGGTTTGACGTGAAGACAGGTAAAGAGTGGGAGAGCACACTGTGCATTATTGATTTTCTCTTTCATGTTGCTCAAAGTGGTGTCCATTCTCTGCATGAAAAGAAAGAGGTTATGTCTAAATGGATCCTAGAAAACCCTGCTGATATTTGGGAGACTACTCATTTCTCTGAAGTCCTCAAAGAGAATGAAAATGAACGAACTTGGTTACTTCCAAGAAAAACATAACAAAGGACTTCGTAAAAGGAAGCCATCTGCTTGAATGCCTTTTAACTGCACAATTCCGGAAGGAAGGAGTGGGAGAAGACATGACAGGGAGATGAAATAAGCATGTGTTATAGAATCCAAAATAACACACCCCAAAAAGAAAAACAGTATTGCTGGACAAAGCAAGTTCTTTCCCTGTGCTTCTGTAAAAGACGAAAACAAGGCAAAACCTCTTAGGCAGAACCACCATTAATGATCATGTAATGTTTTTCAATCCATGCCATTTCTGAAAAGTCAGCAAAGGTAACTAAGAAAAGCAAATGGACTATTAAGAAGCTCACATTTACAAACCAAGGATCTGCATCTCCCTCAGAGAACATTCTGGACCCTGCAATCAAGACAGACTGAAAGACATTATGACATACTAGTACTAGGATCTATTATCTGGGAATAACCAAGAGCTTTATTGCCATTTTTCACTGATTCAGATTTAAACTAAACATCTGCATTTGTTTAGCTCCTTAATAAACAGGGACTTCTAACCAGCGTCACAGGATCATTAATATTCCTTCATTGTGAGAAACTTACCCTACTATATCACAGTTACTAAAAGCTGTGTTGACCGTTTTTCAGTATTTTAGAGTTTTTGTGAATTTAGAGTGTTTAAATCCTAATGGCAATGTATATTCACGAAAGATAGAAGTGTATAAAACACATCTGTGAATCTATTAACACATTTCAATCTTATGATAAGATCAAATCCAAATTCTGCTCACCTGACTCATTTGACCTTGAAGTCTGTGTGCCTGATTCAGTCAAGTAGGGTTTCTCAATGATAAAATACAACAGTCATGAAGCCCTCCTATTGTCTCATTTCTCAGAAAAACAAATAATAACAAATAGAGATGGGGATCTTTCGCACTGAATTCAGTATTTCGTTAAGTAAATGACGCTTTTCTTATAGCAAAACATGCATAAAGAGGTTACACCACTTTGTAATTTTTTGTTGGAATTGCTTGAGCCAGTAATTTTAATGGATGATACACAATGCTAAGAGCTTGCTACAAGTACCCAGCAGTTCCAATTCCATTCCATTTCCATTGCACATGAATGCATTATGTTTCCCTAGCTCTTAAAGAAATGAGTACCATTCAGGAACTTGTAAAATGCTTTCCTTTCTCTGGGAGAAGTTTGTTATCCAGTATCTGTTCAGCTATAATTTTAAATATTCCTAATGCTAAACATGATTTGTTAAATGCTACCAAGGTCAGTGACGATGGTTATTACGCAACAGTTTCACAACTCTAATAATCATAAAAAAATGAACTCACATCATGGATAAGTGTTTCGCCTATTAGCATTCCAAAGATATCTGTGAAGGTGACAGGCTGCCCTGAGCTTTTCTTATTCCACAGTGCTTCAATGTAGCGTTTGACTTTCTGAGGAGTGAGCAACAGAAGTGGGTTGTGACTCACAGAGTTCATCAATTCTTCATTGATCTCCTTTGGTCCTTTTTCTGGAAAATCTGGGTGTGAATACAAAGTTGACATGTACCTGCAACAGAAAACAGGGTCTGTAAGTATAAAAGCCTGGTGCAATGTCAGTTGCCTGAAACGTACAATAAGCTCATAAATGTGATACAATTACTGATTAAATCAGATTAATTTACTCACCATTTATAGAGTAAATTGTCGTTTCTTTTTTCTCAAGGCTTAGAAAGCTAAACAGTTTGTTCTAAACGTAAGCATACAACCTAATAATCAACATACATTTCCATAACGTGTATGATGTAAAACATTAAAGCCTTCCTCATGTACCTTTTTAAGGGGCAATGGACAGAATCATCGTAAGTTGAAAATACAGCTTCTCAAGCTCTCATAGCATACATGAATTTGGCAAACTGGAGGTCCTATGACTATACACATGCAGTTCTTTCACTCTAGGATGTACTGCTCTTTGTCACTCTCCATTTCATTATCACTATTCAAAAATTCCTACAATATATGAGTGTACAGCATGCCTTCCAGGATCTGGGTGTTTCCATAGTAAGATGAAGCACAGTAACTGCAACCTGGGGAGAGGTTTAATTGACTCCTAGGATTCAGAAGAGGCCTATCAGGCACATCTTGATTTTGTCACCGAGTAACTCTGGAGACTGATGTTTTGTTTACTCAAAACAAAGTTTAAACACACACGCAAATAATTGTGGTTTGCACTTGGTTGGTTTAAGTAACTCTATGGGTGAAGACTCAAGATAGCCCGTCCCAATCTCCCAGAAGCTCATTTCACTGTTATTTATTCAATTAGCTGGCTCGGGTATACATACCATACTGCAGGCATAATTCTGCACATCTACACTGTGTGAGCGTGGCCCTGAGATCACTGCCCAGCAATTTAACTTGGCAGCGTGATGAACTCTGTCACACGCATGATGTAAGAACTTGATTCATTAGTCCTTGCGCAGTCTCTAAAGCTTAGCGTGCACGTCAGGTTGTGGGTGGAAGAACCGCGGCAGCAAGCTTCCAGGTGAGCAGAGAAAGGGAAATGCAGGATGAAGAATTCAGTACAAGGTTGAAGCAAGATGACAGAAACAATCAGGGAGGTAAATGCATTGCTCCAAGGTTAGGCATGCATCTGAGTGAACAGGCAAAAACCTGCCTCTCCCTCCAGGAAAGGAATTCTCCACCCTTCATAAAAGAAAATAAAAGAAAAAAAAAAAAAAAAAAAAAGGGAAAAGAGCATTATTCCCAAGTAACAGAATGAACAGACTGCATGGAGAAAAAAGAAAAGAAAGGGAGAGCCAAAGTGTCAACTTATTTATTCATTAAGCAAGGAAAGTCCGAATAGATGACACCACCAAGACAGCAAAAGCAAATTTGTTTAAATACAACTGTTTCCAACAAAAGTTTCACAGTGCCCAGGGAAGTGGTTGAGTCACCATTCCTGGAGGTATTTAAAAGACATGTAGATGTGGTGCTTAGGTACATGGTTTAGGGGTGGACTTGACAGTGCTGGGTTAACAGCTGGACTCAATCTTAAAGGTCTTTTCCAACCTAAATGATTCTATGATTCTACCCAGTCCAATCAAGTAAGGATGTGGCAATACATTCCAGTGCTTGACCACTCTCACTGCAAAATAACTTTCCTAATAGCTTATCAAATTTCTCTTGCTGCAACTTATGGTCATTATCCCCTGTCCTTTCTCTGTGTGTCTCCAAAAAGAATGTTTTCTTTACAGCTACCCATTAGGTAGCTGAAGATAACAGTAAGATTTCTCACTACCTTTACCTGCTCCTCAAGGCTAAAAAAATACAGCTGCCTCAATGTCTTGTGTGTTCTAGTCCCCATATGCCTGGTGGCACTCTGATGGAATTAATCCAGTCTCTCAACATCTTTCTTGTACTAGGTAGCCCTAACCTGGATTCAGATGCAGCTCCAGTATTCAAACTGGTACTGGTTATGATAAAATCGTTTTTTGTGACATTTGGGATACTCCCTTGAAGAGGTAAAAAATTTCTTAAGATGCAACATCTTCTACTGCATCCTGATCCACTGACCATTAACCCCAAGTTTTAAAGTTAGACAAAAAAAAAGTCTGAAATTTTTCACTTAATGAAAAAATTGCAGCGTCAATGGATGCAAACAATTAGGAAATTTTTGATTGAATTTGTCAGATGTCTTTGGCTGATGAAAATTACACAGCTTTTAAATTTGTTACATCAGTTCATTTAAGAAACATCAAAACAAATAGTTTCAACATTTGTAATAAGTGTAATTTGGGACAATTTTTTATAAAAGCCAAGAAGACAAAAGGCCACAGGTTCATAGTACTAGGCAGGGAGAAGAGAAACGCTCTCATTCAGAAGAATGGTTGAGGCAGATGTAATACTGGGGTTCAAAGCATTCTGCTGCCTACAAAGACCTGAGCTTGTAACGCCCAGAGAGTGCCTTTCACACAGTGACATCACTCTGATTTTCTCCTGGTGATGTTGTTCCTGTTCATGGGCTGAAGAATTCATTGAGTCAGCCATGAGGACATCATAGCACGCCCTCATCAGGTAGTTAATTGAGACATCTTGGAAGATCTTTTCTCCCATCTGACTAACAAACTATTTTAAGAAACAATGCAATTTCCAGAGACTTTGTGGAACCCTGGAAGTGTCCAGGGTCAGGCTGGATAGGGTTTTGAGCACCCTGGTCTAGTGGGAGGTGTCCCTGACCACGGCAGGTGGGTTGGAACTAGATGATCTATTAGGTCCTTACCAACTCTAACAATTCTACGATTCTAAATTAAACAGTGGCAACCCCTAGTAGGATGCCCTGCAGCATGGCAGTCAGTCAGTATTCTTTCCTACAAGCTGAAACATATCTGCTCAAATCAGCTTATGCTAAGAAAGAATCAGTGAACAGGTCCTAGACAACCCCACCAAACTTACCAAGAAGGGGACTACTGAGTCTAAAATGGAGCAAAAGATCTTTCAATGATTTTGAGAATCTCTGAAAAGTGCCTCAAAAGTATACAATCCATTTTGGATTGAATGGGTCATCATCTTGAAATCACAAGGATTTTTTTTTTCCCATTTCATCAGAAAAATCAAACACCACAAAAAGTACCTCTTTAGCACCTCTTTTCATTTATGCCTGCTATTAAAGCTCTCAGGCAGATCACCTGGAGACTGAGCTGCTCTTGCCCTTTGAGGCATTCTGAAACACCTCCTACAAGAGATCTGCTCCACTGACCTGCTGCAAGACTGCAGGTTCTGTATGTCTTTTCTGCGCTGAATAGCATATGCATAAACTTTGCTGTGAATTACAACATTAGAAATATGTCAACTCTCAATAAAATTCTTGAGCTTCCTAAAGAAAAACTGAAGAAAAACAAAAGAAAAAGAAAAAAGCCCTTACCACGTGGATCCTGAGAGACCAGCAATGTAAGTTGCACAGTCTAAAATTCCTGATTCATAAAGTGCTTTCATGACTCCAGCAAAGCCTACCATGGCACGAAATCCACCTCCTGAACCCAATATTGCTATCACCGGTACCTACATAGATAAGAATAGCATGTCATCACATTAATTTTGATAAAGACTTAACAAACTTAACAAACTAAACAAACGCTACTCATCAATCACTCACCAAACATACCGACCTTGTGCAATTAACAGGTCAACATCCAGACATCCTCAGAGCACAGAAGAAATCAGTGCTTTTCTAAAACTGTGCACAAAATGTCTAACAAGCTAAAAAGAGGGTATTCTGCAGTTTCTTAGTGGTACATGTGTAAGAGAATCGCAAAATACTGTAATAAAACACTTTGAGATAGGACTTTTAAACACTATGTGCAGAATGGGGCAGTACCATAATCCCACCCATGGAGTTACCTGTCCATCTGAGGTTCTCCGGGCACAAGAGTGATGTACAATATCTCTATGTAATTTATTCAGTCCCTTCTGGTTCACAAAGATCTAGATGGCAGAAGTACTTTTGGCCTGCATCACAGGAGGAGAGCACTGCCCGTCAAGAACTAAGGGAAGCCAGGAACCAGTCAGCACCATGAGAGGTTCTGTCTGCCAAGGTGGAAACGTCATAGAGTGGCAGGGCAGGCTTCCTTCCAGCTTCCTATTTATCTTGTACCTAGGGACCATCAGCAACCAGGACGCAACAAAGTACAATAAAAGGCCAGGAAGAAAGCAGGAATTCCCAGGAGAAGGGGAGCTGCAAGCTTGCCGCTTCTATCAGTGAGAGATCTTGGACCAGACATCATAGGTTACTGGATAAGAAAGTGACAAGTGACAGTAGCTGATGACTCCCTTTTCTATGGCACACAGGTCAACCTGCCAGCCAGACTAATCATTTAGGGAGGTTGGCTGCTTGCCTAGACGCCAGATCCATGATGGCATGAAGAAATGGCAGTCTCACTTGGCCTTCCACTTGGCTAATCCTCACTGCTCATCACAGTGATAGAAGCAGGGGAGACCCGGAGCAGATGAGAGGTGCTTTTCTCCCTCCTGTAGCAAGAATGAGGGGCAGAGGCATCTGGGTCTGTGGCCTGTTATCCTGATCTTTCCAGTATGGAAGAATGGCTCAAGCAGATGTTATCAGGCTCAGGTGGTGTCACTAGTGAGACTCTTGGCTTCCTGACCGTGAAGCCTTGCTCGCTTATGAAGATGGTTCATAGGAAAATAAAGAATCCACCTAACCAACAGAGTGAAGTAAGCCTTCGTGAACAAAACTGCTATTTTAGCAAGGAAGACTTTAGTCTAAACTTCAATCACAGGGACCTGAGTGAGCAAAGGGTGCAAGCGCAGGAGGAATGCATGGAAGAAAGCTAGTAGTGAGACCTGTACGTTCTTGCTTAGAAGGAAGAGTGTTCAGAGGCTTACCTCAAGTGTCTCTACATTGATGTACAGAGGTTGGACATTAAACAAGAAAAATTGGAAGTTCAAGTGCAGTCACGGGTCTACGACAATCTGAATGCCACAGACTTGGTGGGACAGCGGGCATGCCTGGCACTGCCATGGATGGTTGGAGGCTGGGAAGACAGGTGAGGAAAAAGGGTGCAACAGGGGTGTGCTCCTTGATTGCACAAAACATCAGGATGCAACCTGGGTCATGATCAGAAAGAAAGACAGACTAGAGATGTCTTGGCAGTCTGATTCAGACTGCTGACCATGGGATGAAGCGTGTAGGGATTTCTCTAAAAGCTAGAAGTCTCCTGATCTGACTGCGGTCCTCACAGGGATTGTAATCCCCTGTGAAAGGGTCAGCATTGTACAAGCCATCCAGGAAGTTTGTAGATGTCCTTGGTGACAACCTCCTAATGCAAACGCTGGAGGGGCTGACTAACGCTGTACCTTACCTGCTGCTCACAACTGGAACTAGCAGACCTCCAGAGGTCCATTCTAAACAGTATTTGTAAGGCTCTATTATATCATACCTTTTATTCACTACCACTGTTAGCCTGTTAGCACAACAGGGCACAATATTATTGCTGCACAGAATCCTCCATTTTAGGTTCCTTACAGGCACAGAAAAGTAAAGACCCAATTTTTCTGATCCTTCAGGTCAAGCAGTAAAATATATATAAATCCATAGTGAAAGTCAAATACTATCATTATGACCCCCCTTAGCTTCCTCTTCATTGAAATAATGTATAGCATTTCAAGGTCAGTTCACTCACACAGATTTGTGGCACAGCTTCAGACCTTGTAATACAATAAGTCTACAAATTGTGTGAATAAAACACGTCAGGTCTCAGGATTGGTAAGCTGTTGCCACCACGATGCCCTGACACTTAGAAATCTAATTGCCTGGAATCTGAAGAATTAGAATTTATTTGAAGAATTCTCCGCTTTTATTAAGTTTTCTAAAAAAAAATATACTCAGAATTTCTTTAGAATGTCTGCCCTTCTTACCCATAATCCAAACTAGAGATGATATTAAATTTACTTGTAAAATAAGCTACTTAGTTACAAGACCACAAACATTTTTGAAGAATCCAAACACCAGCTTTAACCCCAATTATATCTTTGTGACAGAGCCAGAAGCAGTAAAAGTTACTAATCAGAAACAGAAGCGAGACAAATAATGTTTTGGCTAGGAGTTTAAAAACACATTATATAATAAAAACATCTGATATTACTACATAGCGTGAAGACAGTCTCAAATTTACGGCTATCTTGCAAAAACTACAGGAGAGGTAAGGAAAATTTATGTGTATCTGTACACCTACCCAGCTACCAAGAGATAGCAAAGCAAGCAAAAGCAGACCCAGTTACAAGTGACACTATGCCAAGATGTGTCTACGGGGAGTTTATTTTATACTTCTTTGCTTCTTACTTCCCAGCCTTCCCAGCCCTGACTTCAAAGCTGTTTCCTTCCACTGCATAGTTTCCCCAAGTAGCTATAAAGACGACAAAATATAAATAAATAAATAAATAAAAATTCACTTGCTACCATCAAGTGTTTTAGCCTAAGCAAAGGTCCCACCTGGTTCACAGTTTCCAAACCCTGGAAGAATTTTCCAGTGTTCAGTGGCGATAACCATAAATAGAATTGCACGGTTCTGCAGCAAGCCCCTATCTGATCAAACTGGTAATCAGTCAAAAATTTCACTGAAACATAATTTAAGGTGTCAATAGATGGGATTAGTTGTAAGAAAAGGAACCATGTGACCACTGAGTTCAGTTGCTTTCTGCAGACTCCACTCTCCACGCTGTGAAACTCCCCTGCGGACTGAAAACACACTCACACGGAAATGACCACGCACAATGACCAAGGAAGTTGAGACGTTTCTCAAGGCTTCCGTTCCACAAAAATTGCTTGTTCTTGATGCAGTAAGACTATTTGATCATAGTGTTAGGCTTTAGTAATAGAAACCACAGGTATTTACTGGCATCAGCATTCGTCATGCACCTCCAGAGATAGCTATCTATCAAAAAATGACAAAACAAAGGTAAAGATTTAGCACATGACTGTTTTGTTAAGCCAACACCCCAATAACCGAGCAGTTGCTTTGAAGAGAAGAGCCATATTACTAATCACAAATTTAGTAATGTATGTTAGGCTTTGAAAGCTCTTTACAAACACCACCCAATTAACCTACACAGGCAAATCCCAACAGGATGAAGATGGTGGTTTGCAGGTGCAAGCCTGGAAAAAGTATGTGAGAACACTTCCAAAGCACCACTACTCAACAAATCTATTCATCAGCAAAGTGGCATGAGATCAAGGGAAAATCTGAGTTTTTTTCAGGATGCAGAGAAATCTATAAGGACAATCAATAAAGAATGTCAAGAAGAGTCACCAGCATCCTGACTGCAAATGGTTCCTGTATACTTAATCCACAGGCACTCTGGGAACCATAGATTCATATACTGGGGGAGGGTGGGTGCACTAAGAGGTAGGCAGATGTCCATTTCCACTCGATACCAAAGTAAAGTATAAAGAGCTGCAATCACTACTTTACTTCCAGAAACTAAATTCAACTAAGGAGCTCTAGAGTAGAGAGCAGCAGCTTAAGTAAGCTTCCCAGAGTAAAAGAAGCTTTTAAATGATGAAGAAGTAGCTGAAGAGAAGCATCTACTGCACATTTACATTAATTTTTTTCAAACAACTGAATAAAGTTAACTTGTAGACACAAGTTAGGTGATGAAGGTTGAGTCCTTTCCTGCTTTGCAGAGGAAAATAAAGCACATTTCCAAGCAGGTACTTCTGTTAAAGCAGCTTTTTAGCTCAATTCAATTTCCAACATGTTTCAGGACAAAACATGCTAACATTTCAAATTGCACACACCCATCTTACAAGTTGCCCTCTAGGATAAATATATACATATATATATATATATATATATATATATATATATATATATATATATATATGGCAGAGGCAGGGAGGGAAGTAGCTGCAGACAGAGCACAAAGGGAAACAAGCCAAGAAGCCATCTCAGGACTAGAAAGACTGGAGAAAAGACAGGATATCCAGGTGTGCACGCTTCTTCATGTACAACGGGCTGGGGCTGACGCACACCACTCTTTGAGCCCAAAGTCCTTTGTACACAACCAGTCAAACTGGGGCAGAGGTACTAAAGCCATTTGAGCAGCTTGGTAAACTTAGACCAAAAGGGTAAGTGACTCACAAGAAAGTGATGCGGTGAGTCAACAGCAAAAGTGTGAATTGAATTGAAAAGTTTTGGAGACAAAAGCCCATCGCTCTTATCCCTTGCCACATTCAGTTTTACACGGTTGTGCCTATTTCTGAACAACCAAAAGGCCATTCCACCATGGGGTTTTGTTGGTTTTTTTTTTTCCTATGGTCAGTCTGCACGGCACAATGTTGCAGAAGCCAAGCTAATTTTAAACAAACCAGTTGAGATATCATCCAAGCAAATTCCACTGAACTGTATTTAACAATGCTGGTGAAGTGTTTTGTCAATATATCTGTCCGGTTTCTAGGGTCCAAGGGTTGCCGTACTGTGTGTAGACAAGTTCAGCACCACGCAGTTCCACTTCAATCAACAAGTGCTGACTATCTTATCACCAAACTGCGAACAAAAATGAAAAGGTCTTTGGAAACAAGATGTATTTTAAGAAAAATGAGCTCTGAAAAAGCATCTCAATCATATTTTCCAGTAATCTGTCAAAAAAAAAAAAAGTGAAAATATATTAAACCTTGTGGGAATGAATGGTGCAGATGGAAATACGGTGCACAAAATTTGGACAAGAATACCTGTGGTGGAAAAAAATATTGCTGTGGGGCACACACGATTATCAAAAAATTGTTCTGCAAATCTAGTCTGAGAGAACTATATTCTTTAATTGATTAAAGTATTTTTAGAAAATTGCTTAAAGCAATTATAAAAATAAACTGAGCAATAACACAGGAGAAATCTCATCCTCTGTGTTTTCAAAATGTGCCTCAAGATTAGAGTAAGGAAATTTGGAAGTAGTCACTTCCCTATCCAAGGATGTATAATTATTTCACAGGTATTAAAAGATTCACAGCATTGCTGCAAGGCATATGTGCTGTTACTCACAGATGAAGAAACTCAGGTGAACTTTGAGTGAGTGACTTGGTTAAGATTAAAAAATGATTCATAGGCAGCTAAGAAGACTCATTATGTCTCCCAGCTTCTGATGCCATGTTAAGACTACAAACATCCTATAAATCCTCCTGCTATCTTCTATCTGTAGCAATAAAAGTAAAAATGACAGGCCAGAAGGGCAAAACGATATTTTAATTTAAACAAAAAGGTTTTTTTCCATTGCTAGAAGCAGCTAAAAATTCTGACAAGTCAGCTTAGAAATACACACGTGGCATATGAAAAATGGGAGGAGCACATTACCTCAGTTCTTACTAGGGTTGATAAACCCAGTAGGTAAACCTAATCTCCCAAATAGAGATTATTGCCCGGTCTTGGAAAACGCAATTTAACTGATAAAATTTCAGTATTTGAGACAGTGAGGGATACCAAAGGAAGATGATGATGAAAAGAATGTGAAATCTTGCCTAGTGTTTACAATAATTCATGCACACATACCACATGCATAGAACTGATACTTCAAGCACTGAGTATCACTCCGGTTCTAACTGGATCTTGGCAGAATATCTGCAGCCTTTCTGAGAACGATCTTATGCTGCTGTAGAAGATCAGACCAATGCCACATTCACAAATATCTACTCTGCTAAGATTTGCATGGGTTAAGATTAAAATAGCTGAGCTGAAAATTAAAAAACCTTGAAAATGTTCCTTCACAATATGCACAATTTCTATCTCTACAAATAAAATATGTATGATACTTGTCAGATTCTTTCATCTTCCTCAGAAAGCTACACAACCACATTTTATTATGCAAGACAGAGTTCAAAAGTATACAATAACACATTTACCACCTGCTCAAAACTTCACACAAATTTAAAAGGAAATCTTCAGCTTCTGCAAAAGATTGTCACATTCTGCTCCTACTAAAAATACACAAAAGAAATCAGTGTCAATGAATTAGTCAACCCAAACCAATTCATTGGCTGTGTTCATTGTTTGACAACCCACGTACATGACCATCTTCCTGTCACGACTCTAGGAGCAGAACAGGAGAGGGAACAAGCAAGAAGGAAAGAAGAGGATGGAAAAACTACTACGAAACAAGTGGATCTGTACTAAATGTATCCTTAATTAGCTCAAAATAATGAAGTTTTTTATGAAATCACTGAAAAGATCAACATGGTTCAGCACCCTTCCTCACTTTGACGTGACCCAAACCACCATCAGTCCATCTAGATCTGTTGGTTTAACTTTCTGTTGGCTTGGTACAGAGCACTAGCGAGTCAATAAAAGCTGCAGTTTCTCACATTCTCTAGGAAATAAATCTCACAAACCCAATCCTATAATATGGATTTTACAGGTAAAGAAGAAGGGAAAGAAAGAAAATAGTTTCTAAGCTGGCTCTAACATTAAAACAGCTCATTTCCTGCCTAATCTTTTAGACATGGAGGCCATACAGCCTTTTGAAGAGCACAGGCTGGATATCAAGCGTGCAAGGGCAGACTCTGCAGTGGGCATGTGCCCCACCGCATGCTTCCTGTGCGGCAGGTATTTCACATGCCCTTTAGGCATTTTTCAGATGACAATCTCAGCTCAGAACCAACATCTTAAAGCACGGAACTCAGAATTAGAGCAAAATGAAAAGCACGGATTTGTCTCCTTTGCTCAATTTTAACCTAGGCATATCCTGCTAAGGTTTAAAACAATAAAGAAGAAGATAAAAGTGACAGCAGTTTGTTTGAGATGCCACTGGAAATGAAAGACTGTGATTTCTATACATGACATTTACACAGTATTGTCCTTTTGCACATAATGGGCATGTCTTATTTAAGTGCAGCTTCATTTTGGCACATGATTTTTTTTCTTCTTACTCTATAAATCTAGACCACAAGAAAAAAATTATTCTCCAGCCTAAATGCAGTATGTGCATAGAGGAAAAAAGCATTGTTTTTGCTTCTGCCATCTATCTTTACATGAAACCTTTCCACCTCATACATCTCATCCACTCCATTGAGAGACAAATGCAGGACTCCAAAGGTGATAATAAACTTGATCTGAACTCTCCAAACTTACATCACGGGAAGTCGTCAAGTTCTTGCTGTCTTCCTCTCCTAGAAATGTTTTTATACTGTGCATGATATTATCTTTTCGCTGTTGCCGAAATTTCTTCTCCTCATCACATAGAGCCATGCTGAACCGGAGATCAGTTGAAGAGCTGTTTTGCAAAACAGAGAGGCTTTAACAAAAGGCATAATTCAAAACACAATGCAAAACATCACCTAATGAAATGAATGGAAATAAAAGTAAATTCCTCATTAACTTACATAGGATGAAATAAAATAAAATGAAATTACAGTTAGGCACGTTACACAATTGCATCAGCTGATTTCATGGAGTGATGGATGCACAGAACAATGGCATGTCGCATCTTTTAAGACATGCATTTGATACAGAAACCTCATTGCTCACATACTAGTGAAAACTAAACACAAAATATGCACCTTCTAGTGGTTTATTATGTGGCCCTAAAAAAAGTAAATTAAAATATAGCAAGTGAGTTCACTGCTCACATACAATGAAAAGGATCTATTCATGAGCCAGGAGTGTGTGCTCGCAGCCCAGAAAGCCAACCACATCCCGGCTTGCATTAAAAGAACTGCAGCCAGCAGGTCCAGGGAGGTGATTCTACCCTCTGCTCTCATGAGACCCCAGGTGGAGTACTGTATCCAGCTCTGGAGTCAGCGCAGGAAAGATACGGAATTGTTGGAACGACTTTAGAGTAGGGCCATGAAGATAATCAGAGGGCTGGAGCACCTCTCCTATGAAGACAGGCTGAGAGAATTGGAGTAGCTCAGCCTGGAGAAGAGAAGGTTCCAAGGAGACCTTATTGTGGCCTTCCAGTACCTACAGGGGGCCTACACGGGAGATGGGAAGGGACTATGGATCAGGGAGTGTAGTGATAAGGCAAGGGGGCAAAGGTTTTAAACTGAAAGAGGGGAGAGAAGATTTAAATTAGATATTAGCAAGAAATTCTTTCCTGTGAGGGAGGTGAGACACTGGCCCAGGTTGCCCAGAGAAGTTATGGATGCCCCATCCCTGGAAGCGTTCAAGGTTGGATGGGGCTTTAAGCAAGCTGGTCTAGTGGGAGGTGTCCCTGCCCAGGGCAGGCAGGTTGGAACTAGATGATCCATAAGTCTCTTCCAACCCGAACAATTCTATGATTCTATTTAGGCACAGATAATAATTCTTCAGATTTTTTTAAAAACCTATTATGTAATAAAATAAAAGGATTGAGAAAAAGGGGGGAAAGGACTGCCTAGAAGCAATGTTCCATGAGTATATTTATATCATACCATGAGCAACAGGTTCATGCAGAATCCAAAATCTGCGCGGCCACCCGAGAATAACAGAGCAGAACTGGAGCAGATCCTTTTGTTTAACATATTTCAATGACTACTGCCTGAGAGCAGCGAGAGAGATCCAAGCATCTTCTGTTCATTTAGTGTCAGAGATAAGGAATACTTGTAATGTACAAGCCCTGGAACGTTTAGGGGTGGTCTCAAGGACCACCCACATATGCAACCCTACATAAGCAGAAGTCATCCCTGGGGGATTGTTCGTCAGTCTTCAGAGTCATTAAGAAAGAGTTCTGAATTTACAGTTACAGTGCTCGGCACTGCTATTTATAGTTACAGACACAAAAACATAAGACTCTTTGAATACCTTGTTCTCAATTTCATAATTCATTTTTAGACTTAAAAGATATTTTTCTGATTATGCCTCAAGGTGATTTTCGGTCTTTCACCTAGATAGGCTAAGAAAGAGGAAAAAAGAAAACTTGAAAGAAGAAAAAAAATTTAAAAAAAAGAAAAAAAAGTAGGCACATGCTTAGCTTTATGCCTGGGGAAATCCTGGCCCTACTAAGATCATCATCTTTGACTTCAATACTGCATAGTGTTAACATTCAAATACATTTCAGGGGCAGCTTTGTAATGAGTATCCATATATGCTGAAAGTTAACGTGAGATGGAAAGTTACCAGAAAAGGGAAAATAATGAGGATAACAGCTGAACCTGATGTCTATGAGTGTATTAGAGAAAAATCCCTTGAATAGGAAAACACATAGCATAAACCAGGATGAGAAATGCATGGATGAGAAATGCATGGATGATGGTCTTGTTCCTGCAAACGTTTGGAAAATGAACACCTATTAGTAGAAGTAATGGTGTCTAAGTCAATGCTAGAATTACAATTTGAAAGTAATCCACAGTTTCCTGGCTTTACAGTACTTGGTATTTCTATGTTAAAGCAACAATTTTTTGCACTCTACCCGACATGTTTTTATGAAAATTCTAACAAGCAGAGTATATAAAAAAATACCTTTGCTGCTAATACATTTTCCACCTTTTTAAAAAAAATATTATTTTTTTTTTAAAATATGAGATACTTACCATACTTCAAGAGACAATTCCAAAGTCATCTCTGTGACCTAAACAAGAAATATTTAAATATGGTTACACCACTTACAGAAGGAAAAGAACTCACAAACGCACCTGGGACACAAACTAACTATTACTGTCAGAATTTTTCTTTAAATTACCTTTTTTTAAAAAAAAAAAGGAGGTAATTTCTGAAGTACCCAAATGAGTTTCCTTTCTATGGAACTTTGTTTATAAAAGCACACAATGAGATTCTAAAATATGCCACGAGCACTGAATACACTAGAAAATGCTGCTAGGTCCTGACTTTCATTCATCAGATCCCATTGCTTTGGCTTTCTTCCACTGACAATCACTTTTTGACAGCATTATTCATTTTTGGCCTGAAGGGATCTAATTGTCTTCACACATTTATGATCTTTTGCTTCTTCTGCCAGCCACTGTCTATCTGCTACTTGCTTCTCAGTTCACTGGGTAAACATCATACTCAACTTGCATCTTGTAGGGGAGTGATTGCTCTGTGTTCCACATTAGCCACCCCAAGTGTCCTTCCACAGTTAAACATACTCAAATTATCAATCGGGAAGAGAGATTGCTTAAGAGTTTCTGACAGACTCAAATAAACTAATAAATATCACTACATAATGATTTCACTCACAGACCACGTAGAACTACCTGACCCATAAGCTATAGGTTGGTCTCCTCTGCCTTTCATAGAACACTTAAAGGACTTGCCTGCAGGCAAGAAGTTAAAAAGTGATGGTTAAAGCACCAATTGCACATAAGGCAAAATTCAAGCATATGAGGTTGCTAGAACTAAGACAGGCGCTTTCATCTCCCTAAGCTCTCTCATATGCAGTGGCCACCAACACATTGGTACAGCCTTGTAGAAGCGTAACAGCCTCACATAGAGCATCATTGTCCTCAACTGTGGTATGTGATCACTAGGAATGGAGCTAGATCACCTCAGACTGACTGTTTTCTTGACACTTATACAGAGTAGTTAAGGATATGGAAATGCAAAGCTGCCTCTGGCCTCCCACATCTCGCATACCTGCTGCCGGGCCAGGTAAAACCTGGCACTCCACTCCTGCCCTCTGAAATGGGAACTGTAAATTAGGTAGCTTATTAATAGGGTTGTGGGAGAAAGAAAAGGCAAAAAAAATAACAAAGGGAGAACATGAAACAGAGTGAAGAGTCATTTACAGAAATACTTCAAAGACAAGGTAGTAATTACATTATTCCAGCACCTGATATATTACTAATTTAGAAAGCACTTCAGAAACCACACAGTGATCCAATGGGTGGAAAAAATGCAGGCACACAGTATTGAAGAAACCCTTGAAGTGAAATGTTCCAATATGGAAATGATAAACCTTTTTCTATACCGTACTGAGATTGCCACAGAAATCTCAGGAATGCTTATTGTGTATACAAGTTGTCTACACTGGGCTCAACCTGACTTGATGCTCCCTTACCATTTGATTATAAATTTCAGAGTGTATTTGGTTTTATTCACCGAATTTTCCCCCCCTATGTTCTCTACCAAACTGTGTTGAGTGCTTGATTTGTGAAGAAGCTTTATCTAAGCAGGATGTGGCACAGATAAAATTCAGACACCTGACAAAGGACTAAAACGTGGTATTTCCTGGTCCACACAATAGTTTAGGTCTCTCAGTTCAGGTGCCCTTTTAAGAACTTCCCATCATGTTCAGAGCTGCACCAAAGGCAAAACTACGAGTGTTACAACTTACATCGTTGAAAGTTAACTGGACCTCCTTCTTCTCTCCCAGTTTCAGAGAAGATACAGGAAATGTGGATGTGCCTAGAGTCTCATCCATAACGTAGTTGGCATCCATCAAAGTAACCTAGAAAAGATATGCAGGTATTCTACTTTGATAAGTCCCTTTTTAATTCCACACAGCCTATGCCTAAAGTAAAAAAAAAGAATTATATGGAAAAGGAATAGGCCTAACCCAACCCAGTCAAGGCCCAATGCCAACAGACATGTCTTTTAAAACAGGATAAGCTCATGTATACTGTAGGTGGCACCTTCAAGGCATTCAATTGCATGAGTACCTTTTTGTCAGTAAATTTCACTATCTTTCTAAGCAGACATAATAACTTCAAATTATACATATAAAATATATAATTATACAAATTTCCAGTCAGTAGAACTTCTCTGTGGAGAAACTTATTGCATTGGGTTTGCATGACAAGATTTTGGTAGCAGGGGGTCTACAGGGGTGGCTTCTGTGAGAAGCTGCTAGGAACTTCCCCTATGTCCAACAGAGCCAATGCCAGCCTACTCCAGAGCAGCCCCACTGCTGGCCAAGGTCAAGCCCATCAGCAATGGTGGTAGAACCTCTGGGATAACAGATTTAAGAAGGGAAAAAAAAACCCACAAACCTGTGCAACAGCGATCAGGAGAGAGGAGTGAGAGAAAGAGCTATGTAAAAACCAAGGTCAGTGAAGAAAGAGGGGGAGGAAGTGGTCCAGGCACTGGAGCAGAGACTCCCCTGCAGCCACTGATGAAGACCACAGTGAGGCAGGCTGTGCCCCTGCAGCCTGTGGAGGTTAACGGTGGAGCGGAGATGCACCTGCAGCCCATGGAGGACCCCACACAGGACCAGGTGGGTGCCCTGAAAGAGGGTGTGACCCCATAGGAAGCCGATGCTGGAGAAGGCTCCTGGCAGGACCTGCGACCCTGTGGGGAGACCTATGCTGGAGCAGTCCGTTTTTGAAGGACTGTACCCTGTGGAAGGTACCCACACTAGAGCAGTTTATGAAGAATTGTAGCCTATGGGAAAAAAACTTCTCACATTGGAGAAGTTTGTGGGGAACTGTTTCCCATGGGACAGACACCACGCTGGAGCTGAGGAGAGAGGAGCAGCAGAAACAACGTGTGACAAACAGATTGCAACTCCCATTCCCCATCCCCCTGCATTGCTGCAGGGGAGGAAGTAAGGAAACTGGGAGTGAAGTGGAACCTGGGAAGAAAGGAGGGGTGAGTGTTGTGAGATTTGGGGTTTATTTCTCATTACCCTACTCTGACTTCTAATTGGCAATAAATTAAATTAATTTCCCTTATTCAAGGCTGTTTTGCCTCTGATGGTAACTGCTATCTCCCTGTCCTTATCTTGACCCACAAGCCTTTTGTTTGATTTTTCTCTCCCCCTGTCCAGCTGAGGAGGGGCAGTGATAGAGCAGCTTAGTGGGCACCTGGTGTCCCACCACACTTACACAGTTTTAAATCTGATATTCCAAAAAAATATACAGCAACTTTTAGTGAAGGTAGAATCCATACACCCCAGACTTGTATCTGCAGACCAAGATTTTTATAGCAATGATTTGGCAAAATGTACAGCATTCCAAATTACACAAAGCTTTTGTCTGTATCCAGCCAGATCTTCAAGTCTCTTCTCATATTGTCCATGTTAGAGCATATACTTTTTCAAAATGTGAAACCATCCAAAGATGTATGTTGATACCGCAGAACATTGTTCAGTGCTTTTGCTCTAATCCATGTGTGTCTGCATCAAGCAGGCTTTTTTTTTTTTTTTTCCTCAGTGGCAGTCTTCCAAGTTCTCAAGTAAGATAGTCAGAAACCATGCAAATGGTAATTTGAAATTTTTTCTATTTGCATGGTACTCCAAACTCATTTGGCTTACCACTTTTTTCCACTTTGGGGAACTGTATCTTTTAAAAGATCATATGTTTGCGGTTTGGACTGTATCTGTTGCATGAATCAAATGGAATCAAGATACAATCAGCTGAATAAATAGTTGCTGCATCTGGGTTCAGCCTCTTCTCAGCTATAAAGAATCTTCTTCGTTCTGTGCCACAAGCAACCCTTTGAAATGATGAATTGTATTTTAGGATGGAACTCATAATTTTAATGACCTCTATGTTCTTCTGTTTCTTTGCAGAACTTTATGCCCATTGCTATAATATCTAATGGCTGTTTTTTAAATAAACAGCAATAGCAAAAAACTTCTTAATGGGACTTTGGAGAGCTTCTGAGTGAAAACTTCAAAACTGCACTTGGGATAGAGTTAAAGATTTTGATTCAAATAATCTGAGGAGCCAAAAGGGTTGTGTAATCTGTGTGATCTTGGGAATTCACAAAGAAGTTTTGGGTGGAGTTGCAGTTTCACAAATTTGAATTCTGACACTGCCCCATGCAGAATCCAAAAGCTCTGCTGGGCGCTGTGTGTGTGTACAACAACGGCAGAACAAAAACATCAGCTTCATCCTGAACACTATACCTTTCATGGTGAAAAGAATGTTTACTGTGAACAACACATATATGTTTATGCAAATATATATATCAACCAGGTCCACAATTAACCATCATTACATTGTACCGCAGGTCCTTAGCAGGCATTTTTCAAGAAAATTTATAGCATGTGTCTCAGAAACCACCAGCAGTCTTTAGTTAATGTAAAGATACATCTACAAATCCTACTCATAATCAATCTTGTTGTGTTCTGTTACAGGAGATGGAGACTTGCAGAACCCAGCAGTATGCTATGGCCATACTGTGCTGGAAATGAACAGCATGTGAGCTCATAAAATCTTGTGCTTTATAATGACTGCATAGAACCATGCTAAAAACTGAGAAACACCTTAAAACACTTTTTTTATTTCACATACTGCAACAAAAGCAGGTTGATGAACCCACATTCCTCTTATTCCTATTTCCACAAGTGCTCTCTTGCAAAGAAGCCAGAATCACTCCTTTCCTCTAATTCCTGACACCTATTTGCCTGATTTGCCATTAGAAAGCAACAACTAAGGTAGAGATTTCAAACTTTTGTCAAGTTTCACATGGCCAATTTGTAAGTCTGCAACCAAAACCTTTAGTAAGAATCAGCTCAGGTGACTGTTGCACCTGACGAGAAGGTGGAAGCTATTTTGGGTAATCAGCTTTCTGCAAAGCTCTAGTGAAATTATCATGAATTCCCCAGTATTGGTGTTTCTTACGCAGGATGAATGAGGTAGTTCTTCATGCTCCACTGACCTGATCATAGGATTCTTCCTCCCCAAGCTGTAGAATATACCCCTCTCCTCAGGGAGCCTTGTAGGAAGCACAATTCAGTTTTCAGATCTTGAACAATATAACCCCAAGAGATTATGGTTACTAGCTCAATGAAAACCTTCATAAGCTTTAGCCTATGTCCCAATTGGCCAATTTAGACAGAAGCTAGGTAAGCTCACATTAGGGCCATCCTCGACCAAGAATCAAGCTAACAAAGGACTACAGATAACCTTTAATGCTTGCCATGCCCACTAATACAATAGTTACACATAACACTCACCTTTTGTACACAACCCAGAAAGGCTTAATACACTGCAACTTAATGGTGACTTATTTAACAGGCCTGCACATGGGATCAGAGTACCCAAAATACCCCTGGGTGGGCTACTCAGCCCTTGGCTCCAGGCATAGACGAGACAGAACTATGCTTTTGCTTTCCGTTTCCTCAGGGAGAAGCAAGGAATGGGCAGAGACTTGACTATCCCCACCTATTCACTGCCCATAATAGTTGAATCAGTGTAGGAAGCAAGAGAAAATAATTTATGGCTGATGTGAAGAATAGCAAGTGACAAGCCCTCAGGAGCAGCCCAAGAGATGACTCAGAGATGTATCTTATAATGACTTTCAAGGCTACTCCTTGGATAATACAATTTATACAACACCTTTTGCTTAGCACCACACCTAAAGGCAAAAAACAGTCTTTAATGTTTGAAAAAAAAAGTTGTAATATTGAGGAGACAAGTGTCATACACGTACAAGCTACTGTTATTTTAACCTTCCAGATGTTGTACAACTTCCATTTTCACAGATGAAGCTCAGCCATGTAATTCTCTGCAGAAGAGAAGGCTCTGCGGAGAATGTATAGCAGCCTTCCAGTACCTAAAGAGGGCCTGCAGGAGAGATGGGGAGGGACTCTTTATCAGGGAATGGAGTGATAGAGCAAGGGGGCAAAGGTTTTAAACTGAAAGAGGGGAGATTCACATTAGATATTAGGAGAAAACTCTTTACTGTGAGAGTGTTGAGGCTCTGGAACAGGTTGCCCAGAGAAGTTGTGGATGCTCCATCCCTGGAAGTGTTCAAGATCAGGCTAGATGGGGCTTTGAGCAACCTGCTCTAGTGGGAGGTGTCCATGGCAGTGGGTTGAAACTAGATGATCTTTAAGGGCCCTTCCAACTCTAACCATTCTGATTGTATGATTTACCTCAAGAATATTCTCTTGGTTGGGGTCCAAAATGAACTCAAAGGTCTCATTCCACACGGGATTCACATCGTTATTGAAATGTTTCGTTCTCTTCCTGCAATCAGGGGCAGATGGGATGAACAGCTCCACATAGGGATCTGGAGTATCAACTACAGAGAAAAAGACATGTTTAAGTTACATAAAACTCAAGTTTAGGTTGTAAGAATCAGAACAATTATCTCATGGTCTATTACATAAAAATATCCAACTATATAAATTACATAAATGTAGTGAAATGAATGATACAACGATATTAAGAATCTCCCAAAAAGGAACAGACATCATGCTTTTATGAGGGGAGGAGAAAAGCCTTGAACAAACAGAACGGCACCGGGACTGATTGAAGCTTAATGGAAATATGTATGCTTCTACCAGGCAGTGGTAATTATTTTTAAGTGCTTTTACTCCTTCCTCTCTTTCTATCCTTTAATTACTTTGGCTTGTGTCACAGAGGTAAGTACTCCACAAAAGCAGTATTTAATTAATGAAAATAAGCAATTTGGTATACAGTTTTCAATCTTCTTTCACTTTTGTTGGTTTGGCAATCATAAAAGAAATCAGTCAGGCCACTTACTGCTAAACAGCGTAAGGAAAGCTATTCAGATTTGAAGCTCCTCTAATCACTAGAGCTTTGGAGATATCACCACAGAATCATAATCTTATTTACACAATATATTTGAATAACAACTGTGCAGCACACTAACTGAAAATATAGAAACATATGCCAACTATAGGTAATCAGAATCAGCAGTGGGGAAAAAAATACAGGTTGACAAAACTCATCTGGTATGTCTAATAATAGCCATTCCTGAGATCAAAGAATGCATCATCTGCAGCCCTAAAAATCTCACCTTTTCAACCAGCTAAAGAATGTAATTTTTTTCTGTCCAGGGACATTTTTTCTGTCCAATGAGATTTTTTTTTTGTCAAATTGTGCCAAGGCAATGTAGTCCTTTATAGATTTCTCAAAAATATTACTCAGATGCTTCACAGAGAGTATGGGAAGTTATTTCTGTGGTTTTGGTGATCATGAGAAGCTAGTTGCTCTACTGTGGTAAAGCGCACCCATCTTTCCAGCATCCTCTTTTCAAAGTTTGTCTTCTGCTTTAGCGAAAAATTTTCAAGCAAATACAATACCCACCACAAACAAGAATCCTTTCCTTAAAGGTCTCTTATTGAAAGAGATTAAAGCCCACTACTACATATAACACGTTTGAACATTACTTTTTTTCAAGAAAGCCGATTTTTTTTTTTTAGAGACTCTTGGATTTCAATAAATTTATTTCAATATAACCAGTGAGATGCTGAGGCCCAGAACCACATGCTCTTTTCAGCTGGGAGGAGGAAAAGAATTTAAAAAAAGTTTGAAAGTATCAAATGGAAATCAATCATCTTTTGGATAAAAAACAACCGAACAACAAAAAAAGAGGATTTTTGAAACCAATTAGGAGGTTCTATACGTGTACCAGGGCAGAACGGAATCAAAACTCCTAACATTTGGCCTCCTGGCAATTCTAGTGGGGAACATCAACCAGACCCAACACACCTTCTGATGCCACTGCCATACACAAAAGATACTGAACTCACCCTCAAAGTACTTCATATGACTCAGGAGATGCAGAATAGCACACAAGGGTCATGCTTTGAATTAAGTATTCCTCTAGCTAGGAAAACTTTAGGGACAGTAAACAAACCTTCCTGGACTCAGGCTCCCTCAATTAAAATTTTGTATGCAAGTAGACTTTGTGATTCAAAGATTTCACTGTGTGAGAATTTCCTTGGACTGCTAGAAGGCTCCCAGAACTCCTTACAGAGTTTTACACTATGCTCTACATCTGTGGGGCTTAGCTAATAGCTATGATTTGACAGGTCACACTGCTACCTGTATAATTAACAAGCAGCTATTTAAAGTGTGGATCAGTGTGGAAAGCCTTTAAATAGCAAACTTTATGTCTGATCTTGTATCTTATTTAAAGTCAAGGGAATGGGGGATTAAACCCCAACTGTTTAAGTGTTTTCTCACTGGCAGATATAATTAATTGCCAACTTTTACTGAATACGTGAGTCCCCTTGAACTACTACACCAAATTTTGCCAGAAAGAAGGGAGTCAAGGCCCCTTGAAACTAAACAGCAAAATATCTCCCAAAATCAGAAGCGACAACATCTTATCTGGTAAATCCGGATACGAGCGCTATTTTGGTAGTAAACACTACAGACGTGCTCTGCCAAGAGACTGAATTTGCCTACGAAAGCTTGGGTTTTAACCAAAATCCTGATGCTGAACTATAAGTAAATAAATTCTAATTTTTAATTTTAAACGCAAACAGCAACAGGTTCCGTATCTGAAATCAAAATCCCAAAGCACATGGAAAGCCCAAAGCACCGCACAGCTGGCAAACAGATGCCATTACTAACTTCCGATCAGGCAGACTCCAAGTAAGTGTTGAAACAGAAACTGAACCCAAGGCAAAGAACATCTAAACTTAGAAAAATCAGTCTTCATTACTCAGTATTGCCAAGCCACCCCCTCATCCCTGCCTTTATTACCCTTTTTAACCCGAGGCAGAGTTAATCATCTGCCCTTTCATGTTTGAAAGTTTATTTTGTGGTACTTTCAATTACGAAATGAAAATCTATTCTTTTATAACTTGCTTTTTCAGATGAAGAGGAAAAATACTGGAAGACTGTGTGCTCTGATTAAGATATTACTATAACCTATACTACATTAATCAAAATCTTACTCCCTATTATTGGTTGGGGGTTGCTAGCTGCCAGCAATCTGCCAAGTAACATGAAAGTATTCCTTTAATGTATTTCAAAACATTAAAGTTATCAAATGCAGATAAAACAAACAGAGTCTGTATCCTTTTGCTTGGATATATTTATTACTGTTTGTGGTTCTGCTAGTTGATTTCCCAGGTATGTTTCAAAAAAAAAACTAACTTGAAAACATAAATGAAACATAACTTGATTTTTATATTTTGTTTATATCTTGATTATAAGTGGAAGCACTTTTATGAAATGGTTTATGGGTCAAAAGCTGATGTTTCATGAGTGTAATCAATATAAGAGTATTAGCTGTGTACAGACAACAGCGTCATAGAATTGCTTTTATTTTAACAGCCTACCTGAAACACCAACTATGGACTTCTCAAAAGAAGTAACATGTAAGAATTTGTACTCCTTCCTCAGGACATGCAAAGTTTTCCTCAGAGCCTTGCAGGCCCAGAGCAAGGGCTCTGGGCTGTTCTTTGCGCAAGCATTCTCACACGACTCCTCCATCATGTGTGGGCCAGCTACCTGCAACGCATCTCAATCTTTTAATGTAGGTGAAGTTCAGAAAGCTTGCAAATGGAAAACTTGGAAGGTTTGCCAATAGCCACATGCACTACAATAAGACAGTGACTGCGTGGTATGGTTCTATTTTCCTCTCCTCCTGGTACTCTCAGTATTTTCACTAAAGCATCGTTACTTCTCCGCATTGCCAATACATTGCCATACATTATGGCAGAGAAAACATTCTGAAATAAAGGGACTCCAGACTCCTTTAGTATTTCTCAGAAAAAAATGAGTACAAACTGACAATTAAGTACAAGCATATCTAAAACCCCACCTTTACCCTGAAAAATAAAATTAAGAGTTTCAGCATTGATGTTAATGGAACTAACAGCGGGTCCTGCAATTAGCACCTTATAGCTAGATGTAAAGGTAATTAACAAAATGTTCATAATAATTATGTAAGATTTACAGCATCCACTGAATCTTCAGGGTGAAGGCAGACTTATTTTTGAACATACAGGCTTAAGAAATGGCTGAGAAGTAGGAAGTAAGGATTCAGTGACTTTTCCTTGTTTGATGTATCTGCTGTTTAAGTAATTGCTATAGAATCCTATATCTAAATTACATTATGAATCATGAGGTGAAACACACAATGGACAGTAATTAGGATCAATCATTTTCACATTAAAAATGAGTAACGCTTTAAGCAATCTGTCTATTAAAGAAACCTGTAAAATTTTCTGCAATGACTGGAACCCATTTGATCCTATGTTACTAATTTGGTGAGATGGCTGTCATCAGGCTCACGTATTAATATAAGTAATATTTCAGACAATTTATATTTCAGTCATTTCAATTACTTCAATAACGTAATTGACATGAAGAAACTATAGAAAGCCTGTTCAAATATAAAACACCAAGGATGTGACCACAAAATGGTAGAATTCAAGATCCTTAGGGCAGTAAAGAGGGTACACAGCAAACTCACTACCCTGGACTTCAGGAGAGCAGACTTTGGCCTCTTGAGGGATCTGCTTGGTAGGGTTCCATGGGAAAAAGTACTAGAGGGGAGAGGGGCCCAAGGAAGGTGGTTCACATTCAAGGATCACCTCCTCCAAGCTCAAAAAAAAAAAAAGGAGGCTTGGGGGCTTAAGGCGGGTAGCAAGGTGGAAGCAAGGATGGGTAGACGAGGTGGAATACAGAGAAACTGTCTGAGCAGCCAGGAACTAGATTAGGCAAACTAAAGCCCAGACAGAATTAAATCTGTCCAGGGACATCAAGAATAACAAGAGGAACTTCTATAGATATGTCACTGATAAAGGCAAGACTAGGGAAGATGTGGGCCCTCTTGGAAGGAAACAGGAGACCTGGTCACTCAGGATATGGAGAAGGCTGAGACATAACAACTTTTTCACCTTGATCTTCACCAGGAAGGGCTCTAATCACACCACCCAAGTCGCACAAGGCAAAAACAAGGTCTATGAGAATGAAGAACTGCCCACTGAGGAGAAGATCAGGTTTGAGAAAAATCTAAGGAACCTGAAAGTACTTAAGTCCACGGGACCTGATGAAATCCATCCACAGGTCCTGAGGGAGCTTATGGATGAAGTTGCTAAGCCTCTTCCCATTCTATCTGAAAAGTTGTGGATGTCTGGTGAAGTTCCCACTGACTGGAAAAGGGGAAACATAACTCCTATTTTAAAAAGGGAAAAAAGGAAGACCTGGGGAACTACAGGCCGGTCAGTCCCACCTCTGTGCCTGGCAAGATCATGGAGCAGATCCTCCTGGAATCTCTACTAAGGCATATGGAAAATAAGGAGGTGATTGGTGACAGCCAACATGGCTTCACCAAGGGCAAGTCGTGCCTGACAAATTTGGTGGCTGTCTAAGATGGTGCTACAGTGTTGGTAGATAAGGGGAGAGCAACAGACATCATCTACCTGGACTTATACAAAGCATTTGACACTGTTCCACATGACATTTTGATCTCAAAATTGGAAAGGCATGGATTTGATGGAGGGACCACTCCATGGATAAGGAACTGGCTGGCTGGCCACACTCAAAGGATTGTGGTCAATGGCTCAATGTGCAAGTGGAAACCAGCGACAAGTGTGTTCTTCAGGACTTGGCACTGGGACCAGATGCCAACTCCATCTTTGATGAAGACACGGACAGTATGAATGAATGCACCCTCAGCAAGTTTGCTAACAACACCAAGCTGCGTGGTATGGTCGACATGCTAAAGGGAAGGGATGCCATCCAGTGGGACCCAGACAGGCTGGAGAGGTAGGCCCGTGAAAACCTCATGAAGTTCAACCAAGCCAAGTACAGGGTCCTGCACCTGGGACTTGGTAATCCCAGGCACAAATACAGGTTGGGTGGAGAATGGCTGGAGAGCAGCCCTGAGGAGAAGGACTTGGGAGTGCTTGTGATGAGAAGCGCAACATGAGCCAGCAATGCGCCCTGTCAGCCCAGAAAGCCAACAGCATCCTGGGCTGCATGAAACAAAGTGTGGCCAGCAGATCTCGGGAGGTGATTCTACCCCTCTACTCCGCACTCATGAGACCCCAACCTGGAGTCCTGTGTCCAGCTTTGGAGTCCTCAACACAGGAAGGACATGGACCTGTTGGAACAGGCCCAGAGGAGGGCCATGAAGATGATCAGAGGGATGGAGCACCTCTCCTATGAAGTCAGGCTGAGAGAGTTGGGGTTGTTCAGCCTGGAGACTAGAAGGCTCCAGGGAGGCTTCAAAGCAGCCTTCCAATATCTGAAGGTAGCCTACAGGAGAGCCAAAGAGGAACTCTTTGTCAGGAAGTCTAGTACAGGACAAGGGGTAATGGTTTTAGAGTGAAAGAGGGGAGATTTAGATTAGATATTAGGAAGAACTTCTTTCCTGTGAGGGTGGTGAGGCACTGGAACAGGTTGCCCAGGGAAGTCGTGGATGCCCCATCCCTGGAGGTGTTCAAGGCCAGGCTGGATGGGGCTTTGAGCAACCTGGTCTGGTGGGAGGTGTCCCTGCCCATGGCAGCGGCGTTGGAACTACATGATCTTTAAGGTCCCTTCCAACTCTAACTACTCTATGATTCTGTGTTGGGGTGGTTGAAGTCCCCGAAGCAGGACCAAGGCCTGAGAGTGTGATGCCTTCTGTAGCTGCAGTGAGGTGGCTTTGTCAACAGGCTCCCCTTGATCAGGTGGCCTGTAGTGGACACCAACTACAAGGTTCCCTTTGTTGCCTCTGTCTCTCAATTTTCATCCATAGGCTCACCTGCTTGTGGCTAGTCTTTTTATCTTTTTGTCCTTCGTGAAGCAGAGGGCAACGCCTCTGCCCCTCCATCCTCACCTGACTCTTCAGAACAGCCTATAGCCATCAATAACTGCACTCGCTACCACCCCATCTCTCTCACCATGGCTTGTCATCCCACCTGGTCTTATCCCCTCTCTCTTCCAGCCTAGTTTAAAGCTCTGCCAATGAGCCCCACAAGTTTGTGAGCAAAAACCCTCTTTCCCCTTTCAAAAAGGTGGATCCCATTTGACAGCAGTGAGCTTTGTGCCGTGTAGGCCATCCCATTACCAGAAACCCCAAAATTGGATCAGTGACACCAGCCCCAAAGCCATGTATTACTAGACTGAGCCTGTCTTCCAGTGTCCTTTCCCACAACTGGGAGGAGAGAGGAAAAAATATCCTGTTCTCCAGATTTCCTTACCAGCCATCCCAATGCGCTGAAGTCTCTTTTGACTGCTCTTAGACTACTTCTCTGTACAGTTGCCTTTGCAGACAGACAGCAGTGTAAAGGGACGAAAACATTACCTTGCAATAGCCCAGAGAAAAGTCTGCTTTTCTAGTGTTATGCCAGAATCTAAGGGGTTTAGGGGTTTGGGTTTTTTTTAATAAATTGAAATGCCTAGTTCTTAAGAGCTTTTTCCATGTTAAACTTGCATAACTTGCCACTCTCAAAAAAGACACAAGCAGGAGAGAAGGAACAGGCAGTGTGGCTGCCCAGTTCAGCTATGACTGTGGTTAAGCAGTAATGCCAGATCAGGGCAGTGATCATTTGGTCTAGAGTAGGTTTAGCTATATCATCACATTCCTGGAAAATTACTCAAAACCCACAATCTGACTTTTCTTCCAGATTTATGTCAGCTGATGGAGTACAGATTATGCCTAGTCTGGCATAAAGTCTGTTAATGCAAATTTAAACTGGCAACATTTTCTGAATCCGCAGAACAAGTTTACACTGGATCTGTGTTTGGTATTGTGAGGCTTTAGAGGTTTTGATCCTCCACCAGCAGCCCTAGAGCTTGATTTACTATATGGCTGAGGTGCTGCCTCCAGGCCTTAGAGCGAGAAGAGGTTCTTCCCTTGATTTTTTAATTCAGACAATTGTGTCAGGAATGTTTTAAAAACCTGGAGCTGTCCTACCCGGGCAGAACCGTAGCCAAGTATAAGCTCAGGCTGAGCTACATAAACGTTGCATCTTAGTAAAACCATCATCATTGCTACTGCAAGCAATTACAGGAAACTCAGAACTGAAGTGACACCTGGGAATTGTGCTGCCTCAACCTTGCTGCTCGGTATTACAGGCATTTCACTTACTGAACAAATGGATCACAAAGCACTTAGTAGATGCACACTGACATGAACAGGTCTGCAAAGGGGAAAGATGATTTTCCATGTGAGTTAAATCTGTCCAACTAAGCATGGCAAAACCTAGCATTAAGCAGACAAACCCCGTATTTCATCTGTCCTATAACATTGTTGGCCAGACACTTTGACAGAGCATAGTTTTTTAGTTACAGGCCTTACAAAAGCGTTCCTTTCTGCAGTGATGAAGGTTAAATGGTATTTTTTTTCTTCCCTTTCAGAATACATTCAGTCACAAATATATAAATTAGCACATTTATTTAGGTGTAAGGACATTATGCGTACAGACCCATACGCAAGACAGTTAGCATCCTGCAAAATGCAAGTAACCAGAGGATGCTTCTAATCACACTTTTAATAACCCATTTTCACAACAAATTAAAAGTCTTCCTCATGCAGTAGATAGCAACCTGCAGAACTTGTTATCAAAAAAGCTGTGGATGAGAAGACTTATGTGGACTGAAGGAAAACCAGTGAAGCTTATATAAGAGAAACTCAGTGAAGGCTACTAATCACATCCAAAATACTTCCAGCTCAGGGAGTCCCTTACTGAAGGCAGCCGAGTGCTTGGAGAAGATCAGAGGAAAATATCACACTCTTACCCAGTTCATATTTTTCCTTTGTGTCTGATTGTGACTGATGTTATTCCTGCTTCTCCCTTAGGATCAGGCATTAGCCCTAACACAACTTAGGATCAGCCCTACCTCTAACACAACTTCAAAGCCCTCCCTAAGAAGGGGGATGAGAGGGAAAAGTAAAGAAAGCAGGAAAAAAAAATAATCAAATTATTACAGAGAAAAACAGAATAAAGAGGGAGAACTCTCCTAAACAGAGATAGTGAGAGGCTCAAAAATTGAGAAACAGTAGTGTCCACAACTACTTGAAGGAAAGCTCCACAACAAAGTTCTGCCTGGAGACAAGTCAACACATGAAACAGAAAGAGTTCCCAGTCACCGTCAAGCTCCCTTCTCCTGGGGCTGCAGCTGGTCACAGCACAGCAAGGGCAGGGAGACAAGGAGGTCCTTCAACCAGAATATCAGGCAAGATGGATCCTTGGTCTAAGCCAGCATCACTGCTTTGACATTATCATTACAGTGTAATGGAGTAACAAGAGAGCTTACTCCAAGATGAAAACAAGTTTTCAGTAACATTTTGCAGAAACAGTTCCTGCCTCAATAACTACATGCTAAGTGTTCAGAGACAGAATTTAGTTCTTATCTAAAAGGTATTTCTGCAACTGAAAAGAGCAGCATTTTCTGGATCAGTTTCACTGTGGAACACACGAGCCTGTTTCCAACCACTTTCACCTCCCAGCACTGCTTCTGGCTAACCCTAAGACAGAGCAAAAATATTGCCTGTGTCAAAGAAACTGGAATCTAGTCTACAGTTGCCTCAATGTCAGACGGAGATATACAGTAGTCATTTCATGAGCAAATCTTACTAGTGTTGTTCATTTTTGAAGACGTGGCTCCTGGCCAGGTGAAGATCTGCATGTGCAACCTGTAGGACTTGGAAGATTGGCCAACTCTGACCTACTTTTTCCAGGCTGGCAAAGGGAGGAGTTTGGCTTGTTTTCCTCTTGAAGTTCTCTTGCAAAAATCAGGTTCTGCCTCATGGCCTTGCAGGAAGAGCACTATCTGATGATACTTCAAGAGTTAAATCAAGTATAGTGTATTTAAGTCAGGATACAAGACCAGTCATCTGTGATACAGAGAACACCCGGATTAGCCCTGAATGAGCTGCTGTAACAAACTATCGTGTCTCTGCTCTAACACAAGCACATGAATCCCCAACTCCTTCCCTTTCAGCTAGCTCATGTTTAAAACACTGCACACATATGCCTAAACTGCACCAGACTAATGTGAGGGGCTTTAAAGGAGCCAGCTTCAAATCCAAGAGCCATGGCTGAAAGTGAACATAAGCCCAAGGTAAAGGCATATGGAGTAATGGTGACTGAAACTACAGTAGACATCACCTCCTCTCTCCATCCACATTGCTGAAAAGTTGACCATGAGCCAGCAATGTGCCCTTGTGGCCAAGAATGCCAATGGTATCAAGGGGTGCATTTAAAAGACTATGGCCAGCAGGTCAAGGGAGGTCATCCTCCCCCTTTACTCTGCCCTGGTGAGGCCCCATCTGGAGTACTGTGTCCAGTTCTGGGCTCCCCAGTTCAAGGAAGACAGGGAACTACTGGTGAAAGTCCAGTGGAGGGCTAGATTGAGAAGACAGAAATGTGTGTAAGTATGCCAGAGAAGTCAGGCCTTCCACATCCATCCACAGTTGGGGCATCACACACACACCAGACCTCTAATCTAAAGCTCCTTGAGCAGAGGTAGACTTCAAATCCTTAAGATGAAATATATCACAGAAACAACATAATTTTAAGGGCTCCCATATATTACATAAACTAAATAAACTTAGATTTACTCAGGTCTTTCTATTCCAGAAAATTTTGGAAAGACTGATATGGAAAAAGAGAGCAAGACATTATACAAAATACCTCATGTTCCCCAGGACCTCCATCACCACCACAATGTAAAATTACCTCTCTTGTCCATAAAGCAGTAGCTGTCTACAAAGACTGGAGCAAAACCAACAGAATAAACTAGGAGAAACCCACCAGAGGAGTCAACAGCTTGGCAGTGGCCACCATAGGAGCACAACACTTAGGTACTCATCCCAGCCAAGGCATCTCATAATATGTGTCACAGCCACCCTCCCTGATAACAAACCCTATACCCCCAAGATCAGAAACCCGATATAAAAGTTCAGGAATTCCTTCAACAAGTTACAGTTTTGGCAAATCAAATTAAAAATAAATAAATATATGTGCAGACTGGCACAATCAACTGATCCTCCACCACTCACAGCTCCATACATCTTTCTTAAGTAATTAACATGATTCCTGATTTGATCAAATAGCTTCCAGGCTCCAACTCACCAAGGGAAATAAAAACATTTTTAATTTTCCCAAAATAAAAAAAAAAAGAAGAAACAATATAATTTTCTCACTTCAGGGGATTTGCCAGGACTTCAAGAACAAGCCCCAGAAACTTAGAAGCTCACTCAGAGATGCCCTGGACCTCAGGCTAGAGAGCACTTGTAGCTGCCTCACAGGAAACCAAGCAGGTTTCAGTGGCCCTTGAGCGTTGTTCTGTCAGGTTTTAGCAAAATAAAAGATTCTTCCTGAGTAACTTTTTGGTTTTGATGATTTGGTATGATAAGAGTTTTGTCTGGGAAAAAAAATATCCCAATTATATTGATGAATAACATTTGGAAATTGTACTACATGACCGTACTTGTCCTGAGGTGGGAGGGCAGAGGTGGGGCAGAAATAATGCCATGGTCTTCCGTCTTTCTTCACCCTTTCCATACTCCCTTTAATATCATATCATGGGGTCCCCATTTCAACCCCCTTTCTTCTCTTCCCATGTTCCCCACACTGTCTCATGCCAGAGATCTGTGTCTTTCCATGCAATCCATCTTCTTACACATACAAACCTGTGGGCCTCTTGTTCTTCTCTTTACAGCCCTTTTCCTGAGGTTTTCTTATATGAAGACCCTCTTGGAGACCACCAGGATAACACCCCACTGCATCTTCTCTGTGTGCTCCTTTCCTTCACCCCACAATAGATGCTAAATAGATCCCCAAATCCTTCATCCAGGGCTCCCCTCTTTCCCCTCATACTTGAGGCTCTTGAACATTTCCTTTCCAAATGTCCCTCCCCCTTTTCCCACCAAGTTTAATATCAACAGTAGACACTATCAAAGAAAAAAAAAAAAAAAAATCAAACTGTTAACCCACTGAAGCGAAGCTGTGTGTCAGAGCAGCTGCTGAAGTTTGACATGAAAGCAGTTTCCAGGAAGGTGCTGGGAGAGCAATAACTGTATGTCAAACAAGCCTGATGAAAGAGAGAAAGAACGAGGAATCACACTCATCCTCCCAGCCCCAGCTTGCAAGTCTTGGGCTATGCAAAACTGCATGAAGCACCAGAGAAAGGGAGAGAAGACCCAAGAGCAAAACAGTCATAACCAAGGAAGCAGGCTGAATTTTACAGGTTCAGCCAATGTATTATGCTCTCCCTCTTCCCCCCGCCTTAAAAGCAGACAAGTTTTCACTGGTTATTCTTCCTAGTTTCCAGCTCAGCTACTAAGTCCAGAGGCTCAGAAGCCTAACAGAAAGGGGAAGAAGTGCTGGTGTCTTACACAGCTATCCACCATCAGATCTGCTTATCTGGTTTGGGTTTTATTTTTTTTTTCTTGCTCTGCATTGACTCAGCAGAGCTCTATGGTCCTTGCTTTTTCAAGTGTTCCCACCACCAAACCACAGCCTCTTGAAGATACTGCAATTGCCAGTTTCACTATACTCAGGAACAACACTTCCGACTGAGCCAAGAAAACGAAGTGTAGGTGTCTCTTGCTTGTAGGCACACTGTTAACAACTCACCCAGCTTTTTTAGATCAATGGAAAGGAGGAGCGGCAAATCTGCTTTCTGAGCTAGAGTGAGTAATGAAATGGGTACATTGCTTTAACAAGCAAGACCAAAAACCACCAACCCACTAGCAATCATTTAATGCATGACAAGTTTGATGTGTCACCTCCCCCTGCCTATGGCAACAGTCTCCTAAAAGAAAGAGGCAAAATAGAAAGAGAAATACTCACGCATGTCACCAATTGCTCCTTTTGTGACATTTGTGGCTTTCCTTACTGTCACAGTGAATATGTGTGAATACTGGTGTTCCACCTGGAAGTCAGAGAGTTAGAGGTGATTAAGCTCCAGAATCAAAAACCACCTATCAAAATGGGTTTTGTTTTGTCCAAAAACTGAGACAGAGAAATCACCCAGTCAAAATGTAAGTGAAACTCATACTGGATAGAGCATCTTAAAGCTGAACTGCACCCTGCAGCTTTACTGAAAGGTCAGACCTTATACTAGGGCTGCTTGATTTTCTTGCAGCCACACCTACTAATCTCAATAAATAACACTCCTCCTCTCTACAGAACCTGCTTTAAGGCATTTAGTCAGTCAGGGACAACTTGGTATGGTTAGGAAACAAAAAAAAGGGGGGGCGCTACTTAATAACGTGCTTGTCCTTGTAATTACCTTCCCCCCATAAAAAGAATGGATGCAATTATTTCAAAGTATATGTTTTGGAACAGATATGCATACAACTCATGCAAGGGATATAGTTAGCAACGCATGGAACATACTCTTTTAGTATGCATCAGTATTCAAAGTGCAAGTATCCTTAAAACAATAGAGGGAAGGTGAAAAGCAAGCTGCTAAAAACGTTCACAAACAAATTTCATGCGGTTTCTGGAGCTTCCTGTTTCCTGCAAAGCCCAAGCACACAGCAGGAGCTGCCTTTCTAAGAGCAAGCCTATCCTGAACAAAATAGGGAAGTAGAAAGAGATGTGAAGTTAAGCAACAAAAGTAAAAATCTTAATGAAAAGAGGTCAATAACTCACATCTATTTTCACTTTATCCACGCAGCCATAAGTTTGATCAACCTATTGAATCCCATTATGAGAATCACCACTGCATACTGCAAGGCAGGCAACGCTGGCGGTTACAGGGACACAGTACAGAGCTTGTGGACAAGTTTAAAATTTTATGTATTTGGGCCAGGATCAGGTCTCACGCAACAGCCGCTCAGTGCTTACATCTACGCTGCCATCTTAAAGCCAGTCTTAAGACACCCCGGCTGCCTGACTGCATACGGTGCCCAGACATTGACTCACTCACTGGTACGACCTGGAGGGAGCCAGCTCACTCTGCTGGAACAGAAGCTCGGGCACCGGGAGGGGACCCCCTCGGACCTGAGCTCTGACTCTGCAAAGACCATTGGGTCCAAGCTCCTTGGCTTTTACAGCTCAAGCCACCGAAACGAAAGCATACCTCCTGTGGGACCTCAAGTCGTCACCTGTTATAGATTAATGGAACACCCCTACCTCAGGCTTCCATTTCTAAAACTAAAACAGTGGTATTTTCCATCTTTGCCTAAACATCCATTAACTTTGCGAAATACATTAATATTTTGTTTCTATTTTAATGTGTTATTTTAAAGATTTTGCAACATATTCCCATCAAAAGGCAAAGGGGGAAGTACCAGAATCAACAATACTCTTCATATGGGGCAAGGGGCACTTATTTAGGCTGTGCCTGGTGCTTTCTTGCTATGTTTTCCATCTGGATACTTCCTTTTTTTTTTTCTAAAGGAACAAACAAGTAAGCAAACAATATGTGGTTTAATTTTCAACAAATGCACATGCCTCCAGTTTGAGCTACTGCTGCTTCAACTCTGACTTCAAAAGGCCTTCAGGTGGTTCTCATTACTATTCAGAACTGGTTATTTCAGCCAAGCCTTATTGTTCCGCATCTACAACACACTTATAACCAGAAACCAGAACGAAATTGGATTTCTAATACAAATAAACAAAAAAAAAAACCCAACAGGGTTTTTACAGAGTATATATTTTCTCAAAAAAGAAAAAAGCCAATTTTCTAAAGAGAGCAAAAGTGGCTTGAGACTGCCTAAGTAACAGTTGAGTCAGAAGGCATTAAAAATACAATGCAAATGATACCAACACAAACTCCTCCACAAGTCTGTAGTCTAGAGATCTGCAAAGGCATTGCCACATCACCCTGGCAAAATATGTAGAAGAAAATGCCCACCATGATACTGAGATTATGACTTCACTGCAGACACTGGCTGACCCAGGCACTGTATTGCTGCATCTTTATTAAGGTGTAGTCACCCACACGTTGGTGTGGAGCCACTGAAGGCTCACTTCACGATAGCCTGACCAGCAGTAAATTTCAACTCTGTAATTTTTCCCCTGTAAGGTGTAGGAGTTGTCTGGTTCAAAGAACAAGTGAGCTGGCAGGGGAAAACTGTGGCAACATAAGCTATTACCTTACAAATGGCATACTGAAATTGTCATTACACAGTAAGTGGTTCACCAACCACAGTAAAAATGGAATCCAGACTCCAAGTGATTCTCCCAACTGGGACTGTTAACCCACCTCAGAAGTACCAAACCCAACAGGAATGGTTTGGGTATGGGAATTCAAATGGAACAGCCTGCCTTGTGCTCACATGAAGACAAAGCAGTGATTTTGTTACATTCATCACCTTAACATCACAGCTTCCAAGAGCAGATGGATGGATAGGAAGGAGGATGGGATTTCTGAACAAGCTTCTGCTTCTGCCACATGGCAAAAAAAAAAAAAAAAAAAGTCCAGCGTTTTCCATCACACCCATTAAAACCCCCATTTACCCTGCTATCTGGAAACAGCTGGTACTATTGTGAACCCCACCACATAAGGTCACCCCAGCTCTGCCATTTACCCTGCTTCAAGAATTTTTACATTCTCCAGAAAACAACTCTTGTGGTTCCTTGCTTTCAGCTTGCTTCTTGAAATTGTTCAAAGCTGTTTTATCAGCATGTGCCACCTTTGCATGCATGTCAGATTGCTGAAGTGTCGGTTTCACAACGTGGCACTGGCCTCGGAGTTTGCTCATACAGATTGATGTAGTTCCTTTGTCATACCAAACCTTATAATTAAGAGAAACAGCCCAAACTACGAACACACCACCCTTCTTATTCTTCACTGTTAAGAAAGAGCCTGTCCTCACTAGAGACCACAAATCAGAGATCACTGAACATTTAGTAACAAAGAGGAGGATGGAGTTATAATTAACTGACAAGTATGGGACATGGGTGTGCTAGATTTAGTTCTCAGCTGCTATGTGGAACTCATAAGCAATTCTGGTGCACCAGACTCCTGGGTGTAAAATGGGGATTCTACAAGATGCTCACTGACAAAAAGCACTTCTTAGTTTTCTTATATCTCCTAGTCCTACACATGAAACTTATATGCCTAAATAAAACGCCTACCATCAAACCAATAGTAGTGTATTCTCATTACAGCAGTATAAAGATCGTCACTACTTCCTATTACAGTAACTGTTTTACTAATACTATTGCGAGAATTGCTTTTTGACTTAAGCAGCAAGCCCCATCATTCCAACTGGTATCCTCTGAAATTAATACAAACATACAGAGGTCTGGCAAAACAGAAAAACATTATCTTCTCTCCCAACACCTCACCCAAAATAACACACTGAAGCTTATAATTATAGAGTTATTAATATTTGGCCATAATCACATGCTTGGAGGAAATTGCAGCTGCTAAAATAAACAATCTCCCTCTTACTACAAAAAAGAAGTACACAGAGATACACAGGAAGCTCAGAAGCCTAGATCTTTTCATAATCCAAAATAAATACTTTTCATTAAACTTAAGTGCAATCAGAAATTAAGGCAATTTGCCACTTAAGATCCGATTTCTAAGGGGATTAAGAGGCCTAAATGTCCCTATTAACAGCTAGCAAACTTTCAGAAGCACTTTTTTGGTAGTTTTTGAAAAGACTGAGTTATAAAGATAGATGCCCCCTGAAAAATACAACAAGAAATGTATTGACTCTCAATACTTTTATAAATCCAGCTCTTGCTGGTTTAGATGACTAAGCTGCATTTTCTAAAGTCACTTATGTTCTCCTTAAGTCTTGATAAAAATCTGTACACTGCCAAATCCTCAATTACTTCTGAAAAATAGATGAAGGTATATAAATCACTTAGATGTTGCAACACTGAGTGGAGCAACACCTGCATACCTTTAAAAAAATCTAAGCCAGGTTACAAATTTCAGATGCTCTTAATTAACTCGAAGCCCTAAATCCTGTCATCCAAAGTGACCTAGCGTTACATATGTGTTTCTTTTCACTTCCTCTTGCTCCATAAATTTAGAGAAAAAAGGAGAACAAAAAAGTTCTAGGTGCCCTCTCTGGACATGGGTTTGCTGAATCATGGAAGCTCCTGTTGACAGTAGTTCCATGTCTACTGGTTCAATACACAGGGTTTCCCAAGTATACTGCATAGCCATGGTTCAGTGTCTCCTGTTCCATGCTACAGCTCTCCATCTCTTCTAACTCCTCCTGCCTCCTTTGATCTTCTCCCACCTTTGGCTGTTTGATTTTTTTTTTCCCCTCCCAGTAAAGTTTCCCTCATTATCTGACTTCCTCTATTTTAGGTATCACAGCATTTGTATGTACATAAACACCATTACCTTCCCGCTATAGGGCTGGGAAATAGAACAACATGCTAAGATCTCCTGTAACACTCTCGGGTTTCACCTACAAACTTGCCACTAACAGAGAAAGGAAGGGATCTGCATGTGTTGAATAAACTATTTTTCATATTCCCAAACACCGAGTCAGACAATATAATTCAATCAAGAGATATACTTGCACATGAACCAGCAGTCAGGAAGCTCTGGTACAGCTAGGTTGTATTTATTACTTTCATTTCCTTAACATTAAGGACACTTGAGCTGACTATTGGGCTGGACAAATGAAAACATTTGGTTGTTTTCCAAAGCAACACTTTTTTATAAGGTCCATGCTCTTCTGTCACAGAGTATTACAATTAAGACAAACATTTGAATTCTTTATTCTCTGAATCTAAAAGCATTTTTTGTACAGTCAGTTCTGTCTGCACATGCAGTAACTTCATGACTGCCTTATTTTATTCCAAGTCTTTCATAAAAAGAGAAAAAAAAGATTGGAAAACACACAATAGTTAACAGAAGGACTTTTGGAAAATGAAGAATTGTTTTGAGTCTTTTAATGCCAAATGTCATTAAAATTCAAGATTTTTTGCATTGATATGACCCTGCTGCCCTTGACTGTTCTAAATTTCAGTAAAACTTCCCATGCAATTTCAATTTTCCAATTAAGAAACCTCAGAGATTTACATTCACTTTTCAAGTAGCTCTTGCATTAACCATGTTCCTTCCTGCAATTAGCAACACTCCTGCAGCAACAGTTCAGCATTGCCAGGGGACTGTAACTACTTATAATTCTATGGTTGCATTTTACTCATTATGGTATATATATTGGTATCAAAAGAGATCTTTTACAGGAATGGTTCAATGAAATACAACCGAGTGCCTCAGAGACACCTTCCATAAAGATACAGATTAGATCAAACATTCCATCCAGGAGAGGGCACTGATGCAGAAAGGAGAAAGTTAGTGTATTGACTTAACACTGTTGAATACAAACATCAACCTGAAACTTGCCTTTACACCAGCGGTCACAGAACAGAATGAGTAAAACACTAGTTTGACATCTGCTGGCTGCAAACCCATGTAAAGGATGTGACTGCGTGGGGTAGAAACCACATAATTGATAAGAGATCGTTTCAAGGAAGCATACACTATATTTTTAGCAATGTCAAAGTTCAACATTATGAGAAGTGTATGGTAACTATCTTTGAGTACGTATCGCTTTTCCTGCCGTGAGACTCCAGGACTGTTAGGAAAAGGGCTTGATATGAACACACCCAGCTTGTTTCAAGATTTCAGTTTGAGTAGGAATTGCAATTTCAGTGTTTATTTTGGAAAGTCACTCAAGCAAAGATACGCGAGTGAATATTACAGCCAAGTCAGCATTCAACAAGCTGCTGGCTTGTCGTGCAAAAGGCAGTTCTGCTCCTACTTCCCTTCTCCTCCTTCCCTTGCCCCTACTTCTCTACTGACCCAGGTTGTGCTCATGTGGCTGTACTCTTCCCTTGGCCCAGCTCTGACAGCACAGAAGTTATCTTTTGCTTTGAATGTTTTTCTGCTAAAAGAGCTGGTACAAGGGATGCAGCAGGAACGTTGGAATAAAGCAGCAAGAAGAGAGCAGGAGCTTTTGGCAGCAGTGTCTTGTTTGGTGGCACAGATCAGTTCACTGACCGGTACATAGAGCTTGCAGGCTATGTTTTGATGATTCTCTTTGATGATACACACTAGTTTAAGATCTAAATACCCAGAACTGCCAACTTATCCCTCTATACATACTGATGAAAAGGGAAAAGACTTATTTGGTAACTGGAATAGTACCAAAAAAAGAAGTATTGTAAGGGAAAAAGATGTGTGATGTTACTTTTATAGAGTACAGTCCAGTTTGACAATCAACGTGTGGAAAAACTTGTATGAAATAGTTAACTACTGGTACTTTCATGAAACACTTTGAACAGGCAAGTCCCTCAAAAGGATACCCTACTACACCATACCCATGAGGTTGTTTGGAGCCAATATTCTGTTTTGACTTACACTTGAGCAACTACACTTAATGCCATGATGTTATTTCAAAAACTAACTTGAATCTTTCAAATTTCGTTTAAATAAGTTTCTGAAGAAATTTCCTCTAACCACACTTAGCATTTCTTTAAGGAATTAATGATAACTAGTGCTCTGTGCTCATTTAGAGTACTTCTAATAGGATACATCACACAAGACAGTATATATTATAAAAGGCAGTATATATAGAAGATTCAAAGCTACTTACCACAATGTGTTGATAAGGATCTATGACAGACATTTTGGCCTTAATTTTCATTCAAGACAACTGTCAAATGTCTATTTGAATTCTACACAGAAGAGGCTTCTCAGTTTCTTTTCAAAGCAGAGCTCAGGATGACAGATCTTTTAACTATTAAATAAAGAAAAAAATAATTAAAATTTTTTTGTTGCTTTTAAACTATATTTTCTATCAGAGCAAATTAGTTTCTTCATTTTAGGAAGGTTCCCACAATCCATTTGTTTCCCAAGAACTTAATCTCATAAGCTATGGATGTATAGCTATTTACTTGCCTGAACTAGAGAAAATTCTTGTGCTTATTTCTTGTACTTCAAAGTGCATGAACCAAATATCTTGAATTCCAGTCATCCAAGTGTTTCTAGGAGGTCTACAGATAAACAAAAGAACAGAGCAATTACATTGATCCACTACATACATTTAAATGTACATGCTTCCATGCCTAACAATCCTAGCTTAAAAAAAAATAATTTAAAAAAAGCTGTGTTTAGTTAATAGTCTCTTTGCTGTAGTGACAAATTCTTGGTTCCCATGCTTTGCTTCTGTATTAAGATGCTCACAGTCAGGACACAATGAAGATGAAGTTCCTCTTTGCGGCTTCCTCCCTGTACAAGATGAGGTACAAGGATGTGTCCTGCATTCACACCAGGGGACATGAATTTTAGAACCAAAAAGCCAGTTAAGAGCACAAGCATGACAGTTAGCAACATGCACCAGAAAACTGCAACCCTTTGTAAGGGTCTTTTTAGTCATTATGATGCATCTTTTCATACTGACTTCACTTTGAAAGCTTTTTCTGCAAACAGTAAATTCCCAGAGTTGCACCTAACTGCATCTGAGAAAATAACAGAAAACAAATTCCAGCATGTAATTCACAGCAACAGCACAGGAGAGTTCATTTGGCAGCTGCTCATTTAACTATAAATGAACAGCAATAGTGCCCTCTGTAAACCTGGGAAGGGAATTCCAACCCAAGCTATGTATAACCTCCTTGGCCACCTCAGTTGTCTACAGAGATCTGCAAGAGGCTTTGATGGACAAATTGCGTACCAGCTGGCAGGATTTATACAGGCTCTTCATAGGCCAACATTTTCTGAACACTTTGTGAAGATTCCTACTGAAATCAGGGGCCACAAGAGGCCTTAAACTTCAGAGCTCTTTCCAACCATCAAAGTATGTCAGGAGAAGCTCTTCCTTATTATTTCTGAACCATCAGTAGATGTTCCAGATTGAAAAGAAAAAAAAAAAAAAGCACCTTAGGGGGCTTGGTCTCCAGGAAATGATTCCTAATCCCCAATTTTGAAAGGGCAGAATAAACCTTGAAGAATGGCGATTTATGTCATTTCCAAATCCTTGCTCTTGAGCAATTATATGCAGGCATTTCCAGAAAAAAAAATTTGTTTTGTTATGATCACTAAAACATTACAGTATCCCTTCTTTCATCCTGCCAGCCCTAACAATAGCTTGAGGTTAGAAATTACCCTGGTTTTATTTATTTGTTTTTAATTTGAGTCTGAATAAGGAAGACTTTAACACACATTCAGTTCATAGCTTTCATTCAAGGCAGCTCAATGCCAGGGCAACATGAACAAGCCATCCTTATCACAGAAAGCAAGTTAAAGAAGAAACATAAATCCACCATTATTTCTCTTAGTGTAATAATTACAAAGACTTTTTTTTTTTTTTATAAAAAACTCTATCAGCCAAATTCAGCAGTGGTATAAACAGGCAGATGGGAGAGAAGTACCACTGTGATTATAGGCATATTGTATAACTGGTTTGTTATATTCAAGTTTATTTTACCTTGGGTCCTACTTCAAGGAAGATATTAAAGAACCCTGATAAACAAGCCCTGCCATGTCAGGTTTTGAGCAACTATTGCAAACTTCCAAGGCGATCAAGAGAAGACACCAGTGAGAGCTATCTGATCACTGTAACGAAGAGTAAATTTTCAAGTCATAAAAAAGAAAAGACACCATTTCCCGTAACTGCACAGTAAACTACCAACAAGTTACCACACCCACTTTGACAGAATACATGAAAAAAAGCCAAGGATACTGCTCTATCTGCAGAAATAAGAAAAGGGGTCAGGCCTAGGACAAAAAAGCCTGGTTCAAATTATTTGTCTAGCATCCTAGAGGCAGAGTTCCAGTTCTCCAAATCATCACCCAACTGGTCGACTGGCTTAGACATGAGATCATCTTGTCTTTTCCTATAACCCCCTGCCTCATCTGCAGGGAACACATTTGTGACCCTTCAAACAATCTCTCTGACTACAGAGCCGTAATGAATTCCCAAGTATCATCTGTCCTCCGTGCTGAACGAGGCAAGGATCACGCAAACAACTATGTAATCACATAATTAAGCACTGCATCACAAATACAAACGCACAAACTGCGAGCTAAAAGATATACAGGCAGAGTCTCTGAACAGGGAGAAAAGGGCCAGGGAGCAGCTAGAGCCTGATGTGATATGCAAAGCCCAATATCCAAGTTTTCCATAGAGATCCAGCCAACAGCACAACAGATCCCAGCCCTAGCCATGTTAGTATTCCTCCAAATTGGAGCTCTTGGTTTGCTGTGTAATGACAGTCTTTCAGGATGTGATCAACTGAAGCAGCCAGCAAAAGACAAGGCATTCAGTGCATTTCAGACACATGAACATACCAGAGGCACCCTGGGGCTCGCAGAGGGACAGGCATCCACACACTGCCAGAAGCCAGCAGCACATCAGAAGTGGTATCAGACATCTATGTTTAAGTGACTTGAATGCTTACATCCTTTACAGTGGATTTAATTCAAATCAGAGTTACTTGACCCTGATATAATTACACCACACCCTTTGCAGGATTAAGCAAACTAACATATTTCTGTATCTAAAATCTTAGCGGGGCAGCAGAGCGAAAAATAAAGCACTAACAGAAGCTACGTACTAAACTCAAAGAGCTGCAAACAAAGTCTAGAAAAATGTTTACTTCAAACATCTGCAGTAAATAGAGTTGCGATCCCAAAATTATCTCATTTAATACTGCCACTATACACTGTCCATCCCACAAAGCCTAGTCAAAAAAAATCATCAACTAGGACCGTATCACAAGTGGATAAGGTCTTGAACGGAACTCGAGCTGAAGTTGGTGGCAGGCCAACCTTGGACAGATTGCAGGGGAAGTAGCACCTCTCAGCACATCTTCAAGGGTGCTTCAATATTATTTACATGTATTGTTTTGCTTTCCTGATACCTGCTGACATCGTCATCTGTGACCTGTGCTGTTCCCAGGGCTGGTAGCATTCCTCCCTAAAGGACCAGAAAAGCACCTTGCAGGCAGCACCTCCACAACATAAACACAAACTCTGTCAATTCATACAGTATCACTAAAATTAACTAAGCTAGCCAGACTGCTGAATGATGTATTTCTTTGTTTTACTGACAAATACCCAAGTTTACAAAACACCATAGCAAACATAACCTCTTGGACAGGCCACAGGTTAGCTTGGTCACATAATACAGAGACAGCTTTCTGCTAAATTCTTAAATCTCCCTTCCACCCAAAAGTGAATTCTATTTCTGTCAGCCCAAGAGCATTTAATTGTTAGGCAGTTTCAGATATCAAAAATAACAAGCTACTAGTGGATAGATGAATCGCTGTTTTAAGTCAAGACTCGTCTGTGATATTCACTTTTTCACTCAAGGTAGCAGTGTGAAATGGGTAAGAGATTATTTCTAAAGACCAACAATAAGAGCAATTACACAAAAAGGTTACAGACGCACACACAGACAGAGACTATTACTGGAACATTTTCATTCTCAGTGTTGTTCCAGTAAATTCCTACAGATAATTCAGCATCACAGTACATAAAGAATAAGAAGACTTTCCCATTTCACGCTGAGCAGGAACTTACTCCACAGTTATTCTCATCGAGCAGAAAAGCTCTGAAAAATGAGTAAAGCACAACACAGTATAATATCACCACCAGATATGTCCTCGAGATTGTAAGAGGCAGATTGTTTATACGAAGCTAGCCAACACTTCTCAAAAATTAACGACACGGACAATTAAGAAATAAGTGAATAAGTGCAACTCACCAGTACAGTCATCAATGCTCAATCTAATATGATAAGAGTAAGGGGTATAGAATAAGCTAAGTATTGACTCAGGCTTTTGGTATGAATGTCACCATCCATTTTTATCAAATCAGATTACAGAATTTTACTTGGTTACAGATTGATCCTGTGATTGTATAACAGAAAAAAAAATAATAATCTGTTTCTACATGATCTTGCCTAGTACACTGGAAAATCACTGTAATGTTATTTCCTAATTTAGGTCTTCCCACACAAGAGACAATGTTTACCTCTTATGCTGTGTAGAGCACCCATCACTCAATTTTCGTCACAAACGAAAAAGTATATGCTTTGTTGACATGCAACAGCTGTTCTTTCCATGCCTTGCTAAGAAGAAGAAAGGATTTGCAAAAAGCAAAAAGCTCAACCTTTGTGCCACATTTCTGGAGGATGCTTTGGGGTGAAGTTTGGCAAGGAAGTTGAGACAGCATAAATAGCCAAAGAGGAGATTTTAAGATTGGGAAACCACATTTGGCTTCCTGCTACCGACATCGTAACAGATGAAAAAGATCATGAATCTCTTTCTTAAAGATGACCTGTCAGCCTGTAAGTAATTACTGAAACTACAGGTGACACAGAGTAACTAGGATTTCCTGTCAATGGAAGGAGAGAGTGATAAAATATACTAACAGGGCTCAAACTCTGGAAACGTCGCACAAATCCTGAGCAGGGGAAATTTACACCTTATTTAGTGCTAGAGGCTACTTTAGAGGCCAAAAGCAAGGAAGACAGAAATGGTAATATAATCAGGCCAGCTCTCTATATACAGCTACCCAGTACGTTCTGGAGAACTCGCTCCAAATCAGACATGCTCTCATAATAAAATAAATTTATTAAGCTGGACTTATTCCAAGAGGAAAAAAAGAAGAATAATACCTATCTTACAATCTGCAAGGAATGACCTTACAAAGAGAAGCATTCAAGAGGCTGGAAGCATTTCTGCCTGAATATCTGCACCTATTTCACGTTGGTCAAGGAAGTCCCTAGTGCAGTTCCTACCCAGCCAAGTACTGTATGTTCACCATGAACACTGACTACAGGCCTGAAGGAAGAGGCGACTGATTCAGAGCACGATGGTTTATCTTAGAATTATAGCGCTTACGCAAAGGAGAGTTAACAAGAAACACTCACCGCAACAGTTTGCGAGAGGTTATGAGAAAAAGCCATCTCATAATACATGATGGTACCGCATGGTGAACTTAGGGAAATATTAGAAAGCGGAACTGAGTAAATTCAAAGTAAGGAGTTAATCGATTCCGAGAATGAAGGAGTTCCTTGAGTTAATACCTTTATGTTACGCTTTTCTCCAGTGTCTTATATTTTACTTCAATTGAAATTGCACCAGAAATAAAAAAATAATCTCAGCTGAGGGACTCCAAGAATATTTTTATTTTTAAAATGGCAAAGACCGCTGTCTTTTTCTACAGAAATCCAAGCCACAAGACAGATACTTCAGACGGCAGTGTCAAAATTTGTCAAAAAAATCCAAGCAATAAATTAGTCATCAGCCCTGTGAACAGTTCAGAATAGTTCATGTAGGCTTCCATGGGAAGCAGCTGACTTGTTTTTCCAGCAAGAATGCCAAAAACTAAAGAAGAATGTGAAAAATACGATGGAAGTTTCATGAAAAACAAGAATTATTAGGATATAGGATATATTCCCCATAAAAACAACTACAGTGCACTAGTCAAATCTACCTATCATTTAAATTATTTGAAGAAGATCATCTATGCATGCTATTTGTTATATGCATCCTGCAATTCAGAAAAAGCAAGATTAAAATTGCCCAGCATTTCTTTACATTAGGATTTTTGGAATTTAGTTATTCCACAAATAAACCTTTTATGTATGACAGTTATTCGTTTAAGGGTATTCTTACTTTTGGAACCTCAGCTTAAGGCAGCAGAGAGCAAAAACTCACGCCTCAAGATAATGTCACCCTGAGTACTTAGCACGTTTGAGATGTTAAGTCAGGCTCTCCAAAATGGAAAAGCTCAAAACCAGTGGCAGCTTTAAAAGTGTTGCCAAAAACCAAACAAATAATAACTTCTAAAATTAAGTGATATACAACTGAAGTGCAACACCTGACTGGACAGAGTCATTTGTTGAATATATTCTGCTAAAGCTTAAGTGAAGGGAAGAAAAGAAAAAAAAAAAAAGCCATACTCCTCTGTTTTTCATCCTTACTGGGATCTTTGGCAAAACTTTCTATTTCCTCCACTGTGCTGCAGTGTGCTGGTCAAGAGCTGTCACCCATTGAAACCTCCTTTAAGAAGCCTCATTGGTACTGTGGAAAGAACTATTGCTGAATGTTGTATGGCACTAGATTTAGACTCCAAAGACCTCAATCCAAATCCTTCACTCTCTCTTGGTGAAAAGAGGGATGTCATCCAATTTCTAAGTATTTCTGGACCAATGCCTTTTAAAAAATTCACTAAAATAATGGGAGTTTGGCTCTTACACATCTTTCACTTATCTATGCACTCATTCCTTGTTTTGCTTCCCTGCTATAGATTCAGGATGGTTACAGATACATAAATAAAAAAACTTTAAATAAAAATTTATTCTAATATTTTTCCTAAGTGGTTGTGTTTGACTTTTAGGGGAAGAGACAAGCTGCTGCAATGCACGCAAAGCTGCCCGATGCTCTCAGGCTGCAACTGCAGATGACAGTCCTTCTGCATTAGTTATGCAGTGGTTAAACAAAAAAGAACAACCACAATAATAGTTAAAAATGCAAGGAGCTGTTGAAATTAGCAGGTGCCTTCTGTTTAGATAGCACATGTCAACAATAAAACAAAGGTAGCTGAAAGTTAAGCAAACATTTCCTTAAAGTATATTTTCTAAGTGTTTTTCAATTCAATTCCTATCCAGAGCAAGGTATCCAAACTGCTCTTTTTTTTTTTTTTTTCCTCTCTGAATTTCCTGGCATTTCAGTGCAAACACCAGCCGGGACACAGAGGCTACTGTCATGCTGGCACCACAGGGACGGAGAAAGGACTGCACACAAAAAGGTGTTTTGTCATCTTACACTCATAGTGTCTGTACAACATGACTCAACATCACAACTTTCATGTTTTGGACTACTTACTCAAAATATGAGCTCTGGTCACTGTCTGCAATAAAGGGGACAACTGTTCTGCACTTCCTTCAGTCTATATGGTCATAACATTAATAGTATGACAAAGTAGAGTGACTCAAGGAAATTTGTCAGGGCTTTCTAGTAAAAGTAGTCATGAAGAAACTTCTGACATTGAGATTTTTCAGCCTGTTTTAAAAGATGTGAGTAAAAGTTATATGGAAATATTTTATGGCTCTTGCCAAGCTGGAGTTTAAGAAATGTAAATGTATGTTTCACACACAGACGTTCAGTCACGAAGGCAAATGTAGACATTCCTACTGCATATATTATACTCTTGAGGGGAGACATTAAGAGGTGAATTTCTTTGTATTTTTCATATATAAATAACTTTATAATCAATTGATCTAATCAGTAAATACTAAACCTAGCAAGATAGACCAAATGCCCTCTCCATTTTCTTGAGAAGTCTGTGGTTTTGCAACGGAAAGTGCCTCAATACCAGTGGTCGTCATCTTCTAACATCTGGCTTCCACGCAAAGCAAAACAGTCTGGGCACAGCCTGCCTGAACCCACACAGCCAAGCCTCTAGCCAAAGAGCCCCTCAAGCCCAGGCTTTGAGAAACTACAAAATAAGCTGCCGGGTTACCAGCTTGTGCTTGAGGCCAAACTTACATCAGCAAAGTCATTTACTCAGGGGTTTTCATTTTCTCTACAAATTTAAGCAAGACTTAGCTGCAGCTCCTCCACAGCCCTCCTCTTCCAGCAGGAGAATAAGCAGCAAGCTATCTTCCTGCTCAGTTTGTTTGTTTTTTTTTTTAAACATGCCTCTCACGACTTGTCTGAAGCTCTCTCTGTGCCCCAGTCACCTCTGCCACCCATGGCTCCAACCAACAAGTGCCTTCATCTGCTCTTTTCCTGGGGCTACAGCAGCTGCTTCAAAAGTTTTGCTGGAGCTTTCTGCTCCACCATTTCCACTGAGTTCGGAGTGACAAGAGCAAATACACCAGGCTGCTGCAAGAGCTCTAGTGCAATCACACTGATGATTTAGAAAGTTTTGAATCGGGTAATGCTTGCTTCATTTTTAGAAAACAGAGCCAAGTCCTGAGAGGATGGGGGGAAGGATCCAAGCCGCTATTAACAGATATACAATGTTACCGACTAAGGCTTTGGAGGTGGGTTAAAACTGGAAAGAACATTTTGATTTAATAAAATTATTGGAATTTTTTCTATTTATCACAAGCAAGAAGATATGTCAAACCTTACTGTAATTTTAGCAGTACCAAAGGGTTAGCTACACCAATGGTTACATAAAGCAAACAAAAAACCACAAAACTAACGAAAAAAAATATGCTAGCTGCTCAGACCTTAAATGTGGCTTTCAGGAATAAGATACAATCTAATTCACTAAGGAGCCACAAACGATAACTCAAGAAACAAATGGACAGCAGTCAAAGTCAGGAAGCAACCCCAAATTTGCATATTCCCTTGTTAAAACAGCTTTGCAAAATTAGGGACACAAGGGGGACTTTCATGCTCTTCTCTGAGGCACGGAGGATTGGTCACGCAGAGAAAGTTCAGCAAAACTTAGGTGAACTATGACTACTCTCTTACCAAACCGTCTAAGCTTTTAATTTAACTGTTTCTTAAGACACTGAGGGCTTACTATCGCCCTTGCCAACTCAAACTCCCCCTCAGCATATTAAAACACCATTAGATGCGCCCTCTCTGTGCCAAAAGGGAAATGACTGATAGAGAATACAGGACAGATGAATACCCAGTGGAGATGTTCAAGCACTTTTCAAGAAGAGTTTTTGTTTAGGAAGTATCAATCTGCCAAAGCAAAAAAGCTCTCACTAGAGAAGCACATCAGTTTTAATAAAACTCTATTTGGGAGAGTTTATCACATCTATACTCAAAACTGATGTTAATTCAAAATCGCCAGTCTGTATGTGGCCAGGTCACTCTCAGGTGGGGAAGACTAATGCTCACCTTCCCACATTCTTCATTTCAGAGCAGGCATATGAATTTTGGGCTCCCTCATGCCCAATGCTTGTTTTTCTCTGGCCCTTCATTTAGGCATGGCGAGTGATACCAAGAAGCAGGATTGCCCCACAGCCAACATTCTATTCTAACATACGAAAAATTCAGGATTAAATTCTTCATCTGAACTATGCAGAAAACAGGTCAGACATCACTCTCCTCCTACACACAGCAGCGTGTTAGCCAGCACTGTCCCGCTCTGCTCCACTTGGCACCGTCACTGTTCTGAGCTTTTTTCAGAAACATTTATCCAGCATTACAGCAGATCATAAACAGACCTGTGTAAAATAGTAATTTTAAAGAGAAGGAGGAACTGGAGGGAGAAGCCAGGCTCAGTTCATATGCTCCTCCTTACTTGGCATTCATTGGGGGGGGAAAAAAAAAAAGTTTTACAAGCAACAAAACATGGTTTCCTTCCACTTTATCCATATCAAACATCTTTTTCATGCTTGCTTTATTTGCATTATTTCAGTTCCTAATTATAAGAGATAATCCTCAGAAAAACACAGAATATAAGCCCAAAAAGAACCCAAAACCTCATGCCTTAGGGTTTTTTTCAGACAGCAATACCTAATAAAACTTGCTGTAATTATAGCGGCCATTTTATCCACAACACCGTGGATTTGGGACGGGAGTGTCTGAGGTGAGACTATAAGACATGGTTTCAGGTTTTTATACATAATTTTGATTCAGATTTGACTTAATGACTTGGAAGATACTATTTATTTACTTTTTAATCAAAAACATCTTTATAAAAATAAAATCTGTGTTCACTAGGCCACAGCAGAGTTGAAGAGCTCATTAAATTAATAAATTTGGGATTCTTGGAAAGAGAAATTTAAGTTCATTTAAGCAGTCATCCATATTTATGAAACTTTTAAGAACAGAAGTGCCTCAGAACTGCATTGTCTTTCACAGTTCTCCCTTACAGGTTATTTTTAAAAGATGGTATACAAGAGTAACCACCAGAAAATTTCTAATTAGTAACATTCCAAGATTATATACACAGTCATGTTCTCCCCAAAATGATTTGCAGTTCTGCGGCTTTTTTTTCCTAACAGGACTGCATTGTTAAATAGCAGTTGCTGATTTTGCATAGAGTTCCACTTTTGCATGTTGAGTACAAAGGCACATTTCTTTCTGACAGAGCATGCAAAGTACTGGTTCAGGCCACAGCCAGAGCTTCTCCATGTCTGGTACAACAATTGCCCACAAGCATTGTTTGTTTTCCCACTGACGTTAATGTGCTTTGGAACAGGCCAAAATGAATATGCTACTTGGGGGCATTTATTTTTATCACCCAATTGACAATACAGCAAGTTAAATGCATGAGAAATACAGTTCTAGTAGGTAAGCCCCATTTACAAACTATATCCTGGAGACACACCTGGAGAAATGGTAATAAGGAGAAAAAAAAAAATAAACAAACCAAAAGAAACCTCCACACTTGAACTACAAGGCTTCCCAAAGGCCAGATCTTTCTATATAATAGTCTGGCCAATGCACTGGACCAGACAGAGGAGACAGCCCATACAAAGGCATTCCTTGTGCTCCACACGTCAGTCCTGTTCATCATTCATGCCTTCTAAAATGCAATCCTTTGAGGGTTGTGACTGCCACTTATCACAACTATACACATTTGTACAGATCTCATTATACGCTGACTACGTGCGTGCAAATAAATATAAAAACTTTACAGTCACTGTGAATATGAAAGGACAATTTATTTTAAACGTGCACACTCCTACAGATCTTGGCTAAGGATATAAGCACTGTTACAACTGACAATACTAGTAAGAAAAGAAATAAATGTTTTACTGATTTATGCTGAGATCATCTTATGGAAAAATTTTAGATAAATATCAAAGATGAGTCAGTTAAATGACTTTACTATCAAATAACCACAAAAAACACAAGTGTGACCGAGTCAAATCATGTATAGTTCTGAACTTGTGTATCTGGAAGCTTTCTATCCTACATTTTCTGTCTCCTTCCTGAACACACTTTTTAGGGATGAAAGCTGGCATAATGGAGAGACAAGGATCCTTGTTTGCAAACAGCCTACTTTATATTTCAAAAAATAATTTTATCCACCTTAGGATGCTCAAAGGATAACAATAACCAACATTTAATTTAGTAATTAAGCCTATAAATGCCTGCCAAAGTAATTTTGTTATCAGCAGACAAAAAGAAGCACAATATTCTTTGCGCCTTAGGATGCACCATTACCAATGCTACCCCTCCTTTGAAAGGAGATTGCAACTTAAATAGCTTCAGAGTTACCACTGGCAACAGATCATTACTAAGATTAAAGAAAATTAATAAAATCTGTACAGTGATGGCCCCATCATCTACCAACATACGTCTTATATTTTTCCCCTCACCAACACTGTGGTCTTGTTTATTTTATTTTTTACAGAAATCATCTCGTTCTATACAATACTTTTAAGCTGAAGAACTAGTTGATCTATCCGAGGGAAGTCCATCAGTTCTATCTATCACCATAACATTTTCCATTTTAAAAAAAATCAAAGTTTAAAATGTTTATTAGTTAATTCTCATTTTCCTACAATCTGTTTTAAAATAAAATAATAAATATTCAGAGCTTCTTGGTGCTTTGTTTTTTCCTGCTCCATGGACCACTTTCACATGTCCTAGAGACCACCTCCCATCCCTGTACCACAGGCTGAGTAATGCTACTCCAGACATTGACACACAGGCTGCTGGAGTTGGTACAGTCAGGAAATTCATATCATTTCTCTGAGGTAAAGGGTAAATGAAAGCCCTCAGGAAAGTCTGAATACCAGACTGTTGGGTGGATTTTTTTTTGTTGGTTTTTTTGTTGTTGTTGTTGTTTTTTAAAAAGAGAGAGAGTTCTTTTGAAAGTATTGTTACTACATCACATTATTATAACCTAGGGCAGTGATGAGATCATTTCCACTACTAAGACAAGTTCTGGGATTTGTTTTTTGGTCTAGTGAGAAAGGCAGTTGTTTCACTGAGGCATGGCAAGCACACAAAAGAGAGTTCATCACCTCTCAGGAAGATGATAGCCAATTCTGCTGCCACTGTCCATGAATTCAAAGATAAATCCTTCCAGAGATTATACAGAGCTTCTGTTTAAAAAGAGGCAAACTAAACAAAAACAGGCCAGTTGTAAACCCAATTTAAAAATGTGTCTCATGAGTGGCCCCCCAGGCTCTAGCTGGGAGCTGGAACACACCTGTAGAGACATACTTGATTTTATTAGTTAAACCTCCTTCAGGCTATAAGGCACAGATATTTTTGACATGTACTTTTCTTCAGAGCAACCACGGAAACAGTGGCGTCCCCATCCCCATCAATGTCAATTAAAAAATGAGTCAAAAATTCAGCTTTGCTCCCTCAAGGTCACTCCCCTTCTTAGGATACTGCCCTGAAGGATAAGGAGACTTTGATCCATACCAGTATTTTGTACCAGCTAAAGAATAAATCTGAACTCAGTCTCCCATCTCTCAACTCTACACACTAACCATGGGCCGTAGCGTACACTCAGCTTCTACATGTTGTGCTAGAAAGTTTCCATGGTTCTAGGTATTTTCTCATATTTTGTAGTCAGTTTTCATACACTTGGACTTCTGAGTTAAAGCAGGAGACAACTCCTTCTCTAGCTGCTATGCAAGTCTAGCTCTGATTATCTTCCAGCCCAAACCAGTCATATACTATGTTAATACATAACTCAATTTGAATTCACAGTTCCCAAGTATCTAGAACAGCTTCAGTTCTACTGCCAATACCATTTTCTTCCAACCTATATGCAAGTCACAGAAGTTGTCACATACTGAATACTGCATATCAACTAAAATAGACTCAGAGCCATTTTCTACTATTGCTGAAGTGATGTGCACCTGGAAAGTCACTGCTACATTGCACTGGATTGGTAGTGCAATGGTATTGCCAGGAAAACACACCAAGGAAGAGAGTAGAAGTTACCCAAGATGTCAGCGAAGCTCGTTCAATGGCTTTGCAGGAATGCCTCTGAAAGAAACAGTCAGGGCTCGCTCCATACTCATTATTTTTCCCCCTATGTATGGCTAGAAGCTGAAGTACACACACTGAAGTACACTAAGACGAAACCAGATTGGCTGAAACAATTCTTACTCTGGCTATTTTAGGCTAGCTGACAAAAGTAATCTATACAAAGTACCATGAAAACTCAAGAAGGGCACCTTATGATAGCTATGTTCAATAAAATACATTCCAGTTAAAACAGAATCAAGTCTGCAATCTTAGTGAAGCACCAGCACTGGTCTGGTGGGTTTTTTTTGTTGTTTTTGTTTGTTTGTTTGTTTGTTTTTTGTTTTGGTTTTTTTTGGTTTTTGTCTTATTAAGAAAAACAAGTCATAAATAGCACTTGCTGCTAAGAGTCAAACTGGTATTTTTCCAGTGCAAATTAACTGGCCATGCAGGAGGATATTAAATTATGTGATTCAAGCTTAAATAAGTATTTCCGTTTCTCTTTTGTTACATATTCCTGTCACAGCAGAACAAGAGAGCACAGAAAGGTGGTCATAAAGGAACAAGGTGGAGATTTTGAGAGACAACAATGGCAGAGGAGCACTTAACTCTACATTGTACATTCAAAACCTTCCCTCTAAGAGGAAAAAAATAAAATAAGCACATCAGTTTTAGGTTCATATTTTCTCTCTGAAAGTCTTAGTACACTGAACAACTCTTGGTAACTACCAAGAAGCTGATCCTATGAGTCAACTGTTTCATACAATAAGTACCTGAGCCTACTGAGGTGCAGAAGACCATCCTCCTGCTACCAATATCCACTGCATTAAAAGCTCTACCCACGCAACTGCACCTCACTTGGGATTAGACCTTTATGTGGTTTCAGAGTTCACATGCCTTCATCTGCAAGAAGCCTCCAAATTGAAAGTTTCAGAGTTCAGGTGGTTGAAGGAATCTTCCCCAAGGGGTATGACATAAGGTGCAGACAGACAAGCTCTGACCATTTCTGCAGGGGTCACACAGCCAACGGATGCTGGACCCTCAGCAGCTCCGGTTCTCGGCCCAGCATGGTATTTCAAAGGTACTTTCAGCAGCTGCTCCAGGGAAGACAACTGACTGTGTACCAGTCCGAGTCACTGAGCTACTCAGGGGGGAAGGACAACCACCACCAGCACAGGAACTAGTCATGGTCATGCCACAGAAGCAGTAGCTTCTCCAAAGGATGCAGTGGAACTGACCAGAGGTCAACCAGGACAAGAAATTGACCTCTATCCATTAAAGTGTGCAAGTTTATTCCCAAAGAGGAACATATAACCCCATGAAAACAAGGGATCATGATCTGTGATCATACTTCCCATTCATGCTAACAGATACCTGCTATAAGTCACAAATGGGAACCCTTATGCACATTTTTTTCTCATGTCAGACCAAAAAGAAAAGCTGCCATCGCAGACATTTTGTGAAAGTTTTCCTTAACAGAGATATTGTTTCACTTCCCTACAAATCTCAAAAGGGATTGCTTCACCACACACAGTACGCAGGGATAAGTAAGTGAGATGGCAGAGCCTGCAGCAGTTGTTGCCAAAAATCGGTTCCAGCGACACGGGACAGAGACAAGCACGAGCCCATCGCTCCAGGACTGAGGGATCGACGATGAGTAATGCATTTCGTGTAACTTTCGCAAGTTTCCCTCTCTCCTTTTGCTGCACCCTCACCACAGGCACGGCCCCGTACCCCCGGCATTACGCGCTGCCTTGCTCTGGCACACACGCACAGCGAGCGCTGCAAACGCTTTTTGGACCCCGTCGCTGCCTGTCTTTACCTCATGAAAGCTTCTAAACCGAAGCCGATGTGCTTACGGCGGGCGGACCCCGCACTACGAGTGTGTTTCTGACGAAGAGATGCGGGGACAGCGCGCCCCCCCCTCAGCGGCCGCGGCCACCTGGCCCGCAGCGGGGAGCCGACCCGCCCGGCCGGGCAGCAGGTGCCTGACGCGGCGCCCGCGGGAAGGCGCCGCTCCGCTCCCCCGGCCACCCTTCTCGATGCCCCCTCGGAGAAGGAGCTCTCAAAGAGACGCCTGTCCTGCCGGAGGGGAAGGAGGGCGGCCGGCACCTCGCCTCACCACCGCGCTCTGGCCCGCCCCCGCGCCTGCTTCTACCGCCCCGGCCCGGGCCCTCCGCACCCTGCCTGCCCGCGGGGCCGGGCGCGGCAGCCGCGCACCCCCTCCGCTCTATCGGCCCTCCCGTCCCACCCCGCGGAGGAGCCGCTGATACTGAGCGCGTAAGAAGGTGGCACCGCGCTTACGGTTGCCTGGGGTTCCGCGGGCTCGGCCATCCCTCTCGGCTAGGGCAAGCTCCCGTCCCCCATTGCAGGCTAAACGGCGCCTTTCACCCGCCCGGCGGGGGCGGGGGAGGCGCCAGCCGTCAGCTGACCGCCGCCTTCTTAAGGAGGCGTCAGGCGCCGGCGGCTGCTTTGGGGGGGGGGAATCACCGGGGCTGGGGGTGGTTTTCTCCCTAGGGGGTGGCCGCGCAGGGTGGCGGCCAAGCTCGGCTCCGTGGAGGGCTGGCGGTCTCGGAGTCTGCCTTAAGGTTGACCTGTCCGCCCGAGGGCTGCGGCGCGCACTCCCTTGCGGGGAGGAGCGGCGGCGGCCGGGCGGGCATCGCGGGCGGTGCCCGGCCCTCCTCAGGGGGTCACCGGCCCTCCGCGGGGCCTGCTCCCCAGCGGCGTTAAGTTGAAGTCGTAGGAAGCATCGAGGTAGACTGTTACCAAAAAATAATAATAAATATATATATATATATAAAAATTCTATTATCTAACAGGTGGCTAAATCGAAGTTCGCATTGAAATGGCTTCCATTGCTGCAACGATGAGGTGGATATTCACGTGGGAATAAATGTGTGTTTTTTCAATACTGCGTTTAGCATCATAGAATGGTCCAGACCAGAGGGACCTCCAAAGGCCATCTAGTCCGACCCCCCCGCAGGCAGCAGGGACACCCCCAACTAGACCAGGTTGCCCAGGGCCTCCTCGAGCCTCACCTTGAATGTCTCCAGGGAAAGGGCCTCAACCACCTCCCTGGGCAACCTCTTCCAGTGTTTCACCACTTTTTTGTTCCAGTGTTCCACCACATTTACTTGCTGCCAGGCCACCTGGGGTGCTGTGGGAATCTGTGGGAGAAGCCACTCGTGGTGGCCAAGCCCTCCTTCTTCAGCAGCTGGTCCCCAGGGTGCCAGGGCAGCGGTACCGTTCCCCTGCCTCAGCCTGTGATGGATTCCCAGTGCAGGTGGAAGAACATCAGCCTTCTGGACCATGACTCAGAAGCACCCTTTGGGCCTCACACCGGTGGGGACTCATCAGGACTCAAAAAATCATCCCCAGGGCTACAGTCAGGAATGGCAATTCTGTCCATTTGATACCTAAGGCAAATTCTGTGTAGTTTACAAATGGTTAAACTGTAGAAAATCTTCTTTTAGAGAAGAAAAGTAGCTATTTTAGTAACCATCCCAAATGTTAGTATGGACTTGGTCCTTACAAGGACTTAGTAAGATAAGAAAGGATGTCTCCATTTCTCTGGAGTCATCCAAAACGCACCTGGACAAGTTCCTGTGCAACCTGCTCTAGGTAGACCTGCTTCAGTGGGGGGGTTGGACTAGATGATCTCCTGAGGTCCCTTCCAAGCCCATGTGATTCTGTGATTCTCTGTATGTGGCCCTGAGAACATGGTGACCTAAGACAGGGAGGCGATAAATTGTCAGACATTATCTAACAAACAGGTGGTAGCAGGGAGATTATATTTTAATGGACAATTAAGCAGTTAGAATATTTAGCCAACATGAAAAGTAAGCCAAAGGACGGGTGAAGAAGACTGAGGAAGAAACGACCCTCACTCAAAATGAGGAACACCAGAAGGCACAACTATGTATGCCCAAAAGCTTATTATAATAGGCAAATGAATTCCCAGAAATGTAATGAATATGCTAATGTTTTCTGGGAATTACATTAAATATGTATACCTGTTGTGTATGAATTTAATTTGGCAACAGTATTCGGTGTGCACAACAGGAGGAGCTATCCCCTGTGCACCCGATGCCGCAGTAAAGAATGCCTGCTTTCTACACTTTAAATTGAGTCTTAGAATGTTTTACCCGCTGGTTTGTGACAACACGTTAAGGACAACATTTACTACTATCTCCTTTTAAAACTGGCAGGTGGTGCTTCCCCCCTCCCTTCCATGAGTATTACAAAAAAAAAAAACAACCACAAACAAAAAAAATGCAGAAAAGCAGGAGATCGACAGAATGAAATTGTGCTTGCTTTGATGCAGAGATACCTAAATTGGTAGGGCAGTAAATGGGTAAACAGGCAGTTTGGATCCAGAAGCTCTGTGGCAACAGTGCATGCCAACAACAACCGGGCACACACAGGGGGTATGAGTTTGGGGTCAGAGCCCCACACTCAGGGCTACACCACCGAGGCACAGCCGAGCGTACGGGCATGGCTGGGCTCTGAGTCACCCAGACGGGCTTCTTGGCTGCCTGCGAGCTCTCTGCCTCTTGGTCCACATAGGAATCCTCCAGCTCAGTGAGAAGAAAGTCTCTGCAGCGCAGAACCTGACTTTCAAGTTAGTATTTTTACCACCCTAAGGCTTAACACATGCAAAGCAGCCGAGCTTACCTACACGTGGAAGTCATTCCTTGCCCCTGTTAAGTCTTTTCACTCTCAGGCTACTGCTTCCCCTCCCGCTTCTGCATTAGTAAAGATTTCAGTCTGACACCCCCCCCCCCCCCCCCCATCACGCCTTATTCAAGTTATGCTGCTGGCTTCTCATCTGGCACACAAGAAGTTAAAAATGGCACATTTTGGCTGTGTGCAGTGGTCTTCCCTGGAGGAAGGGGAAGCGGGAAGGAGAGGATTAAGGGAAGCAGCTGGCTGGTTTTGCTTGGTTTTAATGGCAATTTTATTTTTATTAATTCCACTAATTTCATTTTATTAATTCTATTCCTTTTGCCCTTTGTTAAGGTTTACGATGACCTTAAAGTTCCCTTCCACATTTTTTGTTTTGCTTCAAAGGATTTAAAATTGATATATTTTGAAATATATACTTTTGAAGTATAGTTATAAATTGAAGTACTGTATTATTTGCTGCATCATTAACACCCAAAAAATATTTTCCACCTGGGTTTGCGGACTTCACAGTGAGTCAGTGGGAAGACCTGACGGGCTTGAACCTCAGCTGCTGCTCGCCCATAACTAGAGCTCTCAACAGAACAGATCTCAAAGAAGCCAATTCTTCTCTAGACACACCAAAGCATGAGACAGAGTTTCACTTTGATGTTGACGTCAAGCTCTTTCCAAATACCCAGTTGTATGTTGGAATTTGCTGGGGCTTTGTGCATTCTTAACGTCTAAATAGGAACCCTCTCCTTCACAAAATTGTGGCCATAAAAAAGCAGAGATAAAAGGAAAAAAATGGCTTACGTGACTCAACTAGGACCTCCTCAAAGCACAGAAAACCAAAGGGTACACTTCCACAAGTGAAAATAAGTGGCATTCACATTCTGTTAACGAGGTTCCTTAATGTGTAGTAAACTGGTAGCCACAATTAGAGGACAGCAAGCCACTCCTTGGTGCAAAGCAACGCAAGCCAGAAACCTCATTTTCTCCATCATGTTACTGGTCTCCTGCTATGATGCACTGCAAAAGCCGAGCAACTCTGGCCATTACTTTTAAGCTAGTTTTCTGTCTCATCATGTAAGAAAAAAAAAAAGGCATGGTAGGAAAGTGCTGTCCTGTAAGTGCTGTGACACAGAAGGGCGAGTTTATGTTTAGAAAGCAGACTAGGACTGCCAGCTCAGAAAGCACTTATGTGATGTGGACAACCCCTTCGCCCACTTCCTCATCGTGCCTATTTGAGGGAACATCAGCCAGAAAAATGCAGCAAAACCACCATGGTGCCATTATGCAGGTCCTTTTGACTTCCACGTCACCTACTGTCTGAGTGACAATCAACTCATCTTTTGGTAGGAAAGGACATTCTAAAACGTGTGAGAAAAGCTCAGTAATGGTCTTGAGACATGTAGAAATGATAACAGGCATGAATATGATTGCTTTTAGCAAGTTAGTTACTTTCTTCCCTTTGACTGTTGTTGATTCATTGGCAAGGCTGAGGGAATGACCGGCTTTCCTGTGCTCTAAATCCCCCAAATTTTCTTATTTTGAAGCGCCCAAGACGTGTACCACATGCTGCTGAGTGTTGGAGACATGGAGTTTCCAGAAGCTGCATGTCTCAGAGGTGGCCGTAAGCACCCACCACGTCAGCGCCGGCATGAGATGTGCTCCTAGGGGTCTCGTTGCTCGACTCCCTCCCACATGTCTCCCCCCTGGCACAGCCCTGCTCCAGCCACACAGAAAGTTCTGTGGAGCCGCGTGTTGCTGTCAGGCTTGATTATCCATCCCTCAACTGTGCCAAGGAAGGGTTATCTGCAAACCGAGGCTCAATCACCGACTCTCTTCCTCCATATTTTAAGTTTATGCAAAACATGATTCCCAGGGCATGGCATTTCTTGCGGTTTTACAGACAGAAAATGCAAAAATAAACACAAAGCCCAATAAGTAGGGGAACTCCAGTATTTCCATCGAAACTCCCTGGCTTAGCTCTTAATAGCAAAACTCTGATTTCTCCCTGTGCAAGGAAATAACGCAGACTCTTGATAAGGAGCTGACTAACTAATAGAGAAAAAAGATTCCTTTTCTTTTGACTTAACAGGAAATGAAAAGCTTTCCTTTTTATTATGGCTGTTCCTGTTATTTCATATAATATTATGAATGTTATTTTTGGTCTTAATCCTGTTTCTTCAAGAAAACAACGAGTAGGGTTTTATGAGACTTTTTTTCTTGTGAACAAAACACGTTTAGCAGATGCCATCTCCCACCTGTCACCTGCAGCTCCTCACCCACCTCACCTGGGTAAGATTTTGCAGGGTGCCTCATCAACTACTCTCCGAACAATATGGGTTAGGAAAGCTCCTTCCATTCCCTTTCATGTGAAGGTTTGGGTTTTTATTTCGGATTATTTCAAACCACTAACAACAACCTGCTGCTGCTGTTCATCCTGCAGTACCCCACAGCATAAGATGTCACTTCTGATCTCCACTGATCGACACATACCGGATATATCTTTTGATGTGCCAAAGCGCCCAGACCACAAGCTGTCTGTGTAGCTTTTCTCCCCAACGGTGGCTGGTCCACAGTGGAGACAAGCCACGAACTGTGGTGAGGCAATTAGAGGGTGTGGAAAATGGCGTTGTGAAGTACAAAGCAGACAAAGGTCCTTTCTGAAGCAGATCTGAAAGGGAAGCTATGATAAATGACAGCTATTTCAGCGTGCTGGTCCAGAGTGGCAAAGCTCAGACACAACTTCAGGCCAACCACAGAAAAGGGAGACTGGGTATATCAGGACAGACAAGCAAACAAAAATGGCTATTTTGTCAGATGCTCAACACAAACCCCAGTATTTCTTTCCAGTCATCTTTAAGCACAGACACTTGAGGATACACCAGAACAAATCATTCTAATCAGGCTTACAAACCCCAAGCTATTCCATAGCGGACCACCTCCTGCTTCACATTCCTGAGGCCTCCATGAGGCCTGAGGCATTTGCTCATCAAGATAAAATATTTCTCTTTATGTGGTGAAAATATCTGCCTTCATTGCATATAACACCATGGGGGGGGGGGTGGGGTGGTGGTGGGAAATTGTAAATCTTGCTTTTAGGATTGCTTCTAGTGAAAAATAGCCATTTGCTTATCAAATGCATAACCTGAAATAGTCTACCTGGGTCCCTGCCAAAAGCTGGATTCTCAGCTAAGCAGCAGCAATCCAAGCATCTCCTGTCATGGACATCTGGCAGAACAAATGCACTTTCCAGTTCGCTCCTCTAAGACAATTTATCAGACATACCGGAACAGCAGAAAACTGAAATTTCCTCTAAGGCATTTTGCCTCCATGCTTACTCCCCCCCCCCATCCACATGCTAACATTTCTCCTATTGCTTCAAAAAACCCTCAAATCATTCTGGAGGACTTTCCACTGCGAATGAGGAAAATTTGTACTAGAAGGGAATTCTGCTCAGGTGTCTGATTCCTTGGCAGACCCCCTTCTTTCTGTCCCTCCTTCCACCTACATGGTGGTTTTCTGGGGTTGTGGTCAAGTCACCCATGGCAGTTATGGAAACAAACATGAAGGGCTAAAATAACAGCAGGTTTCAGACATAATCCTGCAATCCTGAAATATCTTCTGAGAGCTTGAAGTACACCACGTCGGGTGAAACCTTCATATTAAGGCAGAAGTTAGTCTCCGTAATTGTCTGCTATTTTATCTATTACGTCTGACCTCGTAAAACGATAGGATCATAGGATAACTCATGCTGGAAGGGACCTCAAGAGGTTTCTGGTCCAACTTCCTACTCAAAGCAGGGGCAGCTCTGGCGTCAGACAACATTGCTTAGGGCTTGATCCAGTGGAAACTTGAAAACCTCCAAGGACAGAGATGTCACAACCTCTCTGGGCAGCCTGTGCCATGGCTGGACTGTCGATGAAGAGGAAAAGCAGCTTCTCTTTAGATCTACACTGTACCTCTCTTCTTTCAACTCACACCTATCATCTATGGTCTCCCCACTATGCACCACTGTGAAGGACCTGGCTCCCTCTCTTGATGCCCTCCTTGAAGGCACAGCTGTTCTGCGTCACATTGGATCCTGAACTGGGGAACAGCCATGTCTATCATGAAGTGACACATCACTTGGTTTCCCCCCAGATCAGCGCAACCTGAAGGGCCAGGTGAAAGCTCCCCAGAGCCCCTGTATGAACTACCAGTTTCAGTTTAAGCAGTCTCACAGCAGCTGATTTTTCAAAGGAGTTTTACAATATTTAAAACTCATACATGGTATTACCAGATTTTTTGTCACGCACTTGACAGGAAAATCATGTGACTTTTCAACAAATTAGAATAATTATACACTAAGGCTGATCTTATTTATACTAGGACCACTTAAAGGCATTAATTTTAAAGATGAGTACAGGACCAAGTATTTTATTAAACTATACCCTGAAGTACCATTTACATTATAGAAGTAAATAAAGTTGCCTCAGTCAACAAAAATTACTCACAAAGAGAAGAAATAGACAAAAAAATAATCATTTTAACAAAGTGAAAGTGAATAGTATAGACTTTGTTATTCTGAAGATCTGCTGTCCTCAATGTAGTTTTCCACCTTCCTTCCTACCCAGTATATTGTGTTCAAGTATGACCAGTACTGGGACTTAAGATAAAAATGTAGAAACCAGAAAAACTGTAACGTGCTCCTTTCCTCACTGTGATGTGCAGACTATGGATTTCCTCCCTTAGGGAGTCACCAAGACAATGATTTTTAAATAGTTGTCTGTGGACACCACTTTTATCATATCTGTCTAATCTTTTTGGTAGAATACCTCCAGTCTCTGTACCTTTCTATGTCTAGAAATTCCACAATTTGAGTCTATAGAAAAGTTAGTTTCCTTTTTGTTTGTCTACAGGTTGGTCATTTCTTGTCTGAAGCTGAGTTTTAGTGTTGTAACTAACAGCAAGCAATCCCCTGTATACCTTTTCAAATCACCGATCACTTTTGTCTTTTACCTCTTTTCCAAGCAGAAGAAACCATGTTTATTTAGTTTTTTCTTGAGGAGTGTAAGTCACTGATGTTTCATTTACAATTTCTGCCTTCTCTATTCTTCGTAAGACAGCTCAGTAGAATGACGTGTCACTGAACATACGGACTAGCTGTGAGTTCGTATGGGAGCAATGGTTTTGTTTGTTCTCTATTTCCTTCCTAACTATTTGTAACCTCCTGCTTGCGACTTGCTGACTGCTGAGCTAGCCACAGTGATGGCCACCTCTCCTTCCTGGACAGTAATACAGAATACCTACATCTGTGTATAGGTACTGCAGTTATAGCTACACAGAGTAATTCTGCTAGCTACAAAGCTGGTTCCTTCACTATTAAACTGTTGTGTTCTTTTTCCTGAATGAATATATTAAATAACACAGGCTCCAGCAAGAGATTCCACTGGTTATCATTCTCAGTTACGAAAACTGAATACTCCTTCCCATCCTTTTCCCCCTCTTTTGACCAGTTATTAATGCACGAGAGGACTGTGGATATTTTACCTTCTTTTCCAATAATCCCAGTTTATCAGATTGGATCACCTTCATCTAAAGGGTGATTGACATCTTCAAAGTGGATTTGTGAGGCATGATTTCCCCTTGAAAAAGTTATGTTGTTATCACATATTTATAGATATAATTTCATATTGTCTGGGAAGGAGTAAGAACTCACTGTCCTAGAAATCTCAGTTCTGCCCTTCAACCATCATTAAAAAAATCAGCAGTACACCAGATACTGGCTGCACAGTAAAACTGAATCAAGCGATAGGTTGCACAACATCAAAATTAGCAGTTCAAAATTTTGCTACATGAGATACACTTACATTTGTGTCATCAATCTGTCCCAAAAGTCTTTCACTAAGACCTTCCTTCTAACCCCATCCCATTCCCTGTGGAAATCTCATTGACTTCTACTCCATGGAGGCATTAAATTTATTTAGTATTCCTACAATTTGCTGTCATCCTTGAGAAAAAAAATAGTAAAAGGCAGTGTAAATAGAAAACTATATGAAATACATTTCAGATTTAAATTCAAACTAAAAATCCATATCTTATGAAGACTTTGTAATCTGAAAAAAAATGCATCAACACCGAAATTAAAAAGAAGTTAAGTTGACCCCACTACTAAGCAGTAGAGTTATTCAAAATATACAAAGGACAAGATCCAGGAGCTTGGAAGGCCACAGCAGTGAAGAGTATACATTGGGATTGTACTCTGTTCATCTCAACAATATCAAGAATATGAATACAGGGTGTTCAGGGACTTCATCATGTCCCATCTTTATAGTCATGTTCCTTCTGACAAACCTTTTTTTGCAGAAGTGGTCCAAATACAGAAAATGCTACTACTTTGGGGAATAAGTATTTGCAGGACTCGCTGCTTATTCTAATTTTTGGTAAGTGTTTTGTGAGCAAAGAGACTTAGGGAAAACTGCATGATATAAAAAAAAAAAGGAATTTTTAGAAATAAGTTTCTATCATTGACATTACAGAGCAGCTCAAACACTTGAGTGTATAGTCCTGGAGAGGACTAAGGTTTCGATCACACAAATTTCTGTAAAAAGCTCACACAAGTATCACAAGAAAACTGAAAGGAACCCATAGTTTATATTTGAGAGACACTTTTCAAGAGATAAAACATTTCTGTTAAAAATCTGAAGGTAGTGTTTGGACAACCTTGTTTGCCCTTTTGAGAATTATTGCATAATAAACATTCTCTTGACATGCTATTATTAACATCAAGAGTGACTGGTTTTCTGCATACTTTACTCAGGTAACAAAAGGCAACACTACAGTTAAAGGGTAACTTGCACATTTCTACTCTTAAATGAGTGCATTTATGTCATAATGTTCCTTTTTGTGTGTATGTGCATGATGGCAAAGATTCTCATTGCATTATTTACGACAAAACCTACATACCACCGTAAGCGAATTTCCTGTGTCTCATTTTGGCTTTTATTTTTCTTTTGAAGTATTATTTTTTTTTAATTCTTTCTTCTTTTGTGGTATTCTGTTTCAATTAAACATTTTAAATGCTCCAGGAATATTTTTCTTATTCAGATTAGTACAATTCTGTTTGTAGTGGAACTAATTGCTCAGGCAGTTAAGAAAGTGAAAATGTGTGACAATAAGGTTAAGCATTTTTTCAGCTGCATGGCCTTTAATGAACATTTCAACTCCAGTTGAACTCAACAGTTTCCTCTGCTGTCTTTGTTACTTAAGCCCAGATTTCCAATTTATCCTGTATGCTAAAGGAAATCTTTCTTTTTTTTTCCTCACAATGCCCATTACTTTTCTGTTTCTCTCTGGACTAAAATCAATCTATGACCCCAAGAACAGACTCAACAACCATATCAGAAATTATAATGGAAACCTAGGAGTAGTCAAAATCCCAGGTGCTGTTTCCAAAGAGTGCTGCCTGCTGCTAAAGAGCAGAGAATTCTCGAGGGAGTGCTCACCACCCAGGAATCCAGGTGTGACAGACCGACATGAAGAAGCTCTTGAGAAATGTGTTTGCTGGGTATTGTGTTTGCTGGGTATTGCATCTTCTGCTGATAAATTCTGCTTTAATGTGTCCGGGTTATTTTGTTTTCATTCTCCTGGATGTTATTGTGTTTGTCTCTTGTCCATAAACTAAGTTAGACACAAAAAACTTACATCAAAGACAAATGTGAGAAACTACACTAGGCAGAGGGGTAGCTTTATTTTTTAATATGTTCTAATGTTCAGTAACATTCCTAGATACCATTAAAGAGTCTTTGACTATTGGGAAACCTTATTCCCTAATGCCCTAAACCTCTTATATCATTATGACAGAAGCAAAGCACATGAAAATATTCCCTAGCCACAAAGAAACACTCTATAAAACAAGTTAAACCCAAAGAGGAAACTGCCCTACCAGTAAGAGTTGTGGACCTGCAGTTCTTTTCTATTTCAAGGAAATTAAGACATTTTAGTGTACTGAGGCTGAATTTGAATTTTCTGTATACTTCTAGAAGAGTTGAACGTTAACGTACAAATGCTACCTGGTACTAAGCATCTAACAATCAAAACTGGTTTTTGTATAGAACAATCTCTATGTGCAATTTTTAAAGCTTGGGAAGATTTGAATCCAAATTTGCAGAATACACAAAGAAATGAACAATTTTTACATTTGCAGAATGAGAAAATTGTATCTTTTCCTGGCTTTGTTTTTGTTTTGCACTATAAGGAATAGATCATCTGGAAGTTAAACATGCCTCAAATGTTTGCCTTAATACACAAATAAAAATAAGAAAATCAGGAGCCAGCTGTTCCTCAGAGTCTAAACAGACTTACACATCTCTTACAGAAAAACTACGAAATCCTTTCTTTATCTTAAAAATGGGCAAAGGCACTCCAGAATAAGAGTAAATCTGAATGAAGACTTCTCACTATTTGAAAGTAGAATTTCTGAAAGTAGAATTGCTGTTGCTTATCAAGTTGATCCCGGCAGGGTACTTCCATTATTTATTTCTGAAGTAGGGCATTCTAATGACTAAAGACATCTGCTCCCAGAAACGACTAGAAAACATTAAGACCAAACAAACATCACCCCACTCAGCAGCAATCTGTCACTCTCCTCGAAATAACAAACTGATGGTCAACTTTGCAAGTAGAAGTTAAGAAATAGAAGTAAAACCTGGAAATACCCAAAGCAACCAACACAGAGATCAACACAGAAGAGGTGATAAACATGTGATGCATTCAGAAATATTTTTGTACAATTCTGCAGACAAACCTTTATCTTGATTTGCCTTTTTGCACAACTTCCGAGTTACAAATATACTCTGGGTTATTCTCCTATACCTCCCCTCATTCTCTTAAACTTTCAGTTATTTATTTTTTTTTAATTCTAGAGATAATCTCTAAAGCAGGAACTTACGCAGTGGAGGGTATTTCAACCTGCAGGCAGCCTAACACACCATGTGCTTTGTTCCATCAATTCAATACTACAGCAGACTGAAAGTTAGGTCAGGTTCATTTACGGGGTTTATTTTTTTCCTTCAAAGCATTGTCATTTCTATTATAAACTATCTTCTTGTTATTTGAGTTGTTAGACTTCCCCTAAGCCTAAGGTCCCAAGCCTGTGTGAGGCAAGAAAAGGCTTTCAGCCCTATGAACCCCGTTCTGCTGCTCTAAAGATGCACGCTCTGCACTGGGACACAGTGATCTGGGGGGATCTACTGCAGCTAACTTAATAATTAAAATCTCTGTGATGGAGGATTCCTAAACAAACACAGGTTGTGCCTCAGGCTTTTCATTCATTACATCTCACTGTAATGAACTGTACCCTCTTAGAATCAGGTAGCTTTTTGTCACATAAGAAAATCGTGGCGATCCCCACCAGAATATACTGTAAAGGTCCAAATACTAAGTGAACTCGGAGATTAGAGAAATAGATGAAAGATATGTCTGTGTGTAGCCGTTAAATGCAATGTTATGGGCATTACCTCAGCCTCATTAAGTTCTTAAACCCTTGCTTGCTGAAAGTTGGACAGGATATTTGGCTTTTTCTTATTTTCTTTTCTCCAGTGTACACTACAGAATCACAGAATCACATGGGGCCTCTGGAGATCATCTAGTCCAATCCACCTGCCAAAGCAGGTCCACCCAGAGCAGGCTGCACAGGAACTTGGACAGGTGGGTTTGGAATGTCTCTAGAGGAGACTCCACCACCTCCCTGGGCAGCCTCTGCCAGGGCTCTGCCACCCTCAAAGGAAAGAAGTTCTTCCTCTGCTACTGACCAACACCAACAAGGCAGCTGTGAACAAAGGCACAACCATCTCATCAAGTATGAAGAACAGCTTCCTCCCAACCAGGCAGTGCCTCTCACTCTTCTAGGAGGGCCTCCTTGCATAATCCTTCCTTTAAACTACAAGTCTTTTATCCACTGCCTTGGGGGAGAACCAAAAATCAGATTGCAGAAAAACAAAAAAAAAAAGAAGCTTTCTTGCCTGGAAAAGAACAGGATGCAAACCCCCATTTCAGTAAACATGAAATCAAATGATAGTGTTGCAATTTTTGAAACTTCCTTTAGCTTCATGCGTAGTCTACTTGCCCCTTACAATTATTGTTATCTACTGGGAAATAATACAGTAATTTGCCAAATAAAACAAACCTTATACATGAATCTCTAGGGGATGTTATTAGTATTTGGTAGAACATAATCCATTTTATTAATGACTAAATGGGGGCAACATCTTAGTTCTCAATGATTATACTTCTTTATATTCCTGGATATGCCCAAATTAAATTCTCTTCGGGGACATAACTCCACATTTACTATCAGTACAACAGGGCTTACTCCTGCAAAGCTGCCAAGTAAAACAGCTGAAGGAAATGTAATTACAGATTGAAGTATAAACTGTATTTTTGTTAATAAGTGACAGTGGAATGTCTCAATAAGACAAACCATTACTGGCAGAAGGATATATTCTTGTGTCAGGATACTTGGAGGAGCAGTCAAGTAAATGAAACATATGAGAAAAACAGTAGAGAGACTATATTGGTACTTTCATAAAGACCCCAGTGAAGAATTACCATGGTAACAAGGAACTCAAGCATGCAAGTTACTAGCAATAGTAAAGACGCAGAAAAGAAAAGAGAACCAAACAGTTCTTATGCTTGAGGTGTTTTCAGAGTTTATCTTTTCCTTGTTCCACCTCTTACTTGCTGGAGTTCTGCATAGCTACACTTGTGAAAAATGCACTCAATATAGACTAGGTACTGTGAGTGCAGTTGCATTCTTAACCTCTGGCTTTACAGACCTTTCTTCTTTTGTTCTGCCTACTGCTTTTTTTTTTTTTTTTTTTAAACTACTGAATATAAATCACTGCCAGCCTTCAGCAAGCGTTGTCAATACCCAAATCTCAGCAAGCAGAACTCTTCTTGATAAACAGCAAACTGCACTTGACAGCAAGTTCAACACAGTTTACATTAGTAGTCCCTCTAATTTGACGCCAAGAACACTGAGCTTATTTCAGCATTATGCTTATCAGAATAAAACTCTTGTTTCCTTGCTGGCTACCTCTTCTCTCCCTTCTCATGTGGCAGGACAGTATCTAATTCAATGAATGTAAAAAGCTTCCCTGCTGCCTCTCCCCTAATGAAACATCTTTCTGTATGTCCCCAGATGAAGGTTCCGTGTAGAAAATTGTGCAAAAGCTGTATAAAAATTTGCAATAAATGATTCAGCTATCTCTGGTTCAGAATATGGCTTGTCACTGCATTTTTATTCAATTGTGCACATATTTGCCAGGAGAACTTTAGTACCACATAAAAGGGCATGTAGGCTTTAAGGACTTCCGTTCCAGTCTAGTTTTAAATCAGCAGAAGTATGAGGTGATGGAAGCTTCTCTAATCAAGACAGCACTTACACCCTGTTGAAGTGCCATTGACGTCAAAGAAATTTAAGCATATGCTTTATTTTAATTGTATGCTTAAAGGCTGGTCTGAAATGGGTCACAGATGGCCACCTTCTACATGCATTCAAAATTCTATGGGATCTTGCATTTCCCTCAGGGGGATTAATTCTTGTGTTCACACATTCATTTTTTCAAGAGAAAATCCTTTCTCCATTCTGTATGAGTAAACCATCCTAAGCCTAAGCAGGATAAATTTCTAATGCTTGAGCAATAATTCTCAGACATAACATTAAAGCACTGCTTTTCTTATAATAAACTGTTGAAAAAAATCATTACTGTGGTTAATGATTAATTTGCTACGTCTTTGGTTTTAAGCTTTGCCTGAGGCCACAAACTGCTCTTTCGGGCCATTATTTATTTTAAACAACTAATTCCCTAGGTGTATTTCCTTAGAATTTATTGTAACACTACCAATGGGCAAAACTCACCAAACAAATCCTTCTGCCCTAAGCCTTTTTCACTCATATTCCATCATTCCAGTTATCAAGCCTTCTGATGGCTCATTGGGAATATAACACATCACTATAGAACAGACACAGAATATTTAGCATTTCTGAAATGACTACCCAGTTAGTTGGTGTCACTGTAGACAAGAGGCATTTCCTTCTCTGACTACTCTGGGTGAGCATTCATCCTGGCTGGTCCCAGTCCATCCTTGAATTCAGGCTCTCTTAAAATCAGAGCCCCTGACTACCAATCACTTGAAAAAAGGCAATTAATGTGCGTGCTGCTAATTAAAAACCCCCTCTCGTGCATACGGAATGTATATTCTAAGCAGGACTGAATGAGTTCTCAGTCGCTGAGATAAGATGCTCAAATAAGCTGGACCTGGAAAGGCTCTAGTAGATGAAGCCACCGTTGTTCAGCAGAATGGTTGTCCTCCAGTTGTCTGTTCCAGCACAGTAACAGGAGGGTCGGCCAAGCATGGTTGGGAAGAGGAGAGAACAGGACATTTCCTCCTCCTCTCCTGCTTCTTATTCGTGCCTGCTTTGCTTCTCACTACCAGGCCACCTCCTCCCCATTCCTTCTATGCTGTCCAGCACCTTCATACAGTTTCCATCGCTTCCCAGAGAGAGAACGTGACGGCCTGCGAGACATCATGCTTGAAGGATCCCCTCCCTTCTATCCAGATGAATGCTTCCTCTGTTACTTTGCCTGCTATTTTTAAAGACACCTGAAACTCTTCTTTCATCCTCCTGTATATACCCTTCCAATGTCCATAGATAGCTCTCCAGAGAGTTGTCATTTAGCCAAGTTATGTGGTATATTTACCTACCTTAATATCCTCTCATAGCCCAAAGCTTCCAGCCAATTACCTTTTTTATTCCTGGATCTGCTCTGAACTTCTTCCAGCTGTCTTCTGCTCAGAAGAGAATGCCATGAACTAGGTCTAAGTGCACTAAAAATTACTACATCCCACTCTGGTATGTTGTCGTGGTTTAGCCTCAGACGGCAACAAAGGACCACGTGGCAGCCACGTGCACTGAGCAGGGCGCCAACCGCCGCT
>JAOQGH010000004.1:6249977-6303341 GCA_025769975.1 Gallinago jamesoni
CACATGGGATGGAATACCTGTGTCCCTGCTAGGTCCTGGGAAGAAATTAACCCTTTCTCCACCAGACCCAGTACATATGTGATGGGGCCAGCCTCAAAATCATACTGGGCTGTTCTGGGGATTTGTGACAAACTTGCTATGAATTGCTATTCTAGAATTTCAATAGCATAATTCTTTCCCTAATTCTCTCTTTTACTCCCTCTAATTTTCAGATTATTTTGTCTTGGTTGCAAATTCTTGCAAGTTTCCATCCTGAATTTAAATTGGTGTATTTTTGTCCTGATTTCTTCAGCTATTTGTTATTGCATGATCACTTATCTGCCTTCCTGTCCTGACAACTTCCTGCCATTTAGTGTCATTTCAGGCTTTTCCATACACAGACCTCTGTAACACTTCAGCTTAAACCAGTAGAGGAACAAACCAAAAATGTAGTATACTTTATCTTTCAAGTTTATGCCCTTTTTTTGAATCAAAAAAGCCACCAGTAGTAATCAGTCTTAGTTTGAAAATAATCATAAACTTCATCAAAGCAGTTTAAGCATTAGAATTTTTCTTCCAAATGCCTGAATTTTAATTAGTATTCACATAGAGTTAAGCAACAAATTTACTGATAACAACAGACCGGGTATTTACTTCTGCATGTAAATTGCTATTGTTGATTATCTTTGATTTACTGTTCATGAACCCATTATCAGTCTACTGGAAATTTCAAGCAGTTTTGCATTTGGGATGGCAGGATTTAATTTTTATTTCTTTTGACAATGTTTTACTTGCAATTTGTTTCAAAATATGCTGTTATTTCTTTAGCCACTAGTTTCATAAAACCGCCTTAAGAAGGAATGTTAGAATTTTGGAGGGGCAGGTTACTATTCTTGGGTCTAAACTGACATTTTTAACCCAAGCTCCCAAGCAGCAGCTGAAGTTTTGAAAGTCTGATTCACTTTTTAAGTCCTAAAAATATATCTCAGATCCAAAACCTTTTGCCCTACAGATTTTTCTTTTGAAATTTTTTTTTCTTCAGTGTAAAACCATCAAGATGTTTAACTGTTTCTAAGAACCAAGCAAGAATTTGAAGCTCACAATTGTTACAGTTAAAACTCGGCACAGTTTATAAATCTAAGTTAATAGTCCTTGCTTTTCTTCTCAGAAAACCTGGTTGCCAAAGTGAACCCATTCGTTCTGACATGCTTACTGAAGCTTAGGAGAATCTTGTGTAGAAATTACTAACTCCTACTCCCCACATATCACCCTTACTTCACACTAGGAATATTCATTATGGGTAGATTTTTAAGTTTTTTACATACACAGTACATTTTATTCATCTGTCAGAAAAGTGTAATGACTCAGAGAGAAAATACCAAGTAGTCCAGAAGACACAGAGGGTTATTAGCACAGAAAGATTAGGTAGAAAAACTTAACTGCTCCTTCCCTAATAAATAAATGCAAAAGATATTTCCAATTTAAATTTAGCACCATGGTAAAACCTCTACAGAATTAAAAGAATCTGAAGGAGGACATCCCTGTGTTCGCACTGTGTCTTAATAGGGAATTGTTTGTTCTAGCTAAGTACCCTGTTTCTCTTTGATGCCAACTTTGACAATGCCAGAACAGCTCTGTACGTCTTTATTGGCGTTACACAATGTTTCAGATTATGTTGCCCAGTGCACCTTCATATGGTCTTGAACTTCCTTCACAAATTAGAGAAATATCTACGCCATTTTCTCATCTGGAGACTGAACTGATTGAATGGAAATGCAGGAGGAAAAGATCAGAAGGAAGGCCAGGAAATAGATCTGCTGTCACTAATTTTACCCTCTTTGAGTGCAACAAGACCCTGGTGCAAAGGGGATCTAGAGAACATGGTGACACTCTGAAACCTTCAGCACCACACAAAACCTCTGCATCCATGTCAATCACTTAATTAGCTAAAAATAATCTACATCTACATTGACATGCTGACACGTTCCAAAACTGGTTAAAGATTTTATCTGTATTTTATCTAAAACTTTATCTGCAGTCAGACTTTTCAGAAATTACATACTATAGATTTGTTATCCAGATTGGAATTAGTTCTAGAGTTTCAGACACACCAAGTTATTTTTTCACACAGTCAGAAAATCGTGAAGTACATGTTTATGTGGCTGGATGTGCCACATATGTACACACACACAGACTCTCTCTGTATCATCTTAAGTACATCTTTCCAGTATGGTATGAGCCAGTAACACGCACAAAAAGCAAAGCAAACACAATCTGGACCTTTGTGTGTAATATCAATTGCTCACAACCAAGAAAGAGAAAAGAAACCAAAAGAGAAATACTTACTAGCTGAGGTCTATCTCTATACAACTGGACCTGCTCAGGTTTCACAAATTGTTGTTGATGAAGCTGGAAGATTAAGAATGATGCTTTCCATCGGGACACTTATCACCCTCTGGCAGCCAGCCACTCTGCTGTGTAATAAAGATGTTCCCGCGTAAGCTGACTCATCATTCTTGGAGTCCCTGTTGATTCTGGATTTAATTCTCACCTTGCTAAGGTTCACCAAAGACTGCAAGTTTTGAGCATTTCCCCAAGACACAGTCCCATCCAGCTCTTAACCATGTGAAAAGATGGCTTGACAAAGTTATCAGTTTTAATTTTTTCTCTTCTCTCAGATGATTTATCTGCTGACTTGTCTTGACACCTTTATAGCTTCCTAACTGTGATCCTGCTCAGCCATTCCTTTGTCTTTGTTTTCCTGAAAGACTGGGGAAATCTGATCTTTTGGGTAGTGACAGAAACTTACCCAAGACATCAATGCCACTGCACTGTATATTTTGCTAAGAGATACAAGATACAGCTAAAAAAAAAATCGCTGGAAGTGAGACATACATATGCAGATAGGTAGGTATTAATATCAGCACCATAAAACTTCAAATGAAAATACGCTGGCTCTGAGCCAGAACTGAAAAAAAACAGGGGTCATACTCAGTCAACAACTTGTTAAGCAGCAGAGAGCACACTGGTAAGCAGAGTCCTCCTGGAAGGAAGGATGTCATGTGGATTTGTGTCTGAAAAAACATCAAGCTGGGGCTGAGCACAGATGTACCTAAACAAATATAATACTTTCATATCATAAAAGTCTTAGAATCATCTAGGTTGGAAGGGATCGCCGAGTCCAACCATCACCCTACCACTGCCAAAACCACCACTAAACCATGCCCCTAAGTACCATGTCCTCCCATCTTTTAAACACCTCCAGGGATGATGATTTCATCTCTTTCCTGGACAGTCTGTGCCAATGTGCACAACCCTTTCAGTGAATAAACATTTCCTAATATGCAATCTAAACCTCCCCTGACACAATTTGAGGCCATTTTCTCTTGTCCTATCGCCTGCGACTCGGGAGATGGACCTCCCTCTCACTACACCCTCCTTTCAGGTAGTTGTAGAGAGCAGTTAAGTCTCCCCTCAGCCTCCTTTTCTCCAGGCTGAACAACCCCAGCTCCCTCAGCCTCTCCTCATAAGACTTGTGCTCCAGACCCCCTTCTCTGGACACGTTCCAGCACCTCAATGTCTCTCTTGTAGTAAGGGGCCCAAAACTGGGCCCAGTACTCAAGGTGGGGCCTCACCAGTGCTGAGTACAGGGGGACGATCACTTCCCTAGTCCTGCTGGCCACACTATTCCTCTACAGGCACCGAGATTAGTTTTTAAAAGATTCTCAAATTTTTCCTGTGGCTTCAAATATTCAGAGTATAGGAGCTCCACAGTGTCTTCCCCAGAGGGAGCTGCTTTAGTATCCGCCACTGAGTAAATACAGTTAAGATTAAATACACCAGATTTTGTCAAGAGTGTAAATAATCAGGAACCCATTTGCAACTTTACATTCAGCTTAAGATTCAGCTGACCTGAGGAACCAAGACAACTGCAAACTTTGGCTCTTCACCCCTTTAGGTCCATTCTCTTGTTCAGGAGTACTGAAGCATGTGGATCTCTCCATAAATTTGGCTGGCAGTTGTTGGTTGCATGCTGATCACCCTTTTGCACTGCAGTAGGGTGAGGGTGGGAGTTCCTTTGCAAGTGAGGCAAAACCAAAAGCCTTTATAGCTAAACCAGCTACTGGATAGAAATGCCAAAATCCATTTATTTTCAAGTACGCTACAAAACTGGCACTAGTAAGATAAGGTGCAAGAAGACAACGTGAATGACATGTAACAGAACCAGAAAACAGTGTCTATCAGAGTGGAGGTGTTAACCTGTGGTTCCCCCACCAATGTTCTTCCCCACCAGTATCTCACCGTGACTGCACTGACTTGGCTACAGCAGGAATTCACACCGCAGACTCCACGCAGAGTTCTCTCTTCTTAGCATGAACCACCCAGCATCCAAGCAAGCCCACACACCACCAAGCCTCCCTCTTCTTTGTAAGTTACAAGAAGCAATAAGGGATGAAGTTCCTCATCAGGGCTGCTTTTGGTCTGTTATGCACGCTTTACTCTCAGGTGGTTTTTCATTTTTAAAGCCTGAGTAGAACGACCCGTGCGTGCAGGAAGGCGGCACAGGACACCCACAGGTGGCAAATGGCTGTTCCACATACACGCTGCTGCCGTCAAGAACCGCTTCAGCATCTCCTGGATTTTGCCCTAAGCTGAAATAGATGGGAAGAAGCCTTGGAGCGTGAGCCACAGAGTAAGTGTGCAATCATTTCAACTGGTGATCCAAGGCAGCAGGGAAACCCCAGCTCCTGAAGGGAGGTACTCTGGCCCGACCTTGTGTGCCACCTAGTGCTGCTATTAGAAAACAAATATAGGCAGAAAGCCCAGTCACTAAATCACACCTACACCTGCCACAGGTAGAGATACAACAGCCATGTATCAGCTACAGTATTCATCTACGTTTTAAATTTAAACTATTTGAGCACTTCCCAAAAAATTTTCTGCGAGTACAATTATGTTTACAGGCCCTTTCTCAGCGTGCATTGAGGGAGGTGAAAATTTATCTTAATTGAAAATGTATAAAGAGGACCATTCCAATGAGCATAAACCACACCTAGTACCCAGAGTTTACAATCATAAACCTTCAGCCCATCGTGTTAGGGAGATTATTCACAATTTATAACACCAGAGACTCCCACTGACACTGCAACCCAGGTATGTTAAATTCTGTAGGAACTCAAGAGTGCCTCTGCCCAGAAAGCAAAGCAAAGTCCTGTTCTTCTGCTGTTACATTTAGGAATCTGGCACAGGAGCCTGAACAATTCTCACCAGGTTACACATGAAGATAATGGCAAAATCCTAATTTTAATCTGAAAATCACCCTTTTTCTTCCCGTTCTAGAAGAACTGGTTCATTTCTTCAGCAATATCTTTGACAAAGCTTAACGTGATAACACAGTGTCTCACGTAAAAAGGCATGGAAATTTGTAACAAACTAGAAACACACAAAATAAGTACTCACTTCCTAATACTATGCTTTCTTTTAAATAAAACCCTATTTTTCTTCCCATGTTCTGTTAGAATTAGACACTTGGTCACAAATGACAGAAGCTTTGAGACTGTGATTAGGTTAAGATTCGAGCGCATTCATATGATTCATATGTTTACATGTTATTAATATAGAAGAGAGCAATGCTTTTGCTCTTAAGAATACACATCTCCTTAAGTAATTATCTCTAATCCTAAACACATAACATAAAATATCTATGATTGGTGTATGGAAATACATAGATGGATTGTCACCTTCCTCTACATTGAATGGGGTACAAGTTGGAACAGCAGCAGAAGCACCACACAAAAATCTGTAACAACACATACACCTACATTATCTTTGTTCTGGGTTTTGTGTTAGTCACTTAAAAAATCAACAACCTCTCATTCAATTTTCTCCAGGCTTAGCTATTTATAAGGCTTTTCCAGTTGGATCCCACTTGTATTTTTGTTACCCTTAAAGAGAAACGTAACTTTTTAGAGCTAGTTATGTCAGTTTAAATCAGCATTAATTAATCAGATTCAGCAAGAGAATGTTAAATTCATGTACTGGACCTTACATATCGTACACACTGTCACAATAGCAAATTCATGACCAACCACTTTTCCTCATCATAATTCCATGTATTAATGCTTGGGGACAAGGTTGTGCCACTTGCAATATAGATATTCACAGGATGTGTTTAAATCAAAGTCCTTCATAAGACCAACCTTATTTTACCTCCACCTTTCCCATTTTTAAGTTGCAATGAGACAGCACAAAGAGAACCATTAGTTCACAGAAGCTTTTTGAAAGGCATTTAAAGGCTTGGAGAAGTAAAATGAATAATAAATTTGTCACTGAAAAATTGGTACATAAACCATATTTTTTTTTCTGACAACGTTAAGCCTAATAAAGCCCAAGTCATCCAAATAGGTATGAAAAACTGCTGGTGCCTTTGAAAAACAAAGTGTGGAGGAAATAAAATTACAGAAACAACGGATCAAAGCTCAGTGTAAGAGCTTATAGAAGGGAAAGGTGACTTTGTTTTAAATCAAAGCTGATTTAATTTACTCATATTCACGCTCTCATGCCCACAGGATAGCAAGCAGTAGGATATGCGTGTATGTGAGTAGTCTGATCAGCATTCAAGAACCAAGAATGTGCTTCAAGGTTGTGTGGTCAGTTTTCCTTCAATGACACTGTCCTGGTCTGAGGTAAAAGAGAACCAAGTTTCAGTCGTTCATCTCAGTGGCCAGTCCAGCCCAAACCACAACAGACACAAAGGAAAAGAGGTGATGGCTATCAAGTCTTAATTGTAGCTCCTCTGTTCATCTGATGTTGACACGGGCATGCTGTGTCTTCTGTACCTTTGGGAACCGATGGTAATTAGTCCCTATCCTGTCAAATACCTGAGCCTTTATGATTTGCTCAGACATTTTCCTCTCAATGTGGTTGCCCTGAAAAGCTAAACACAGATGTGTTGGGTTCTTCATGACTTGTTAGACTAGGTGTTAACATTTTTAAACTCAAGCATGTATTTATAGAAAAGTATGCAGAAATATGACTAGCTTTACCCAAAAAAGTGTGTTTACAAATCATACCTGTCTAGTGGATCCCCAACTAGCCACACATGATCCTTTATCAAATGTCATCATTGACTAAAAAAGCAAGTATGCCAAAAAACCTTCATATTTTTACTTACATCTAAAATAAGTATTAAAAAATGTCAAAGTCTATCTCATGTTAAATTACACTGCATGAGTTCATGCAGGGACATTTGTGTGGACTGCGATGACCTGCATGTAGTTAGGCCCTACTCAAATTAGCCCTCTTTATTCCCTGGCAAGCAAATCAGTAATGTCTTTGGGAGCTATCAGCTGTGTGTATAAACTTTTTGTCCTCTCTCAAAAAAAGATAATTTGTTTGATATTTTTTCTCTTTGTTACTTTTTTTTTTTTTACAATTACTTATAATTTCCTATGTTTCGATATACTTTATTATCCCTTAGGCCTATTTATCCAGCAGAGTTCATAAAACATGAAAGACTGGCAACCTGGCAAAGAGAATGTTGAGGTCAGACCAGAGAGAGGAGATGGAAGAGGGCACATATGTACATTGCTATTCATGACTTGTACACTCTCACGAACTTCAGCAAAAAGGGACCTGAATCACGCACGTGTACACACCCAGCCAAGAGCAACTTTGTGTTTGCAGTTGGCAAATATTTTGAAAACCAACATTTTTCCTATTTAAAGAGGAAACGGGAAGACGCAGGAGGAGACATTACAAACAGATGATCATTTTCAGTCTTGCTAAGTTTTCACCCTTATTCTCTGGGCCGTCAAACAGACAAAGGAACAGCAAGACAAAAAATTATCAGCTAGCCATGCCCATTATTTAAGTCCAGTCCCTGATCTGAAGACACTATCCCAGCTACACAGGCATAACCTGGTCTTGCAGAGCCTTCAGCTCACCGTAATCCCCAGGCTTTTCAAGAGGTGGGGTTTTTGACAACCTCTGTAAACTGAACAGTTCTTGTAACTAGAGAAAGCAAACAATCCTCTCTCACACAACTCCCATACCATGTCACATCAGATGGACAAAAGGAGGTGGTGTGAATTCAAAGAACAAGAAAGGTGTCTATCACTACCACAAAATTTGTATGGATTATTTTAGGATTAATTCCTTGTACAGTTTGCACGTCAATTCAAATTTGTAATCTAATTTGCCTAATGGTACTTTATTCAGTAACTAGGCAAAACATTTATTTCTGTTAGTGTTCTTTACCTTAATGTTAATTATTACCTTTTATTTTTGAAGTTAGCAAAATAAAGTTTGTTTCCTTTTTTTATTTTTCTCCCAAGAGGTTTTTATATGTATCTTCCCCCTTAGTTGCAATACCCAACAGCTCAAAATAGGCATTTTCAGTTTTGTTCTCACTGGAAAAAAGATGAAGGTACAAGCTAAAAGGTTGGGAGAAAGGGAGATATTGGTCATCTAATCCTTTTCTTACAGAAATCAACAAAATGATGACTCATTCTCAAATTATGAGAATAATCTGAAAAATGATGCAGTGCTATCATATCATGATGGTTCTCCTGCTCTAGATCTGCTCTCGAACATAAAATAACAGCCAGTTTTCTTCTAATACTGTCCATCCAGCTTCTGTTTTTCATGTTTTCCAAACTGCCTATTGTCTTCCAGCATTGATCCAAACTAATGATAAAGCATAAATCATCCTCATAGAAAACTTCTCTAGGGAGCTACGCTTTTGATCTACAACAGATGCGTGGAATGAGGCAGAGGGGCAAGTCTCTAAACCAGACTGGACTAAAACACTTTCAGCTCTTTGTCAAAACAGAGCACTCTGTGTATACTCAGGAAAAAGCATTGTGCTGTATTTTTAACAAAAATTATGCAGATGTGAAATACATTGTTTGCCACAAGCTTCAAATATACCCTTTCAGTCCTGGATATGGATATGGCAGGGATCACAACATTTAAAGACATGTTCTGTAGCTTTCCTGGCAGTGGTCCTGTTTGTGAATGCCTGACCCTGGACACAACCAGGATCAGAGCCCAGGGCTGAGCACTCCATCTCAAAATCAGGACTGATACTGCTAATGACGCCACACACAGGTAATTTAAAAAGATGGTTAAAAATGGTTACATGAAATGGGAAATGCAAAATGAGAGAAAAAGATTCACCTTAAGACAAGGACATAGCTAGGCCAGGTGGAAAAGCCTTTTTAATCCACAGGCGAGTGATTTAGTAATATTTTAGATAAGCATCTGAGCAAAAAGGAACAGTTTAGCAAGAGGAAAAATTAAAATAACCCTCCTAATTAACTTGGAATCAGAACACCCTGGGAAGGGGAGGTCTTGAGATTCTCACCTGGATGAAATCCAAACAGGCTTAGGGTATAAAATGAAACACATTATCCCAATCAACGCTATTTTTGATGACTACAAGCCTAAAGTCGTAGGTTTCACATGGGCACTGGTTCCCCAGTTATATGATTAGGTAAGTGTTACCTAGCTGACAGGCTGGTAGCAGCCTAAGAAACCTTTGAAGACAGTTCTGAACGCAGGCTTGTTTCACTCCTGGTTGCCCCAAAGAATCTAAATGTCCAAATTTTGATGTTGTGCATAAGTTTTTTATTTCACATAAAACTTACTCTGCCCTTGTGCTAAGAAGGACATCCAGGTAATTGGCCAACACTAAAATATTCCATCCCCAAGATAAGACTCGCAGAGTATCTGAAACATTGCAGTGAAACAAGTCTCCACGGAGCTGCAGGGACTTGTTCGGGACCGGGTGACAAATCCCCGGATGCCGTTAAGACCATGCGCAGTGAAGTGCAGCAAATAGGAAAAGGATGTTATGCAGGTCGCCTAGTAATTCCTGCTCTGCAAACTGCTTTGCATTTGTTAGGGCTTTTTCTCTTCCCCGTTGAGTATTGCCCATAGTGTGACAATAATATATGACTTCTCACAGTACTGCCTTTATGTCATTTACATTCATTAGTGTTAAAGAGCAGGGGATAAGGAGTGGGGACTAATCATTCTTACCAGTGAAGTGAAACAACGAAAAGTCCTACACATAAATATTTCTCTTTTTTTCCTACCCTCTGGAAAGTCTATAAACATTTCAAAATCCCCCAGAGCTAAGTTAGAACACCTAAGAACTACTTTGCATGAAACACTCCATATTTAATTGATACAGGCAGGGGCACCAGCTATTTCAAATGAGTTCACCCAGAGGAAGTTCACGAGGTCTTGCTTGCCACACCCTGCTTGCTTCCATTAGCAGCTAGCCCGAGATGCCCACAGGCCTGACCCGGAATCATCTGAGTTCAGTGAGTCCAGGAGAGAGGGTGGAGGAGTTTTTGGGGAGTCACGTTTGTCATGGTTATAACGAGCCATGGGGGAGCTATTTGCATAGGAGTTATGGTCCCTCCCTGCAAGTGAAGAGGAAGGACACTCTGAGGCATCTTTTTCCCAGCAATAGCTGAAACTCTTGTGGAGCTGTAGGCAAAGAAGAAAAGCTCACCAGAAGCCAAGCAGGGAATGGTAATCCCCATTGGCCCTGTCACCATCTGCTGACCTAGAAACCACTGAAGGCCTGTTCACAAGATTGTGACAACCTTTGCAATGGTCTGGAACCTGTCACTTCAAAGGAACTGGTGGTGGCTCAAAGAAGCAATGACTACGTGGGGGCACCGGCATCAAACTAGCTTCTCATTACAGACAGAACTCTGTAATGGTAAAACAGGTTGCCCAGAGAAGTTGTGGATGCCCCTTCCCTGGAAATGTTCAAGACCAGGCTGGATGGGGCTTTGGTCTAGTGGGAGGTGTCCCTGCCCATGGCAGGGGAGGGTTGGAACTAGATGATCTTTAAGGCCTCTTCCAACCCAAATCATTCTATTATTCTGTGATTCTAAATATACCCTGCTATTTCCATCCAAACCCAAGCCTGAAGCCAAAGCCGAGGACTGACTGGCCTGAGGCCGCTGGCAACTCTCTCCAAAACAATCCTAGGAAAGCTGCCGTGTGAAATGAAAACCCAAAATAACATGAATTGCCAAAACATGTTGCAAAGCCCTCATTTATTTAATGAACTACCTATAAGGAGCACACGGCAAGGCACAGAGCAGCACCAGGACAGAATTTCCACAGCTGGTGGAAACAATTGAACAAGAGAAGCTAAAATGTTTTCAGTTGGTTTTGTATGATTTATCTCCTCTTCACTGAGGGTTACGATAAGAAATAAATCCAAAAGTATTTTTAAGACCACCTCTGGATAAGCAGAACAATAATGGAAGAGAGTCATGTCAATATTAAACCAAACTGACGATTGCTCCACAAAGAAACACCATCAAAATTCATGGTTTAGAATGAATCGTGTGGAGTACAGTAACAAAAACTGGTCACAAGGTCCTATGCGTTACTCTTACAAACAGTAATGAGATGTTCAGCTAGACATGAGTTAGTCCTGGAACAAATAAACACATTTAGTATCTGGAACAAATAAACACATACCCTTTTCTGAAAAAAACATCCTTTCAGGAGGTATTCCCTCTCTTTGCTTTCTGTACAGGGGTTATTCCTACCAGCAAAAGGTGCTCTGCCGCGGTGGAGTTCCCTGGGTTCTGGTTCACTAACACACACAAATAGAAACGGTTAAGTGGGTGATGTTCCTCTCAGAGCACATAGGCTGAAACCTATAACACAGCTCAAGCACCAAAAGGAAATGTTCAATCTTTTCCCTAGCAGATACTAAGCTAGATGAGCTGTGGGTCTAACCTCTGACAGCCACTGTGGTGTTCGCAGCTCCTTAATTATTTTCTATTTTTATATTTTTTATCATAATACATTTTCTCTAATTGCAAATTCTAGGGAAAAGAAATTAAAACCAGCAAGACTTTATTTCCTGATGAGTATTGCAATCGCATTGCTGCCCTCAGAGGCTTGCTTTTAAGCCCAGCAAGCCAGACAGTTTTTTTATGCCATTACATAATTGCCTGTCTCAAAAAGCATTTGAACAATTTCTAAATTATTTGCCTTTGCTTAGAGTCATATGTCTTGGCAAGACATAACATGATGTGATGTCTCCTTCACAATCATCTAATTTCACTTTGATAAAAGCAGGAGTTTCTCCAGATTTTCTCTCCTGAGCTGTACATTTTCTTGGCGGAATTGTCCTGGATTAAAACTCTTGTTCCGACCTAAGTAGTTTAACTCACAATATTTCTTAAAGTGCCTTCAATTCCCATTGGTAGCTATGAATAATTACAGAAAGACACCCACTTGTCTGGGTTTCTAAAAGCCTTTTAAGAAAAAAGGATCATGGGGAACAGTTTTTATCTGGTCTCTGGGTCCTCTTCCCTCACAAGTAACCAGCTCATTTAATATCATTTCAGCCCTTTTATTTCTTCATTTCTTCCTTTTTTGTTTTTAATGGTGGGAGTATGTTGGCCATGAGGCAAAGTGCCAAGCCATAACAAGAACACTGGAAAACACTGCTGATTTAATTCTGGAAATGGAGATAACTAGAAAGAAGACTTGGGAGTTTGGGTAGCCTGCACAGGGCACAACCTGCTCCAGGAACTTCCCCACCCCAGTGCAAGCTATTACTGTAATTTGTGCGGGCACGGTCCACTGTCCATCCCAAAGAGATTTGTGTCATGGAACATTTTTGTTTGTCTGACATCAGATGACTCCTCCCGCCTCCCAGTTGTGAAGACCTAGAGTCAGTTTTAATGAACTCAACCTTGTAATACCAACATTTTAATCCACAACTAGTCCTCAGCGAGAAATACACCTTGATGACATCTTCTTCTAAGTGAAGGCTCATAACGAGAAGTTGCAGAGCGGAGCTGCCCCCTTCTCAAAGCACCGAATGTCATTACTTAACAAGCAGTGTTCGATCAGAGTACAACACTCAATGGAGTTACTTTAAAATTAATTTGCTGATCACAGTAAATACAGCAGCCTCCCAGCAACCAACACAACAACCTTTGAAATCTCGCAAAAGCAGCGTTTGAAAACCAGAGGACAAGTTGAGGACGGTTCATGCTTCCACAGACTTGCACCGAAATAAATCTCCACTGAATGTGGGTGTGGGTGAACACGCACTCTGGGTGTATCCACCTCGTGATAGCCTGCTGTTGATCACCAAAGTCCCATCACGCATTGAAAATGTAAAAGCTCTGACAAAAAGTCTTACTGCGCTGTACACACAAGCTTTAAGAACTGTTATTCACCTATGAGCTTCATGTACAGAAAATTTATTGGAATATATTAGACCTTGGGGAAAATTCATCCATAGCTAACAGGGTGGGAAATCCTGATGAGATATTACACTGATGTACTAAGACTGTAAAAATATCCTAGTACCTCTATTAAACATTGGTTTAAGCACAGAAGTTTACAGTGAACTGTCTTGAGTTAATAAATCCCTCTCTGCACAGTAACTGGCCATCATGTACCTTTATAGACTGTAGGTGCCCACAGAGCTGTATTGCTCTGCGTAGGCTCGCACAACAAAGCCTGCCAGGAAAAAAATCGACATTCCATCAGAGAAATGTCTACATTAGAAGAAGTACACGTGCTACTATAGACAGAGAGAATTTTTTTTGGGGTGCTTGATGATAATATTATGTGAATACAGATGATTTATAGTTATATCTATAGTTATATATCTGGACTATATATAGTGCTTGTAGTTATATACGCGGATAAATGTTTTAAGTAGAGTTGGATTCAGTCTTCTATTCAGTAAACCCTATCATTATTTGTTTTATGCAGTTTATGCATTAAAAAAATGCTGCTTTTTTCCTTTTTTTCTCCTTCAGCAAGTGATTATACCTGAGATATAATACACATCTCCACAACAAAAGACTGGGTTTGAGCTACATGACAAAGGACCATTTGTATCACATCCTGGGTTCAGCTCTTATATTTAAGCATTTGATGAATACATCTATGTATATTCTATCTACAGGATTTTTGGCCTTCTTTTATTGACTAAAGGCAGCTCACCTTATGAAACTACGAATTCTCCAAACACCTTACAAAACCCTGTGGAGCTGAGGTTACCAAGTGGAACAGCAGTTTTTACACTTGTAAATTGATCTAGTAAATGCTCTAGTAGGAAAAAAAAAACCAACAACCCTTCTTTTCAGAAATAATGTTTGCTTTCCGTAAAGTGAAGGAGAAAAGAGACTAACAAATAAAACAGAATAAACTTGATTACCCAAAGATATGTTTTATGTAAAAAAGCATTATGCTGAAACCATTTTCTCCTCAGTCAAACCTACTAGTTTCCTTTATCCAGTTTAATGTCAGTGCGCTGGAAAGGAGTGGAAAATTACAGAGTATGTTATCCACTGCATAATAACAGACCAGCTCCACAACAAAAGAGCGTGAGACTGGATGAAAGAATTTACTAAAAAGTTAAGCAGGAAGTAGTTAAAAGAAAATTCCAGCATCTGCAATGAGGAACATAATACATTTGCAAATCTTCTCTCTATGGATGGATTTTCCGTGGAGTTTTTCCACAGAACGGTGGCCTTTTGATTGTTTTGATATACAATGCTTGCTATAAATGGCGTAACAGAAGTAATTACTCTAATATGAGTTACAGCCATTTCGTGAGATGACAAAAAGCAGATAAAATGTCAGTTGATGCTTCTTTATGTAAGGGAGTTAGTTACAAAATCTGATGACATATTTTTCAGAGCTAACTGTGATCAAATGTCTACATAGGAAATACAAAGCATATTGAGGCTGCAGAGAAAAAAACAGGGGCTTTGCTTAAAAAAACAACCCAGAGAACTGAATCACAAGAGCAAAGAATTTCACAGTTTAAGTTCAGTAGCTGACTGCCAATAAAGAAAAGTTAGTTTTCTTCATTCAAACAACGATAAAAAATGTTTTCCATCCTAATAGGTACAGCTCAAATAGGAAGAAAATCCCATAGATGAGTGTATCCAAACAAGGTCTATGAAAAATTATTTGAAACTACCAAAGAAAACAAACAATAGGTCTGACCCAGAGCATGGCTGCCAAAAAATAGTAGGTTATGTTTACGGCCTTTTCCTTTAAATTCATCAGAAGAAGAAATTAAGAGTCTTGCTGCCTAAAAAAAATGGGACAGATAGTTTTCAGAGTGAACATCTGCCTCAAACTCACACTATTATATGGGATAAAAATGTTGTTTCATACTCCATTCATCCACACTCCTTGGAAAAAGTTTGTCCTAGAGTGACAAGTTTAAGTCATTTAGGGCTTGTTTTTCAGGAACTAGTCCAGCAGGACTGAATTCGTGACTACCAAATTTGCAAATGAGGAAAAGAATAATATTGTCTAATACATTTCATCTGATAAACAAAATACATGGTTCTGGAAGCCATTCTGCTGAGGCTTTGTTTGTTAACTTTCATTTAAAATAACTGTGTGCAATGTCTAGTCATCTCCTGAAGCAAAGAGCTCAACTTCACTTTGGGTAAGGTGGAGATTAGCATTTTAGCTGTTATTAATGAGCAAATATTGTGTTCTTTTTCTATTTCTGTGACAAATTGATGTTTAACCCATACCAGGATGTGTGCAGATGCCCTAGAGCCACATATTTGCAAAGCAGAGAGGCCTACCTGGGACAAACCTGGCCAGGATGCAGAACAATGAAGATGAAATCTTTGGGTGTACAAGGTTCACACCTTGTCTCACTAGTTAAATAAAGTGACATAAAGTCACTCTTTTCACCATAGATTCACTCCAGCTTTTGACTCTTAACTGAATCTGTCAAGAATTTTGGAGGTTTAAAACAGGAACTGTTTAGTGTTTAGTCCAAGCAGATGTTAATGACAGAAATTACAATCTTCTGTCTTGGAAAGCATCCCCAAAAACTCTTGTTGGCTTCCAAATAAAACACAAGCAAAGGATTTATGTGTCTTCTTCAGTAGCTGGAGCACTAAATCCTTTTTGCAAAGGGGAAGAAAAAAAATGGTGCCCAAACTTGCTCAGGTCTTACCTAAATCTGCTGTAGCTTTTCATGCCATCTGCCTATTTTTTGTACACTTTGTTTTTTGTTAATGCCAGGAGAAAAAAAAAAAACAAACACAACAACGAATTGATTTGAATAATAAGGTATGCTCCCACCTTCCTAAGCAATGGCAAGGGCCCATAGTTACCCCATTTAACTAACCTCCCACCTCAAGTCATGGTCCTTGTCTCCCTGAAACAGGTCTGTGCAAGCAGCCAGAGCCCATACACAAATATGTCTTGTCCCTGGTATTTTGGTTCAGCACGAGACAGTCCACTTCCCACATCTCACTCTACCTTCATACATAATTTTGACTAGAACAAAATTCTTTTGTCTTCCAGACAATAACAGCAAAATTGCAGCAGCCTAGAAACTCCACAAATGAGGCACCTTTTTACTGTGATTTTCCTGGAAAAGTAAATAAAACTCCCTTGTTTTAAATCCAGGTAATAGAGTACTTTTGTTTTCCAGCAGAACCTAGGGGTGTCAATGAAACAGGGACCCAAGTGACCAGAGCGCTCCATGAGGACACGGAATAAAGAGGCAGAGAACTGACAGCCCAGTTGCCTGGCCACACAAACCCGGGGGTGATTACCTGAAACATTAAAGCAGTAACTGACAGCTCTGCTAACACATTTCTGATTAGCAGAAGGCAGCAAAAAGACATCAACTTCCTCCTTAGATTTTCAAGACCATTTTCAGAACACCCAGAATTTTTATCATATCTGTGTACCCATCAGCCTCGGAGTGGGTTTTTCCTTCAGATGCAATATATTAAAACTTTTCTGTGATAGCAAACTTCAGATTGAGCACATTTTGCAACAAAAGAGCAGAAAAGTACAGACTGAAGAAATAAAACTGTCTCACTTCACAGGAAATTTACTGCGCTGTTAAGCATGACGATGATGACAATCACAAAGGAAGGGAAAACATTGGAAACACACTGAAAAGGCTCAAAGATAAATTCACTGCTATTTTAAGTGCAAGCACCCCCATGATTTCAGTAATATGTTACTCCTTTGAACTAGCTGGCTGATACAAGGATTCTTTACTTTACCAGTGTTCCCTCACATAACACATCCAATCTACTGGCTGGACAGATTTTTTTGTTTTAATAGAAACCTGTAAATGCAAACAATGCATAGGGAAAAAAAAACATGCTTTCTTTCATTCTGTTTTATAGAATATCTATAAATATTTCACTCACGTTTCTGTGCATGTATCGCAAACACCAGGTTTCCTTTGGAGCAGCTGTGGTAGACACATGCACTGCATGTTACACCCCTCAGCTTGTGGTGAAAGTAAACCTGACAAGGCTCTGATGTGGATCTTTGTAACTGTGAACAGAAACATGCCTTTTTAGAATCATAGAATGGTTCAGGTTTTAAGGGACTTTAAAGATCATCTAGTTCCAGCCTTCCCTGCCATGGCCAGGGATACCTGCCACTACACTAGGTTGCTCAAAGCCCCATCCAGTCTGGCCTTGAACCACCTCCAGGGATGGGGCAGTCACAATCTCTCTGCCCAACCTGGGTCAGGGTCTCACCACCCTCACAGTACAGAATTTCTTCCTAATATCTAATCTAAATCTCCCCTCTTTCAACTTAAAACCCTTATCCTATCACTCCACTCCCTGATAAAGAATCCCTCCCCATCTCTCCTGTAGGCCCCCTCTAGGTACTAGAAGGCTGCTATATGGTCTTCCCAGAGCTTTCTCTTCTCCAGGATGAACAACCCCAAATCTCTCAGCCTATTACTTCATACTGTGCTCTCTGAAATGGAGACGAGCAGTGGACTTCATCAGCACCTTTTCCACTAGGGACCACCAGCAGTCTCATGCTCTTTCTCCAGAACACTCACATCAGTGCAGGTCCCTCAGAGCCTTTCTGTTAGTCATCCTTAGCTTGGAAGTGGCCACATACCTTGCTATGCAAGTGAAACTCAGCAGAAGTCAAAATCATCCTGGCATCCGGACAGCAACTTCTGCTCTACCTTGTCTCAACTCCAAGGCGTCGAGTGCAACCAACTCATTGGTGAGCAGAACTAGCAAGGAGATGCAGCCTTCCCCCCTGGAAGAGAAATCAACCCAGGGAAAGAACTTTAACCAAAGTCCTTTCTCACACTATGAACACAATTTTAACAGGTCTGCAACTTAAAGCTACATTATTGTATTATTTTTACCACATATTAGGCAAAATAAGGATAAACTCACATGCCCTCTAAAAATCTTAAGTTCTTAGACCATATAGAAAGACAGGAGAGCTAGGAAACAAAAGGCAAGCAAAAATGCATTCAAAACTCTTAATATTCAATTTTTAAACCAATTTGGGAAGGTACTTTATTATAATAAGGTGGCAAAATTACAAGCACCTTGCGTTTACTTCTGTGTCCCAGAATGGCAGAGCGGAATTTCACTTCAGGAGTGCAAATATTCCCGATGAGAATTGCAGAGTTTACTAATTTTTCCCATTGAACCATAGGTACAGATAAAACGAGGTGTGAATTCTATGTATATTGTATATGTAGCTTTTCATACGCAGTTAAACCTGCATACGAAACAGGTGAACAGAAACAGGAATGAACAGCTTTCAGGGAATCAACCCCTCCAGAGAAGTTTCGGCCAATGTAAAAATGTTGAAGTTGAGGAAGGTGCTCTGTCCCACAGGCTACTTCATCTGGACCAAAAGGTATTTAAAAATAAGTTATCGCAACACTATAAATAATACTGGGGGTTTTGGCAAAGACATTTTATACGCTAAAAAAAAAAGAGCACTTGTTAGTTGGTGCATAGAATCTCCACCTGGTGGTGAATCCTGCCACAGCAAACCTACTTTGAAGTTCTCGTTCCAATATATAACCAGTTCTTTATCACAGGCAATCCCAAAACAGCAAGTGGGGAAGGGCATCATTCAGAAAAACAGCACTATCCTATCTCCCTAATTTTCCATCATCTTGGAAAGCTGAGGAAATCTTTCAGTTTTACCACAGTTATCAGGCACACAAGTGACCTTCCCCGGCTGAAAATAGACTTACAAAGGGTTGATGTTGCACCAGATGTAGGGTAGGGTGGAAAGTGAAGTGTGTTGACTTTTTTTCAGCCACTAAAAGTGCCACTTCCCAAGGAGAAGCGTCCTCTGGTCCAGGCTGAAGTTCTGCCCTGTTGATCAGTTTGTGCATTGGTTATTTATAATAATGGAAAACTTTAAGCAGTATCAGCTACTCATATCCCCACGGTCCTCCAAGTCATAGCATAGTTAGCTTTGTAATATCATTTAGGGGTAATTCTCTAGCTGCACAGAATTAGTTCAGTTTTCCTCTTAACATTGCTGGTTAACAAATTCTAGATTACATTTTCCTATGCACCTCAATTAAAATGTAACATCTCACTTGCCTAGTGTTTTCAGTAAAGTCTTGTTATCTGACAGCATCAATAAAAGCAGTGGAAAATGGAGATATATAATCTACGAAGCCAGACCACTGATCTACAGCATGGTGCATACCATGCATCCCTCCCTATACCCTGCTCCAGCAGGCATTACTGGCATTTCATAATTAGTCAGTCTGGCTCAGGACACCCCGAAATGCAGGAACGAAGCATCTCCCTTTCACACTTGGGAAGACTGAGCAACAGTTACCAGACCTGCAGTGACCTACGGCTCGGGCAGGATCAGGCTCCCCACAGCCACCCTCTGCTTCAAGCAGGTTTTTTTTTTAATACGTGTACGTGTGTAAATGCATAAATATATAATATATGCCTTTTCCTAGGCCAGAAGAATCATGCGACTACAGGCTTTCGTGCACCATTCCTTAAAACATCCACGGTGACCCACTGCTGATGTACACAAATTATTCAGCAACCACAGCGCAATGCTTCTGGGCCAAAAATAAGGTTTTGTTTAAACTGGACCAAATCCAGCTCCAGCAGGATTCGGTAAAGTCACTGATTTGCAATTTTAAGGACAATCATCAGCACTGAATTGAAATAGCAATGGATTTTTCTTTCTTTTCCCCCTTTGGTGTTTAATGGTGACATCAAGGGTGAAAGTGCAAGCGGTGGGAAGACCGCAACAAGCCCCCAGCACTGTGGAGAATTACACAACCCTCTTACATCCTTATTTGTTTAATAAATACGCTTTTTCCATGCGCAACAAAGATTAAAAATAGTAGTAGATAAAAAACAATAATAATAACAATCTATGACACACAAAAAAAGAAGTAAAGCATCTTCGAAAAGCAGCAAGGAAACGAGCACAGATTTGTTTACAAAAGCCACCCTACAGAGCAGTGGGGCGCGTTTTAAAGCAAAATCACTGGGGAAAAGTCACTGATTGTTTCAAAATGAGATGTCAAATAGTAGGATTTGGTCTCATCAAGGATATAGAAACGAAATTAAATGTGCTCAGTAGCCATTTCTCCCTTCTGCCCACACCCGTTTGCCACACACGTGCTTTCCAGCGAGCCCCCTTTAGCACATTCGGAGGGAAAAAACACAACCAACCCAAAAATCTTCTCCCACCACTTCTTTAATGAACGTATTAAAATTACGGTGCTAACTAACCATCTGTAGCTCAGGCCCCCGAAGCGCTGGACCGAAGCACTGGACGCCGTGTCACACACACCGGGGGGACCCCGCACCTCAGGAGGGGGACACCCATGGCATCACCCCGCTTCATGAGCATTTCATTTCTGCTGCCGGGCAAAAGCAAACCGCTTCTGACAGGATCTCAGAATCGCACTTTTTCAGTCAGAAATGTGCATTTTCGGCCGCGGCAGAGCCCCAGGACGGCCAGATGCACCAACCGAGCGGCGTTTTGAAAACAAAATGTGGAAAAGGGGCAGTCGGGGGAGGGGTAAAAAAAGTCGGGGGGTAACTTTAGTACCTCTCTGGCCCCCACGCACCGCCATCGCGCGGGACAAGGCGAGCGGCCGCCAGGCGCCCTGAGGCCCCGGGGAGGCTCCTCGCCCCCGCTGCCCTGAGGAGACGCCGGCGGCAGCGGGAGGGGAACGGCATAAGCCCGGGCGCTGAGGAGCCACCTCCACCAAAGCGCCTCTTCCGCTTCGCCGGGGCCGCCAGCCGATCAAAAGGGACGGGTGTCCCCTCAGCGACCCCACACCAAAGGCGGGAAGAGCCGCGGGGGACGCCCCACGCCGCCGCCGAGACCTCATCGGCGCCCGCCGCAGCGTGACGGCAGCCGGGGGCGGGCGGAGCGCCCCGGCCTCTGGCAGGTGGGAGCGGGGAGCGGGGGGCGGCGGCGGCGCGGCGGCGGCGGGACGGGGCGGTACGAAAGCGGAGCGAAATCCGCATTTCGCGAGTTCCGGCGGGCGGGCAGAGAAGTTGAGGGTGACTCACTGGCGGCACCGGGGATAAATAGGCGGGCGCCTACCTGGGAGCGGCACTGAGCTCTCGGCGCCGAGCACCAGCAGAGCCTGAGCTACAGCCCCGACACAGCCCCGCCGGGACATGATCCTGCCCTGCGCCCTGGTGGCCGCTCTCCTGGCTGCCGGCCACGCAGGTGAGTCCCCTCCTGGGGGCAGGAGCGGGCCCCCGCCGCCGGGGAAATGCTCTTCGGATCGTGCGTTGGGGTCTTCTGTTCTGCTAATTCATTATTAATATTATTATTAATTTTCATGTTCTGTATCCTCGTGCGGTTTCTCGAATACTTGATGTGTGATAGAAAGGGTGTCAGGCCTCCATCGCCTCACGCCTGAGGTAATCCTCCCTCTTCTGAGGAGATGCCTGGCTGACGGGGGGGACACAGGCATGTTCTTACGCCGTTGTTAATAACTGCTGCCTGTCAGAGCCCACAGACTAGTGCCAGTGGATGCTCTGTCTTCCTGACAAGGGTTAAACTTCAGGGGATTGTCTACTTGAGTTTGGAAGGTCTGCTTGGCTACAGCTGTGTTCGCATCTCGTGATGGAGCTAATCGGAGCGTTTTTGTTCATTCCAGCCAACCCTTGCTGCTCAAACCCCTGTCAGAACAGAGGAGTGTGCGTGACGACAGGGTTTAATCAGTACGAATGCGACTGCACAAGGACGGGATATTATGGGGAAAACTGCATGACACGTAAGTATCCTAGATCTCTTCTCTTGTGGAGGTGAAATTTGAGAATTCACTTCTAGGACTGCGGATCGTTCTTTGTAGCTAACTTAACCACGATCTCTCCATTGATGCTCGCAGCGGAGTTCTTCACGTGGCTGAAGCTAACACTGAAACCTTCGCCAAATACTGTGCACTACATCCTCACCCACTTCAAAGGAGCCTGGAATATTGTCAACAACATTCCCTTCTTACGAGATGCTATTATGAGATACGTACTAACATGTAAGTTCTCTCATCTAGTCTTCTTAATTGGCAGAAGGTACTTGTAGGACACCAGAACATTTCGCCTGATTGGCCCATATGTAAAGTTAGCAAGCTAAAATGCAAAACGGTTACAGCACTGTAACCAAAACTTAAGATTTCTGCATGATGCAGACTTGTATAGAATATGCTTTCAAATGGAAGTGCGTTTTGCTCTAATCTTCAAGAGAATCTAAGATTTTGGTACTTTAAGCTGCATTAAAATGCTCATGTGAACATTTGGATCCAGCTGGTAATCTAGTCCTGTTATTCAGTAACTGTAATCCCATTTAACATCAGTAGATGATACGTGTGGAATTTGTGAATGCAGCTGCTGCCAAAATACATGGAAAAGATCTGGTCTTCTGACTTTCTTTTTGAGACTAAAATGTACAGTTTAAAAAAAAATAATCAAATACTCTTTTCTCTTACAGCAAGATCACACTTGATCGACAGCCCACCAACCTACAATAGTGACTATAGTTACAAAAGCTGGGAAGCTTATTCCAATCTTTCTTATTACACAAGAAGCCTTCCACCAGTAGGACTTGACTGTCCAACACCAATGGGTGTTAAAGGTAAGGATTAAACCAAATGTGTAATGCATAATTCTAGGAATTTCTACTTATCCTCTTTCAAAATACCACAAAACTTGCTTGCCTGTAACCTCAGTATAGCTAGCTGACTTTAAGAATAGCCATGTTTTAGGTACACTCTGTAAAGACCTAAAAGATAACTATTCTGGTTCTCATTATTGAGTTACATGCTAAAACCAGGGAATTTAGAAGTTTCTAATAAAATCAAGAAAGCAAGCACAGAAAAGCAGATAATTTCCCCATACCTGTAAGCAGCTATACTTTGATACATTTAAAGTCTTAAGCATTTTTGTTGTTAGCAACAAAATTAAGCATTACATAAAAATAGTTGTCTTGAATATCTCACTGTTTCTTTCTCTCACAGGTAAGAAAGAGCTTCCGGATTCAAAACTGATTGTGGAAAAGTTTTTGCTAAGGAAAAAATTTATTCCTGACCCACAAGGCACAAATGTGATGTTCACATTCTTTGCCCAACACTTCACTCATCAGTTCTTTAAGACGGACCACAAAAAAGGACCTGCCTTCACCAAAGCTCTTGGCCATGGGGTACGATCACTGCTCTAACTTGAACACAGCACTTAGTTCTTAGGAGCTACATAGCAGCCAGGATGGTATCTTACAGGTTGTCAGGGTACACAAACACCAGTGCACATACTGTGTGACGCTGGTTGCCACAAGCTGATGGGCTTGCCCTTTCTGTAATTTCTCCTTAGGCAAAATTCCAGCACTCAATAGCACCTCTTTCTGGACCAGAACCGCTTGTGTAAAGCACGTGGTTCTGGTTAAAATATCTGCTTTCACCTAAAGCACGTTAGGTCTAGTGAGTATCCAGAACTTTTTGTGGACTCTGTCAGTTGCAAAGAGCTGTGTCCAGCACTGAAGTATTTTATGTGCTGCTAATTGAAAAGACTTAGGTTTAAAAAGAAGTTTAAAGGCAGACTTTGATTTAGGATCTTTATCTAAAAAACAAGCAGCTTTTGGACAAAGAACTCTTCAGTATAAGTGTAATGTGTATGTCTAAAACAAAGCTGTAAAATGTATTTGTATCTACAGAGTCATCTGCATAATAGAAAGCTGCTGACACTTTAAACAGGGTCGTTTTAAATTGCCAGTCAATTTAACAACTTGCTCTTGTGTAGAGGTGGCTCCAGATGCCAGGAAATAATTTGGCTTCATCTTTAAATATCAGTGTATGATACTTATAGCATAACAATAATGTAATTAAAAGATAAATGTCTAAGGTATGAACTCATGTTGGTATCCATAGCAGTAGGACGTATCCTAAAATAGCAAAAAAATGCAGGTTGGCTTCATGTTCCAAATGCTTTTATTTTATAGGTTGACTTGAACCATATTTATGGAGAGACTCTGGAGAGACAACTCAAGCTGAGACTTCTAAAAGATGGAAAGCTAAAATACCAGGTAGGTCTCGTCTCAAACTTCCTACCTTCTTATTGGATGACATACTTGCTAAATCTAGTGCTCTGTGCATGGTATAGTTGATCTAAAGCGTAAGCCTAAAGTCAGTACTAACAGGGTCAACATAGCTTAACTTATAAGCATCATAGTTGATTACTTTTTTTTTTTATTAATTTTTCCTTTCTCCTCCCCTGTTGGCAGATGATTGATGGAGAAATGTATCCACCAACGGTGAAGGACACTCAGGCAGAGATGATCTACCCTCCTCATGTACCTGAACACTTGCAGTTTTCCGTCGGGCAGGAGGTGTTCGGTCTGGTCCCAGGCTTGATGATGTATGCCACAATATGGCTGAGGGAACACAACCGGGTCTGTGACATCCTGAAGCAGGAGCATCCAGAGTGGGATGACGAGCAGCTGTTCCAGACCACTAGACTTATATTGATAGGTGAGACTCGTACTGAGAAGGCGAGAACCTTCTCTTGAGCGTGACACTTCTACTCAGTCTACTGCAGTTGCAGTAGGTGTAGTAAGAGGGAAAGCTATTACTTAAATTGGTGTGTGAGGGCATACATCTGAGTCTTCGTGACTTCTCACTGAGATTCTATTGAGATACAGCTTCCCAGCTATGTTAAAGACAGAACTAAAGAAAACTGAGCTAAGTGATACTTGATTCCCTTATCTCAGGTAAACAAAACTGACAGCAATGAAAAAGCAGGAAGTTAAGGTTCACTTCTTAGAGAGAGCATGTGAGGCTAGATGACCTCAGACTTTCAGATCTTGTGGGGTTTCCTTTCCCCCTAGGGTTGGGTCAGTTCAGGTGTGCTTTAAGAGAAAGGTTGTGATTTAAATCTAAAGTTCAGGAAGTATGTAAAACGTAATTCTAAAGATTGCTCCTGTCTAACTGTTCTCTGGTATTCCATCTTACACAAACGGTGATGTACACTAAGCTTAAAAAGACTGTGCCCAAACTGACTGAAATGGTAAACCAGGACAATTGTTTTAAACAGCTGAGAAGCTAAGTGTTGCCTTCAGATACCAACTTCCTTCATTATTCCCTACCTCCGACTTAGTGTTGTATAACTAAACACAACATAGATACTGATGTGTGCTGTTCTGTGGATCTTGAGGGGGGAAGACTACAGAAAAGGCTTCTCTACCACAGTCAAAAGTACTGCTAAAGTACTGCTCCACCCCTTAGTCATATAAAATAGATTAATTTTCTAGAAGACATTACAGAATGTTGATGTGCTTGTTATCCCGATCACTGTAGTTTGGGTTTTGTTTTTTTTTTTTACAACAGTTCAGAAATGGTATTTTCTCCCAGAGCAGGGTTACAATCTAAAGTTTCTCATGGAACCAATACCAATATTTTCTCATGTTTCATTTACCAACAGGAGAGACAATCAAGATTGTTATTGAGGACTATGTACAACACTTGAGCGGCTACCACTTCAAACTCAAGTTTGATCCCGAGCTGCTGTTCAACCAGCAATTTCAATACCAGAACCGAATTGCAGCTGAATTTAACACCCTCTACCACTGGCATCCGCTTTTGCCTGACACTTTCCAGATACACGACCAGGAGTACACTTTCCAGCAGTTCCTCTACAACAACTCTATAATGGTGGAACATGGCCTTTCCCATATGGTGAAATCTTTCTCCAAGCAAAGTGCTGGCAGGGTAGGTGTTTTCTGAAGTTGCTAGTGAATCAACAGAGACATAAAGTGGGAGTGGGATTAGGGGGTAGAATAAAGCTATCCAAAACTCATGATAAAGTATAAGGGCACAACTGCCTCATGACTCTTCTCAGGAGATCTCACTGCTTTTCATTTTTCTTAAATAGGTTGCTGGTGGGAAAAACGTTCCTGCTGCAGTACAGAAGGTAGCAAAGGCTTCCATTGACCAAAGCAGACAAATGAGATACCAGTCCTTGAACGAGTACAGGAAACGCTTCATGTTGAAACCATTCAAATCATTTGAAGAACTTACAGGTACCAGTTTTCATCCTTTCTAACAAACAAGGATGCTTCTCTTAAAATGGCTAACAGAGTCCTGCAGTACCATTAAGGGACTTCAATGGGATAGTCTTGACTGAAAATAGGATTTTTCCACTTACCGTTTTTACTCTTCAATAATTACAGGAGAAAAAGAAATGGCAGCTGAGCTGGAAGAGCTTTATGGAGACATTGATGCCATGGAGCTGTACCCAGGCCTTCTGGTAGAAAAGCCACGACCAGGTGCCATCTTTGGTGAAACAATGGTGGAGATTGGAGCACCGTTCTCTCTGAAAGGACTGATGGGAAATGCTATCTGCTCCCCTGAGTACTGGAAGCCTAGCACCTTTGGTGGAAAAGTGGGCTTTGAAATAATCAATACTGCCTCCTTACAGAAGCTCATCTGCAACAATGTGAAAGGCTGTCCTTTCACTGCTTTCCACATCTTAAATCCTGAACCCACAGAAGCGACTATTAATGTTAGTACCTCAAAAACAGCAATAGAAGATATCAACCCCACACTTCTACTGAAAGAGCGATCTGCAGAGTTGTAAAAATCCACCTATTTATTTATTTAACTATATAATTTATTCTATTTATGGTTTAAAGTGTTTCGAAACAACAAAAGAAAAAAAAAACAAAACCAAAAACTTGAGCATCTTGATTGTGGGGGTTACCCAAGTTTCCTTACTTGGGTAAGGCTTCCACTTACAAAAGGGATTATCTGTGTTTGAGCTCTACAGTAGTGAATCCCTTGTTTAAAGTCTTCTGTAACAGAACTATGTATTCCAAAGTGGACAAAAGATTCCAACTTTTTTTAATGTTGTTTTAATACTTGACAAAGGGTGTTGGTGGTGTTTTAGGGTTTTTTTTGTGTTTTCACTTGATAAGTCACATAACACTAGGAAAACAAGTGATTGCCTCAGCAACTGGTTAAATTTGAAAACGAGCAAATGAACTAAAAGAAAAATTTGACTTAATGAAAACTGCCAGAAAAGATCATGAATTCAGTATAAGCACTCCAAGATTAACAAAAAAAAACCCAAAAAACTTGAAACTTACTTATTTATGTAAACTCAGAAAATGCATTGCACTTTCTGATACTACCTCTCCCTCATTGCAAGCAAGGCACTTTGTACAGTAACTTATGTGTTCGGGTTTTTTTTTGTGTGTAAATCTATTTTCATGTGGCATTATATTTTAATTTAATTATTTAAAGAAAATAGAACTCTTGGATCCTACTTGTTTTTGAAGCATATGTACTGAGTTTAGAAGTAACCGACTGTCAGGCTGCAATACAAGGCTGCTTGTATTTTCATACAGATGTTTCATTGTGGAATTTTGGGGAGGCCTTAAACTTAGTCCAAAGTACTGGTGTTTATTTTTATAACTGTAGTTCCCTGGTCTACTTGTTAGTATAACTTTTAATCTCTGTTACTTTAAGGACAAACAGACAGTATAGCTTTAGGGAAAAATGTGCCTATAGTATAGCTCTGTGTACCCAAAACACAGATTATTGGGGAATAGGGAAAACTGAGAAGCTGTGTAAACATAGGCAGTAGAGAAATGAATGCAGAATAGATCTAGCAAAGCTTCAAGGCACCGAGGCTTCGAAGGTCGCTTATATCTGTGTACACAAGCCATACTTGTTAGATGCAGTTCTATTTAATGGGGGAAGGAGGGATAATGTTTTGTTTATAACTTATAAACAGAGGCATTTTAAGTAAGTGACTGGCTAGCTAGCACAAAATCTCCTAGACATATTTGTCCTGGTCCAGCACCAAAATATCTGTTCTCTTCGGGGCACATAAGAAGTTACACAGGATCTTGTGGCAGCACTTTGCATATAAGGGTATCTTTTTTTTAATTTCTAGAGAGGAAATGTAGAAGATGATCTTCCCATAAAAACAGCTGGGGAACTATAGGTAAAAAGAAAAAGTCACTTCAGACTGGAATAGAGCAGCAACCTGGTATTCTGTGCCCCTGCCCAAAATTCCTTGACTACTTGTGGAAAAAAGGACTTGAGTTTTATATTTCTTCGGAATCTCTCAAACATGTGTAGAGGCTCGTGCATTGTAACGGCTATGGCAGTAGTGTAGTTTGACTGTGACTTCTTTTTCTGTTGATTTGTTTAGAGACGCCGATTACCTTACGTTGTGTAAGTTTGTAGTTGTTAGCATGAATTGAGATCTCCTGCAGCAATCAGTACCAGGGACTGATTTTAGATGGTCTTTGCTATGAGTGCTTTGGGAGAAAGAAGGGCATTTGTTTTCCTTTTTTGCTATTTAAAGCGTGAAGAAGGGAAAAAACTTCAATAACCTTGTATTAAAAGGTGGCCATTGATGTGTACGCTAATAAGTGAAAACTACGCGGCCACCTGTTAAACATGTCATTGTCCTTCAGATCTGTCTTTGGAACATGCTTCTTCAGAGCACCCTTCTGCCATTAACAAGGAAAAGTTAGCTTAGCTTTAAAGCGAGTCAAAGGGAGACAAGCCTGGACACATGGAGTTATTTTGGGGTAGGTAAAGAGGAATTCCTCAGCCTTTGTCACTTGGGTTAAGTTTTCAGAAAAGTATCATGTTCACTCTGCATTTTGTACTTTGCAGCCACATTTCAACAGTCACTTACCTGTGACCCAGCCTGCTGGGTTTGGCTGGGTTCAAGTTGCTCATGATAAACGTGTATGTTTGAGATTTATTTATTTAAAATCCTGTGAATTTGTTTTTCACTTTATTTTTGTAGGTCAAGAATGTTTTTAAAATGCAATTGTTTATACAAATAAATTGAAAACATTATCTGTATGGCCTCATTTCCTTGTAATTTCCTTCAGCAATATTTAGTGTGAAACAAGTCTTTCACCTCATTTGCCACCCAAGATTAAATGGAGAATTCCAGGGAATTACTAGCAGCGTTAAGGTCTCTCATACATCAAACCCAAGATGCCTGTAGCTTAAATCACCCAAATGTAGTTTTTTTTTTTTTTCCCCTTTGGTCACTAGTGAAAAGGGATTTCACTGTGACACCCCTGGAGAAAGCTCTTGACCTTAGTAAAGACGCCGGCAGTGCTATCTCCTGAGCACCCAGAGGTGCTTTTGAGGAGAAAGTTCACTATTGGAGTTGCATAACACCAAGTCCATGTAACCAACCTCCCTTCACCATCATTGAGCACTGAGACTTCTCCCAAGCAAGAACAGCCTGGGAGTGTTTGTCTTCAAGCCTCGTGTACTCCAGGCAGGGAACCTGCTTTGGGATACAAACAACCACTGGATGAGGTCTTTGCACTTGAGCGTGTTTTCCAGCGGTGGGAGCTTGTCCCTGTTGACAGACACCAAACTCTGAAGCTGTGACAGCCACTTCCTCATTGACCACCTTCCCTCTGCACAAAGGTCCTTCTTTCTTATCTTTATCACAGTTATTGACAAGCCTTGCAAAGAGTGATGCAAGATGGGCAGGGGGCTGTAGGACAAGAGCAGGGCTGTGCTGAGTGAAAACAGAGGCAGGAATGGTGTGAGTTGGTGCAACCTGTTTCTCTCCTACAAAGAGCACCCAATCTTCTCCCTGCATTTTCACCTCTGATGATAAAAAATGAGGGGAAGCTATGAAGTAGACAACCTAGGGGACCGTGGACCTTGTATTGTCTCTACCCAGCCACTGCCCAAATGTCACCTCCAACACCCTTCTGTGTTCAGCCTCCCTCTATCAACCCACTGTTGACAGTCTCCGATAACCCCCCATCTCAATATTGGTGCCCTGTCCTCTCATGACCAACCCTGTAGCCACAGTCCTTCACCCAGAGCCACCTTCCTTCTAACCACCCAAAATCCTCTTTGGTCCAAGGCTCATCCCAGTGACCCACAGCTCTGTATCCACAATGACGCTCTAGCCCTGGGAATATCACGGTCCTCCTACCTCTGTAGCTCCATCCATCTCCACCACTGTGCAGTTCTCTAATATTCTTATTATACCCGGGCATATAAAAACCTTCAGCAACCCTCCTCAACTTAAAACTCAGTCCTCATCACTTCAGTGGCCATCTTCAGCCCCAAAACCTCAATATCCTGAGGACCCTACCAGGAGCATTACTCCAATCCCTCTCTTGGCCACACACTGTTGGCCAAGGATAACAGAGGCACATGCAGATCACATACAAGTAATGTGGGGTTTTTTTCTTTAATAATCAGTCAACTAATTTGCTCTACAAGTTAATTCATTTTTGTTTTGAGGAGAAGTTGAGAAAGGGAGTGAACGAAGATAAGGCTGGTTGCTTCAGCTGGAGGAGGATCCTGCCACCAAGATGGCGAGGCACAGCACAGGGAGGCACAGTGTGGAGAAGACAAGAGCGAGTTCATCCATGGAGAAGGTTTTTCAGGTGACTGCTGCCCTAATTAGGGAAGGGCCAGTGCAGATGGATTCAGCACACAATGGATGAGATAGCTGGATGGTGGAGGAGCTCCTCCTTCCCTCTGAGCAGGGGCATGTCCTGATGATACAAAAGGCAAGAATGTTTCTCAGAGGAAACCTGCCCTGCGAAATACTTGCTCTCCAGCCTGAGTTGAGGTAACTGTTTCACCCAAGGCAATGTGGTAAAGGAGGGGGGCTCAGGGTTTAAGTCATACCCTTGGAGGGAAGCCCGTCAAGGAGCACAAAAGCGACATGTTCCGGGAGCAGGTCACCATACATCATCACCTTTACCGAGGGCTTTTGCTGTACGTCATTTGCTCACTTGCCCACTGTGCAAGAGGTCTTTACAGGCACTGAGTCAGAGCCCTGCAGGCATCTGACCAGGCTTATTACCTCTGATACACTCGTTGGAGGGGCTCTGACCTGTACGCTGGAGCACCAATGGTCCCAGATTTCACCAGACATTTGTATCACAAGAGGCTGCTGCTTTGCAAGAAAATACCCCTTTGGACTTTGTCATCAATCCAAAAAGCCAACAACAGGGAGTTTGACCAAGCTGCAGGAAGAGCACGAAGGAGAGAAGGAACTCGGGTAGACTGGAACGGCCACGTCACTCGTTCCTTGCCTGTTCACAGCTACTGAAGCATCACCAGCTCTGGAAAAGCTTATTGCAAAGACTTGCTGTTTCTTTTGGAAGACCAGAAAGGAAAAAAAAAAAAAGCAAATTGTATAAGAAAATAATAATATATATAGAACAGAAAGAAGCACACTGTAGCTGAAGAATCTAAATATGGAAAAGGAGGTGAATGGAGAGATCCTAACCTTTATGCTAAAAGGCATGAAAGGAGCCACACAAGGCAGAAATACAGCAGCATCACCAAGAAACACCATATGGAAAAATCTCTCACTGGAAAGAGCTATGTGCTCCTCTTCCTTTAATCTGGAGTTTCGGTTTAGAAATAACACTGTACTGAGAGGCAACACGATTGACTTCAAATTTTACTTTTTTTCCTCTGATACTTATTTTTTAAAATTAGTCCTGTGACTCCTGTGCTTACTTACTCTGTGGGTCCAGACATTTTCATTAATATTAGCAAGAGACTGAACACAACCAGAGAAAAAACCCTAACCCTGCTGTTCAGGAGCAAGACAAGCAAGAAAGTAGATGTCAAGAACATTAGAAGGAAAAAGGTAGCACAAGAAGTTCACAGATTTTCCTTTCTGGGATTTTCTTGGCTGAAAATCCTGAGACTGCACTGAAAATCTCAGCATTCACTCACAGCCATGAGAGACCAGACGGTCAGAGGTGGCCTGGGCAAGTTGGGAGCTGATCACCATCAGTACAGCAGGGATATTAATGCTTATGAGATCTCACTAGTTTACCATCAGGAACGGGCAAGGTACAAAGCACTCAAGGTTTGACTCATGCTGGGTGCTTGTCCTCAGTTCTGGGCAAACTGAGCCATTTTATCCAGCCATCAGATAGAAAACAACGCAAAGAAACCCCAAATCTGGGGGAAGATGGCAAATAAGGTTCAAAGCATCTTCTTTCAAACCAACTCGCTGCATACCAGCTGAGGATCTAGCCCATTGCAGGGCACGTCCGCAGAAAGTTGATTGCATCTTCTAACCAACTATAATCCAAATCCTCATATTCTTTCTTCTGTTAATTAGTAGCTGTTATCAGAAAGGCACTGGGAGAATACAAAGTGTCCCATAGCTAGGAGCATCTTGCTTGCAAGTTCCTCAGCTCCTTACTTAATACAGTAGCAAAGTAGTGGTCCGTGCTTCTGTCTCAGGATAAAACCCAAAATCGTTGCAAAAAGTGAAGGAGGATCCTGTGGGAAAGGCATTCTTGCTCTGCACTTTATTTTTTTTTTCATGGTAACCAGGTGTAGCTCATTACTTCAGGCTTACACGGTAGTGGATATAGGTGTGTGCAAGCATCATTGTTCAAACTTGCCCTGCTGACAGGCAATTTTAACACCCATTCATTTTCCGCAAAAGGACTGCATTTGTGGTAGACTTTTCTATAAGAGAACATGAGACTTTTTAAACACACACATCCCCCGAGATGGGCAAAAAAAAACCCAACGAAAGCAATGCCCCTCACCCTAAGCACCGCGGAGCAGCCGGGTGGCAGTTGGAGAAGGCATGTTCCCCAAACGGAGTGTTGTCTCATCTTGCTTTCCCCTATACCACGAAGATCTACCCAAAGAAAATATTTTCATAACCATTCATCAAGAAAACATTGTGCAAGTCATACCGGCTTTAGCGTAAAGCCATAATGTGTGGCTGCTAGGATATAAAAGGATACCTAAGGAAATAAGGATATTTCTGGATTTATGCTGGCAGGTCTTCAGAGATGGGAGGTGAGACCAAGACCCTGAAAAGCAACACATCTTTGGTGTAAAAACCCAGCTCTGTGAGACTGCATCAATCTTTCAGTATGATTTTAAGCCTCAAAAGGCTTCAGTGAAATGTGGCAGCAACAAAACACACCTAAAAACCATGACGCTGACTCTAGATATGTTCTCCAGCACCTTCAAAACCTTACCCTGAGAACTGACACAACTTGATATCATTTCAGTTGTGGCTTTCCAGTCTGTTGCCTAGACAATATTAATTAATCCTGCCTAACAAATAATGGCAGAATTGCTAAGGAGCAGTCATAGGTAGTAATTAAAATAAGATTGCCTTGAGCTTGAACTGCTGTGAAATACTAGTTCTTACATAAGGCTGGGATACAACACGAGATAATCCAATGATTTCTTAGAGAAGCTGTTAAAAAGGTATTACATTCAATGAGGCAGGAAAGTAGAGACCACCCCAAGTAAATCGGGGCTGAGATTTTTTATAGTCCAGAGGATTTCAGTGAAAGAGAAAAAAAAAATGCATTTCTAAATTAGAAATGGACTGAATTTTCTCAGTATCCAATTAATTGGTAGAATTTTAGGCAGATTCAGGACCTATTTTATGGTTCTGAAACCATAAAAACAACTTATTTTCACTGTTTGCTAGGTGAAATATTTCAGTGTTTGTTGTCATAACTGACCCAGTCTTAATGGTAAACAAAACATTTCCCAACCTGACAATGAAATGGAAGGTCCTTTTACAGATCAAACAATATATATAAAACCACCTGAAAAGCAAGCTGGCATTACTGTATAGCAAATAATCTTGGATTTTCTCAATAATCGTCACTTTATGTCAGATACTTTTATCATTAGATTAAAAACCTCTCCTACTCAGTAGACAAGAGATGGATAAAACACTGTACTGAAGTTTCCATGCATTCTTGCTCAGTCTGAAGAAAGAAAAAGGATGCTCGCCTCATTTGGAGGAAAATTTAAGGACCATATCAACAACCCCCATGAAGACTGAGTTAGTGTCTCCCATAACTACAAAACAAACATCAGAACATTTAGCGAGAGATGAGATCTTGAAAAGCACTGAAAGTATCTCTGGAGATCTTCTCTTTGATATTGAAGTCCAGAGCTCCCTCAAGTGCTCTGTATCACTTAGTAACTAGGTGCCAAATGTGTAAAGCTTTTCAGTTAAAATATCACTTGTAATAAGAAATAGAAAAAATAAGAGCAGGCAATGGTTTACCAATAAGCCAAGATCGATAGAAATTTGTCTGTGAAACACTAAAGGCAACAGCAAAAATAAAACCATTTCTCATATGAATGTTTTGTGAATAGAGAATTGAAATGCCAAGGTTCCTTGTTTTTTAGGAAGTTAATTTTCTCTTTAAGGTCACTTCCTCAGTCACTCTTCATTGCAGGTATTTCTCATAACTCCCTTTAAACCTTTAAGCAAACAAGTGAATGTTTACTATCGTCTTTTTAAATATTTGCTTATTTGATAGTCAGGTCTACAATGCCTTCAGCTGTTACATCGAATTTGACATCAGTGAAGTTGCACATGATTTGAATAATGTTCTGCTGCAAACATCATTTGCGGGGTTTATATCCTTTCCTAGGAACCAGGGGCAGCTGTTATAGTGGTACTTCCTAGTCTCCATCTTCAGTGGGATGCAATGGTACAGGTACAAAGCCATTTTCGTAAGTAATTTGTACAGAACTGAAAATTCTTCAGGCATCATTCAACATAAAACGTCACCTTGGGACACATATTCAAAGCAATTTGAAAAAAAACTCTTCTGTAACTGCATGTCAGACTTAGAACTGAGTTCTGAAAAAACAAAGAGTTCATCTGCATCTCCTGACTCTGCAAAACTGGCAGAGAAGCTCACTATAAAAGGTTCCCATGAGATTTCTGTCACTTCTGCTTTCCACCATAGTAAGATATTACGAGACCAGCCTCTAGTACAGAATTATTTATTTATTTTTAATTTTTTCTCTTCTTCACTTACATACCAGGAACCAGAAGACAGACCCAGGAACTATTTGCTTTAGCACTTTCATAACAGTTGGTCTGAGAAAAAATTAGATTGAGAGAAGGATGTACTACTCCCTATCGCATTAAATTTTCATTCTCATTAGCTATAAAATTTACTGGGCGATCTGGAAGCCAGAAAAAGACATACATCTTTTTGAATGACTAATAAGATTTTTATTTTTTTGCCGCTAGCTCCACTTTCATGGAAAAGTCCTCCCTCTAGAAAATAAGTTACATTACTTATGATTCAGCACATAAATGGGTAGGCAACATCGGAGATTATGAATAAGATTCTTTATTATTAAATGGCCATAAATGCATCCACTTGAATAAAGCTTTGACAGAGCAACCCATCATCAGATTTTAGACTAGTCTAGATTTGCGTGGCTTGCACAAAGACAACCCCACCTTCCAGTTCAGAGCAATGCTCGATTCTCCTCACATCGGGTCAAGTTCTCCTTACTCCAGTATCGACATTTAATCAAAACGAATTTAATGACTGCACGCTTTCAGTTCCTTAACAAAATCCCCTCTGCATTTCCCTACTGCACTCCCTGTTTCTCATAACCCTTAGGCCACAGACCGTAAAAGCGTAAGAAGTGCATTTACTTGTAAAAATGAGTTGCATAAAAGTAATTTTTTTCTGGACACTTTGCTTTTTTAGCTTATTTTATTTAGCTGGTTTCTACCAATCTAAACATAGAGAAGAGCTTGTATTTTCTGCTTTTACCTGCAGTCCATAACTGTTCCAGTTTTTGCTTTCCTCTACTGGGAGGAGACAATCTATAGAAATGTGACAGCCTGTCAAGGACTGAAGCCAAGGTTGAGCGCAGTGTTTTATTCAGCTTTCTCATGCTGTTGTCACACATATCCTGCTTGATGTAAGCAATGTGAAAATTTGGATTTGGAACCCACTTTTTTTTTTCAGGCAAAGCTGGTATGGTCTAGATTGGTCTAAAAATAGCCGAGTCACATTTATTATCAGAGGGTGAAGGTGATCAGCTGGAGTCTTCTGCAGGGATTCAGATTTTGGGCTTGCTACCTCAATCTGCAAATCTCACAATCCAGTGCAGAATGATTTAGTATCTTTTGGGCAGAGGGACCAAGATGGGTTTCCTACAGTAAAAATTAAAACAAATAAAAATGAAGATTTTCTTCTCTTTACCATAAAGTGGGAAGACATCCTTCCTGACTAATGGAAATCTGTCCAGCAACTCAACTTTCACTTGAACTGCTAATGCAGCACCTACTTTGCCTGTTGCATATTCTACTGTCTAGAAGATAGGCATTTTGCATGTGCCTGACAAACAAAAATCTCATGCTAACGTTCACTTACCAGTATAACTGCTTAAATTTCATATACCAGCAAAAGTTGTCAGGTTATTTTTGTGGTACATAGGTATCACAGCTAACTGTGATTTGGGCAAATGCTCCGTGTGTGATTTGCAGTATGATAAGCAATGAATGCAACCAGCAATGGTAGACTTACAGGATAACTCAGGCTGGAAGGGTCTTCAGGAGCTCTCTGGTCCATCCTCCTATCCAAAACAGGGGCATCGTTGGGGTCAGACACCAGATGTTCAGTCCATGAAGGGTTTGACTGCGTTTCAGTTTTTCTGAGGTTTATTGGTACCTTCAGGCCTATTTTTAAGGAGGAGTACAATGACCATTCCTAATGGAAAGGAAGAAGAGAGATCAACCACAGATGAGAAACTTCCAGTTTTAAACCAGAACTACAAAAACGGTCTCCGTAAAAGCTGCCTGTTCATCCAGAGCTCCTCAGCAGATGTCAAAAAATAATGTGTGTACACGTACACATGCATGTGTACACATGCCAGCATCCTAAAGACACGTTATCCCACAGGCAGGAGCATGAGTTTGCATTCAGGGAATGCAGCAATGCGCCAGGGACAAGCAGCAGAAGAAACCAGTCTAGTTTTTATGCTATATTTAAGGTTATTTGCTGCCCTGGCAAAACTAGTTCAACTGTTTTGTGTTTATTGCTTTATGATGTAAAAACTGGCACGCATCTCCGAGTCCCACTGTAAAAATTTTAATAAACATCTTCCAAGTTTTAATATTCATAATTTAAAATACTCCAGAACAGCATATGATAAGATTTCTTTCAAACTTCTTGTTTACTATTTACACAAGAAGATACTAAAAGAAAAAGAAGAATTTAAATTTAGAATAGAGTATAACATAGGAACGTCGCAATGAACAAAAATAATGCTTAAAAGAGGTATAAAACTATGAATACAAAGAAATGTATACTAGGCAATAAACAGCTTCAGCCCTACTTCACAATGATACCAGGAGTCAAGACAAGTGAAGTGAAACCAATTCTAAATTAAATATATTAATGATAACAGAGGTCCACAATAGGAAAAATCTATGAAAGGGCAGTGCTAAGGTTACCTTGGTAAGTTTGAAATACCACATTGCTCACCTAAATATTACTCTCAATTTTTAATTTTGTATAAAAACATATTTCCAATCCACTTACAAAAAGTCCCTCCATCACTACCCAAATTTTAACCATCTCATCAACACAGTCCTTAAACAGAAAAGCACTGTTTGCAGACACAATAATAAAGTAGCTCTTTTCAGATGTTGTGGGCCACAGCCAGGGCTGCAGAAACTTGTTTTTTCCCCCTTGTGTTTAACCTTTTTCAAGCTGGGTCCTGGACTATTCCTGATCTCAAACAACAGCATCTTTAACGGGAAGTTTGTTTTGCTTAATAATATGATGCATATTGAGTGGACTCATGATGAGTAAGGAATGGACACGTTGAGCCATGTTCATTCATAACTGGAAGACACTTCCCTCCCCCCCCCTTCACCCCTTCCCGAATATATGAGGCTGTTTTTGCCTCTTTCGTGCTCTGGGAAGCAAGGAAATGTCTCCACTTGAGCCCAGTGGAAATTTTTGGAAAAAACTGTCCTTTGTTGGAAAGTATCTTTTTATGAAAACAGGCCAAATTCAACTAAATCATCCTTGAGAAATATTTCTCAGGTCTAGCAAGGAATTTCTTGGTCAAAACACAGCTGAGACCTTCCCCCTCCCCTCCATCTGATAGTGGGGAGGTTTACCCTCTCCTGGAGGCTCTCAGACAAGTGCTCAGAATAAGTTTTTGCAACACCTTAATCCTCCAGCTAAGTATGTTAGCTACCAATAAATTCACTGTTGCAGGATCACTCTTTTCCCACTCACACTGCCTCAGTTTTTCATTAAAAAAACACTAAACAAACCAATGAATTTAAGTTTCCATTTCTGTTCCATCATAAAATGTGAGAATTTTTGTAGGATGACAAATCTTCTCCTACTTACCGTTAGTGCATGCAAATGATTTCTCACTTCATAATCAGCCTCATACTGCACAGAAAGGAATTTATCTGCAAAAGCAGCTTTCCTGGAAAAGTAAAATATAGAGTTCAGCACGAACACTGATTTTGGATCGGAAAGTTAATGAACAAGTATAGAAAAGATGCAAGGATTGACCTGTTGTCTCTTGCTGAAACGCTCCGAAGTGACACTAGTTGCTGTTGAACCTCTCACAATCTATCCATTTTCAAAATTATAACATGGTTGGTTGCTAACCAGGTCCAGAAGATATCAGGCCAGGAGCCAAGCTTTGCCTTTATTCTTCTGGTGACCAGACTTGCCTTTCTCATGCCGGTATTTATACCTGGAGCCTTTCCTTCCTACTGGGAGCTACCCCATCTTATCAGTCTTCAAGACCCACCTGCTGCATCCTGGCTTTCCCCTCCTTTTTCTGCTCTTAATGATTTACTGGTGGGAGGGAGCAGGGGGCTTCAGCAGGTGTTGGCTGGATTGCCAAATCCAGCTCACCCCCCTCCCGGGGGGGAGAACCCACCTTTTGAACAGAAGCACCAAAGAGTGGAGTCTGGAGCAAAGAAGTGCTCACACTGGTTTTGCAGGAAGCCAAGGAATTTTTTTGGCAACAAAAAGAGGCTATGACTGTCATACAAAGGAGAGTCTGTAATGGAGTTATTTGGGCCAATTGGCTGAGATAGCATCATCTGGACAGGACAGCACACTCCCAGGCCCATTATGGTCTAAAAAGAAGCACCCAGGCCAAAATATGATTGCATCACTTGAACAATAATTTCTTAAATTATAACAGAAGAAAAAAAAAAGGTGTTTAAAATGGTACGTATAAGTTGTTTGGGGGACCTAAGACTAAGGAAGTACTAGAGATATTTTATACCATCCTCAAGTGAACTGGGACAAGGAGAAAGTTTTTAAAATTCACCCTCTATGCAAAATAGAGTCATTGTCAAGCACAGAAAGTCACGCTGGCAGCACAGCAAAAGTGCCTCTGGGAAGCAAAACAAATATATTTAAATTGGCTAGGGGGGAAAAGAAAAAAACAACCTGTTTGTTTGCTCTAGACTATTATGCTAACCTTTCTGAAGTAGGCTTGTGAAGATATAATAACCAACCAGTCAACTCCTCTTACCGAGCCCATTTTAGCCAGATGTGGTGTATCTGACACTTCAGGGCGCACAGGCACAGGTCGTGAGGAGCACAATCTTTGGCATGCCATCACGTCTTCCTCCTCCCCCTCGTTCCCAGAGGCTGGTGGGAAGCGAAGCGCTGAAGTGCCGGGGGCGTCAGGTTGATCATGGACCGGAACCGTGCAGTCAACAGGCAAAGTTCAGCCACGGAGCAGCCCCCCCGCAGGAAACCAGACAGCCTTTTGTTCAACAGCAAATGGAGACTCAGGCTGCCTGTGTGACTGGAAATGACCTCAGAGTTACAAGGAATTTGGGAATATAAACCCAAAAAAAGCTTTTATATGACGTGACGGTCCTTGGGGCTACCACCACTGAGCGACAGCGGTGCTGTAGCGTCGATGGTGGGAACAGCATGGTGTTACAACACGAGAGGGTCACCCCAGCACATCCAAAGTGTAAGAAAGCCCATGACACCTGCTATACACCTCTCAAAGGACATCTATACAGGACACCAAGGTAAGCACGTCCATAAGGATCAGGCAATGGACACATGGGCACCAAGGAAGGTGGGGAGAACAGGAAATAAGAGACTTGCTGCTGCCGATCTCAGGTGTCACTGCAGCAAGACAGAGCACTGAGAGCCTAACTGGGCTGTGTAGATTTAAATTAAACACATTGGGTTTTGACTGGTAATCCAGAAGCCTGGAGAAAAGAAGCAGCTCCTGGATTCAGGTGGAAGAGCCCGCTCCTGCTCTTCCCCCACGTCTCCTCAGACACCTCTCCTGTAGCAGAGCTCTCTGCCGGCATAAAGACCTCAAGGAGTTTCCTGTAAAGGCTGTGCAGAGCAGGCACACGACTTAACGGACTGCTTTCACTGCTCAGCTCAGTGCCTTTTGAAGAGTGCCACAAGCACACTTGGTGGTCCATCAATGCATGTCACCTCAGTACGCCAGAGGAAACCCAGAAATACCTCTTTTCAGGTGGGAATGTTTTGGAAGAAAGAGAAGGGAAAGGGTATTGCATTGTGAGCTTTTTCGTCATGTTCTGCCAACAGACATACGTTGATAGGCATTGCTGTATGGAAAAGCAATTTAAGAGTCCTTAAGGCCTTGGCTGGTGTTTACTTTGGCCAACGGCAATTGGGTAGACCTTGCAAGGACCTGGCCTAATGTGTTTACTTCCATCTGTGGCTCTCATTCATTAAACTTGTTTGTGCATAGATTTATTCTGTATTTAAATACCCGTAGCTCTGTGCCTTCTTGTGTTAATGGGTAACTCCTGGAAGTTAACACCAGTCTGAAGCGGTAAGTGCTTCCGCAATTGCAGGAGAAACCTCTCAGCAGCCGTTTGTTAATGGCCATATACATTCCCAATTGTCCACCTGATGTCGTCAGTTCTCCCACTTCTTCTGTACATGCAGTGCTCCATTAAGTATTACTGTTTATATTGTCATGGTGCCTAGAGGCCTCCATGGGGAGCAGCTTTTGTGGTCCAGAAACAAAAGAAACAACACAGACGCGCATGCAAAGCACTTCCTTTTCAGAAAGTCACAACATAGCAGAGAAGCAAAACATCAGCAATGAGGTGGGTTACTTTCCTCGTGTAGGAAAAAAGAAATATCACAAGGAGGCAGAGTCAAAGACAGAGCAAAGGGAGGTGATGGGTGGAAGAGGAGAAAGGGAGCAATGAAGAGATAGCATAGGAGAAAAAAGGAGATGGTGAGAGCAAAGAAAAGATGGCAAGGGAAGGGTCTGGGAAGGGGAGAAAAAGAGAAGGTGTAGCATGAGGTCGGGCAAACAGGCACAGAGCATGAGCAGCCATCAGTGGACAGCAGTTAGTGTCCAGCTGTGTAAGAAGCCTGACATCATGCTCATCCAGGTGCAGGAAGGGGCGGCAGATATGACATCAACCTCTGGCTGCATCCAAGGACAGCCCCCAGGGGCAGTTGTGCTCACCCAGCACGTCTGCAGGGCCACCGTGGGGCCACGCTTCCTGCCCTCCCTCCACCGCCCCTGCTTTCCAGCTCTCTCCCCTGCTTTTTAGGTTCTTTTTCTTTCCCTTTCACTGAAGAGCCCTTTGTTTTGATTGCTCTACCAAAGAGGTTTCTCTCCAGAAGACGACAGCTCAGCTCTGACCAGGAAAGTTGGATCGTGAAAGCCATGAGGAAACAATTTAGAAACGCCTCTCCCAACAATGGGGGAAAACCACCCCAGATGATGTGTTTGAAATGGTGTTGGAATCCTGAGGTACCTGCAATGCCCCACAGAGATGTTTTATACTTGAGTGCTTAGTGTGTGGGACACTCCTCTCCAAGCTCACTATGGAGATTGCCAAAGGATTCAAAGGCAAAGGCCAACTTATCTTTTTAACAGATGTGTTTCTGTCACAACCTAACCAAGTACCTTTCAGATAAAAGCCATGTGAGGGGCCTCGAGCGTTGTAGTCATTTTCCTATGAGCACAACAGATTTTCCAGCTGCAGAGAACATCTGGAAAAGCCCTTCATCCTTCTGGGGGTTGGGAGCTCCCTGTCTCCACCCGCAATAGCTCTTCTTTTTGCAGCTCACTGGCAATCCAGCTGAGTGAGACACGCTAGAAGAGTTCTGTAAGAAAACCCAAGGTTTTGGAGTCACCGTGCTTCAAGATAGGGCAAAAGGGGACACCAAGGATTAGAAAGAGGTTTGTGGAAATGTTGGTAGGAGATGTTCGTTACATTCTGAGTTCTAGAATAAGCTGGAAGTGTTACATGGTGGGCTGTATAAGTACACAGAAAAAATAATTATGGGCTACTGGTAGGAAACCACATCAGGATGGGGGGAAATAGCTTGTGCTGTTCTTACCAGGCACCACTGTAGGACGTAGGTATAGAGCTGGAAGGATCCTTGATGTGAAACTGTGTCCGATTCTGGGCTCCCCAGTTCAAGAAGGACAGGGAACTGCTGGAGAGGGCTTCAAAGATGATGAAGACCTGGAACATCTCCCTTACAAGGAGAGGCTGAGGGACTTGGGTCTTTTTAGGAGAAGAGAAGACTGAGGGGGGATCTGATCAATGCTTATAAATACTTAAAGGGAGAGCATCAAGAGGATGGGGCCGGTCTTTTTTTCAGTGGTGCCCGGGGACAGGACAAGAGGAAACAGGTACAAACTTGAATATAAGAAGTTCCATCTAAACATGAGGAGGAATTTCTTCACTTTGAGGGTGGGAGAGCCCTGGAAGAGGCTGCCCAGGGAGGTGGTGGAGTCTCCTTCTCTTCCATACCCACCTGGATATATTCCTCTAGGTCCTGCTCTGGGTGGACCTGCTTTGGCAGATGGGTTGGACTAGATGATATCCAAAGGTCCCTTCCAACCCCATGTGATTCTGTCCATCCTTGTGTTATACTGATTAGTTGCAAGCACTTCTGATCATTAGAGACAACATTCCATGAAAGAAAGATTTTGTGTTACAAGCCTGTTTGGGGCTGCTTTGCTCTGCTGGCCACTGCGGTCCCACATGATGTCAGGGCTCCTTTTGACAAACCCCAGAAATTTTTCCTGCCTGAGGAAGGAGGCAAATGCATGGCCCCCCTCCCATCTGATCCTCCTCCTCCTGCTGCTTTAGGAATCCAACTGAGCTGTGACTCAGAAGACCAAAAAAAGAATGTTTTCTCCCCAGTGTACCAGTGGACAGAGATGTGCGCCTACAAAGGATGATTCAGAGCATCTTGGATGTCTAAAACCCCTTGATTTTTGAAAAAATCTTCCTAAAATGTCTGAAATTGTAAAGCTTTCTGTGGTTGCCTAAATTATCTGTGACTTGCACTAAAGCACAGTAGGGAGACATACAGACTGAGCCACTTGGTAGTGACGGAATAAGATGAACACTTCACTATTCCTCCTTACATGATGTGGAATAACAACTTTCCTGACTTTTAGAGGGATTTGAATGTATAGAATAACTAAAAAGGATACAAACTGTAAAGGCAGAAACTGTTGTTGTCTTCTTAGGCATTAACCCTTTCATTCAAGCAGGAAGAAACTACCTAAAGTAAGGTATTTTATAATAAGAAGAGTGTAATCACAGCATCACAAGCCAGAAGGACTGTGAGGACTCTGGTAAAGTGAAATCCCTCTGGTTTGCAGCCAAAATGCTGCAAAGTGGAGGCTAAGAAGGATTTGTGAAAGTATGCAGACTTAGACAGCCGGGAGCTGCATTATGATGCTTGAAAAGCTTTTTGCTAACACATCTGTCTTTGTCTAGCTCCTGAGCAGTGGCGCAACACCACACTCGTTCCAGCATTTTGGAACAGCAGCAATGATTTCTTTTTTAATTCCTGGACCATGACATCGTCTGGCGATTGTTGGTAAAAACATATGACTTCCAGAAAAATGCAGCTCTCCAGACTAATTGTTTTTCCATTGCTTCTCTGCCCATTGAGATGCAGTGTTAGTGCAGCAGCACCCGTGCCTGGCTCAGGCTGCAAGCGCTGCCATAGGACAAACCAATATCTTTCCTTCAAGTCCACAAAAAAGAAAGCCTTTAGCGACTGTCTTTCCTAAATGAGAAGTACTGTATTACGGTATATAGCATAATGAGTATGTACACATTATAAACTCAACTGAACTCAACAAACAAGCACTAAAAGCCTTCTAACGATGACATCTGAGATGTTTTTAAGAGTGCAGCATAGTGGATTACATATGTAATGTAGTTACATTATATATGTAACTGTAATACACTGTTCCTGACCCATTTCATTTCCATCTATTGCATGTATTAATAGTCTGAATTAAAAGAAACTTTAACTTCCATAACTGACTCACCAGTCTTCTGTGAATCATTAATCCCAAATCTCTGTCTTTTACCAGAAACAGACATCAGGTCTGTCCAACAGAAGGCTTAGGTGTACGTAAGCGAGTGTAGCGGAATGAATCTAAAGTCTGAAATCCATTCAAATGTTCCTACTTTCACTTCTGATAGGAAACCCTATTTCACAGGTATTTATGTGGCATCTGTCCAGTCATCCCACGTGCTAAAATCGAATAATCTATAACTGCTTCTTCATAAACTTAGATCCCTAAACAAAATAGCAAGGTCTAGTTAACTTTTGAAACTCATGATAGAGTAAAAAAAAATTGTTTCCTAGATCATGAGATTAAATACAGGAGAAGCCATTAGACACCTAAACTAATTTACTTCCAGGCACTATTATATGGTCTGTCTCTGTGCAGTTCTCCATGTTAGTTGTCTACATGAGCAGTGTCTACACGAACAAGTGCTATTAGAGCAGAACAATCCTTCAGAGCAAAGTTTTGGCAACTGAATTTATTTTCATAAGCACAGATATAGCTTGAAGAAATCCAATCTCAATGCTGGCTGCTAGACAATCTGCAGGAGTAAACAAAAGATCTGTGTGGAAGACACGTGCCACAGAAAAATTAATACAAGTAACTGAGACCCTTGGATTTTTTACCAGTTCACCCCATGATAAAAAGGATTGGGGAAAAAAAAAAGGAAAGGCAAAAAGACAAGCATGACAAAAAATATGATAATAATAATATAATTATAATATATGCCACAAAATATGCCATATATATATAATATAATGTAATGTAATATAACATAAAGCAATATAATATAGTTTGGAAGAGAGCAGGCTGGTGAGAGAAACAGGTTTACAGGAAAACTCAAACTGAAGGGGATTTTAGGAGGTCTCTAGTCCAACCTCTGGCTCAAAACAGGTCAGCTCTGGGGTCAGATGAGGTTACCCAGAGCTTGATCTGTGACGCAAATACGACCGGATGGCATTTGGAAGGTGACTAGCACTGGAGTAGTCACTGTTTCTCACTACCCAGTTTGAGAGCTACTCAAATTATCTGATGCAATTTTAAAACAAAAGCACACAACTTATAAAACTACGCAACATTTTTCCTGCAGCACACTGGTAAAGCCTAAAGTATAAATAGATTGAATCATTAGTCAGATTCATGAAAGAATGGTAATTCATTGATTAGTAACCATAAATAGAAGCAAGTCAGTATGGTCACCCTTATACTATGGTATCCCTCCATGAGGGATCCACTATTCTAATCACCCAAAAGTGGTTTCCAAGGCAGAGAAGCAAGGGCTAACACCATCACCACACCTGCAGCGGTTTCATTTGGCAAGGATGCTTGTCTGCTTGTTTGCAAACAGCCCCTCCCTGGATGAAAATAACCCTCCAGCCCCATATCCTAGGGAAAGTCCATTTTATGCCACCAGGTTTTTAGAGAAACTCACATTAGCTCACACAAAACTTTACAAATACGTATTTTTAGTGGCTTAATGTGTTCACAAAAGTATTGTTTATGGTGACGGGCTGTGAAACTTTGCAATAACCCGCCAAGGGAAATTTCACAAATATTCTCTTCTGAGTCATCTCCATGGAGGTCATAAAATGGAGAAAGCCTTTGAAATGAGTTGCTGGCTCTGGGATGGAAAAAGCCACCACGACCCTGCCACACACAAACCCCAACAGACAAATAAGATCTTTCCCATCATATACTATTGTTTTTCTGTTGTCACAGAACTGCCCTATTGACTCAGTCTTGTTCTATGGCCCAGAGAGAAGACTGCCACATTCAGCACATTAAAACTCAGCATTTCCATTTGCAGAGATTTTCAACATTTTCAGCTTGCGTTCAACTTGGTTGTTACAATTCAAAGAAAAATAGGCTTTCAAGATTTCGTGTAGAGTAGAAATTCTCCAAAAATTGCTTTCAGAAATACATCATCAGGAATAATGTAAGAAATAATAGTGGCTGGGATCAGTAGCTGTTGAAAGATGTATTTCATCATCTTGTTGCTATGGTCATGCAGCAATATTGCAACTCTACACTCTCTCATAAGAAGACTTGTTACAAAAAAATTAATTTAAATTCCTTTCACACCCATGTATTCAACCACAGCTCACAAGGAAGTGAGTTTTAGGAAGCTGTTCTGACATTGGTCAAGAAACTCTATATTCTTACATACAATTTAACATTGCGCAATATCCGTATCTCACAGTTCTCCTGATTAGAATATATTTCCAGTTTTCAAAGATACTGAGCCATCTTCTAATAGCCCCCTGCCTGAACAGATAGCAATGGATAAACAAAATTGTCTAATTTCCCATATTTATACATGGTTAACTGTGCACATGGAAGTTAATTCAGTTCTCTGTATCTGAGAAGTTAAAAGAAATAAGGGCCTAGGAGTACATGAAAACATATGAATTATCTGTCCAAGAACCACATGCTCAAAAACTTAAAGAACTGAAATAAAATCTTTAAAGGAACTCACTCCCCCAAGAGGTAGAAGGTAACAGAGCACAAAAAATCCTTTAATCTTTTAATCTGTTCAATGCTTAAGCACATCCTTCTTTGCATTTCAATACAATGGAAATAAAAATATCACACACCAAGTAGCAGTACAGGACTGATTACCTTGAAAAGGAACTTTGCAAAGCCATGAACTATTATCTTCTGCTCTCCTCAGGTTTTCGGCACTTATCTAGTGAATCACTAGATTATGTATGTAAACATGGATTAATTCGTTTACCAGAGTGTATGCAAATAAAGTCTCTTTTTCTTTAATTTGCCATTAAACACAGCATGTAAAGGTCACCATAGCCATAGAAAAAATATGTCCAGGGATCAGCCCAGGCCTGCGGAATATCAACAGCATCATGTAATCATATGAGAGTTAAACTCTGCTTCTAGTATAAACACTTTTAAAAACTGTGGTTTTTTATGTGTAAGCAAAGTTTCCTATGTTTCTTCACTTCTATAAACAGCTATAAATACTCTCTTCTGGCAACTCATGATTCAGTAGCACTACTTACAAGTGAACACTCATGCAAATATCATCCTGAATATTTGGCAGGGTTAATAGCCAGGTAAGGAGCTGAAGACACAGTGCTTTCCCAGTACAGTGGGAAATTCAAGAGTCACAACGTGGTCTTACGTCTAAACACAGAAGAAGACACCTCCCTTTACACTTTTTCTCTCTTCAAAACTGAAAGCAAATTCTCACAAAAATAGGAAGTGTGATTTGGGGATGCAGTAACCCATGGCAGCCTCATCTAGGCTGAGCTCCAAACCAAGAAGGCAGCATACAGAGCTGGGAGCAGGGACAGGCTACAAGGGAAGAACTTGGCAACATGGCCCAAATGTGCCGGGATGGCATCAGGAAGGTCATAGTTTGTCTCAAGCTGAGACTTGCAAGGGTTGTAAAGGGCAGTGAGAAGAGTTCCTACACTTGCATAGGCAGTAAAAGGCTGAACAAGGAAAATGTGGGTCCTCAGCTGAGTGGGGTAGATGATTTAGGGACAGTTGATGCAGATGGGGATGAGGTACTCAGTGCCTCCTTTGTCTTGCTGTTCACCAGGAAGGTCTCCCAGGCTCCTGAGCTTAGAGACAAGGTTCATGGTTGAGAGGATCTACAAGTGGTGGAAAATAATCAAGTCAGGGTCTCTTGAGAAATCTTAGCCCATATAAATCACAAGTAAAACTCACTCTTATTTGGAGTGGATTTTTTTTTTTTTTAATGAAAGTGTGAATCCGTTCAGATATAAGAGAAGCATCCCTAGGCTTTTAACTAGGGAGTTAGTAAAAGAAAGTGTTTTGTTGGGCTGTAATCAGTAATCAGATTTATGAGGAAAATCCTGATTTCAAAACAGTGCAGAAAGGTTGGTCACCCTGCCAATAATCAAAGAAATGAAAAGGAATACAAACAGTAAAAGAAAAAGTGCAAAGCATTTTGCAGTGCACAGCAGCCAATGAACAAATAGCCCCATCCAAAGCTCTGACAGCACAAAGCAGAAGGAACAGTGAGAACAGCTTAGCAAACTGGAAAGAACATTTCACTTCCATGGATCTGCCTCTCCAGCCCTTCGACCAGCAGAAGAGCCACTGTGTTCAAGAGAATTTCTGTTTGCTTACATACGCTATAATTAGGCACAAAAAGATTTAAGTAATTTCCAGTATTTCCATCATTCTAACAGAAATCTTTGCAGGACAGCAATCTGCTGGAGGGCCATTCAGGAAGCATTTAGTGGTATTGAAGTGCCATTGACAACTTGGGTAATGACATGCCAGTTTGAGAGCTATTTGTTCATTATGGCACTTTTGTAAAAGTGTGCTATTTTAGCTGACTTACAGCTGGGAATAAAATTAATTCTTTTGGGTGGAGAATAAATGACACCAGCTAAGATACCTTCCTTACTTGATTTTACTTTAGAACGTTTACAGCTCAAGAATAAACCTGAATGCCTCATATATCTAAAATAATTTGAAATATAGGATCTGGCTAGATTTAGGGGCAGCCACAAATGGAAAAAATCCATTCAAAGGTGGCAGCAAGGGCAGCAGAGCATCCTCACTGACCAGGGTGCTGTCCCACCACACCTGAGCAAGTTGAGCAGAACACACCTAGTGGCCAGAGTCATCCACAGACTTGAGACCACCAGACGAGCCCTTAGTGATGGGGAAGGCTGGGACAAGCCCATGGTGTTGATCAGGGCTGTCCTTGTAAGACCAAAGGTGGGGGTCTGAGCTGAAGTCAAGCTCCCTACCAGAGATGGAGAAACCTCCCACTTCTACCAGCTTTCTCCAACAGCTACTGTCACCATGGTCTATATGGCTGGCATCATACCAGAACAGGTCAACTGATTTGCACAGGTCAAGGGTCTGTCTCTGAGTAACCTCGCTGCTCATGACTCCAAAGTAGGCAGATATTGCAAATCAGCTGTGAATTAAAACTGACTGATGCATAAGTTGTTGCAATCTAATTCCAGAATTCATGTTAAATGGCTTCAGCCAAAATACTTCAGGAGCATTAACCACTTGTCCCTACATGAAGCACAGAACACATGCTGGAATTCACTGTGAAGTGTGCCATTGTGAAAGTTACTCCTCTTTATTTTAAAGAACAAAAAGTCCTAAGTTTTGAATTAAATATTTCAGGTCCCAAGTGTTTCAATTAAACTCAGTTGCGCTGATACTAAACCTGAAAAATGCTTTTCAGATTGTCCTAAAACTTTTTCAAACTTTTAAGAAATCTGTACGTGTAACAGCTATGCTGATAACATGTTCCCAGTGGCAATATCCTGAGGACTCTGAAACAGCCACATTAGCAAAGCTGCCTGGTAGTCTTTTCTTAAACATTATTCCAATTCAAATTGACTAATTAAAGAAAATACAGTCCTATCCTTGGCAGTCCAATTTTAAATATATAGTTCAAGTGAATAAATTTATTTTTAAAAAGGATTTGAATGGACCATGAACTTCAACAACTGTTTCACAATTTACTTAAGCAATATGTCAGCGTTATAAAAAGTTGCAATCAGAAGAATGAATTTTACTTTAATTTTGTTGCCTTGAGCAGTATGTTGCAATGCATTTCACACTGTAACACTTCCTGTTACATGAGCTACTGTAAATCACTTCAATTTTGTTTGTATTGTGTATAAGAAACATTTTTCATGCATAATAGTTCTACAAATGGCATTGAAACAGGAGAATTTCACTTTATTCCTTGAACAGTTACTGACAACAATAAAACTGACCATAAAAAAGAGTAAATAAAAATACTTTGATCATCTCCATGGTCTTAGGGAATCTTTTTTCTTTTATGTCCTGCCTTCATCCTTGAAGACTTTAGGAAGGACAATAGAAATAGTGGAATGAAGTTATGGCCTCTGCATGGCCATAAGTTTATGAATCTGCAGTCTTAAGATAAACTAGATTTGTACAGAGAAGAACCTGATCTTGAAAAGAAGCTCAGAAAAAGAAAAAAAAAAAAAAAAGAAAGAATATTGTCTCAAGAAGGAATAGTTCAGCCTGGGGGTCCTATTGCCTGGCACAGAGAGGAAAGCCCATATCCACAAAGCAGATCCTGACATGCTTCCCACCTCTCCTCTTACCAACCATTGGTGCACTCACCAAGACCTGGCTCTGGGATTATCTTGAGGGGGATTCTACATATTACGGTACAAAAACCATAGCAGAACATTTTAGCACATAATTTTCGTTTCCTAAGAATCTACATAATCTACTTAAGTAACCAGCAGAACAGCAACAATGGATTTGGGGCCAAAACATGTCATATCTCAAATAAACAAGGGTTATTTAAACAAGGAATTGATTTTAGAAACAGACGTTACAATGGCAATTTGGACAGGAGTAACTGACCCAAACTTCACCACTCTGGACAGAAAGAAGGTACAACATGCACACATGTTCACATTGCCCAGGGAGGCTGTGCCATCTCCATCCTTGGAGGTTTATAAGACCCAACTGGATCAAGCCCTGAGCACCCTTGTTTGACCCCAGAGCTGAACTACTTTGAGCAGGAGGTTGGACAGGGACCTCCTGAAGTCACTTCCAGCCTGATTTATCCTGTGACCCTATGCCACGGAAATTGTACTTTTTGCATACATTAGTCAGCAAACATAGTATGTCACCAATCTTTGACACTAATCTCTGCACTTATGCAAAGACATTTCACTGCAGGAGGCATGATCCATGAGATCTAATAGGATCATCACACTGACGACATGAACAGTTTCCTCACACTTACACAACCAGTGACTTAGCAAAGAATTACACACTGTAAATTCTTTCATCTTCATGAATGAAATACCAGTATTCTTGGATTAACTGTATTTTTCCCCATGACAAAATGTAGTCACTGTTAAGATGTGTTAACCTATGCCACAACACTAAGTGCAACTACTGTTGACCATGTAGTTATTAGCATTGTGTTAATTATGCATCCATTTTCATTGCAATTGAAAAATACCCAATAGCTGTATAAAGGTCAGATCCTGTTTTGCAGCAGACAACAGCTCTGATCCAAAGAGTTACACTTGATTCCATTGTTATAACTAGCTTTGTACAGGAAAGTGATCTGGGGAAGATGATGGAGAAAAAGAAATATTGAAATTGCAGCCAAAACAATTCCTCTGGTCTCTGACAGCAGGAAGAGCAGCCCCATGATGCCTATTGCAAAATGTCCATCTACCGTGACGGGGCAAACACGACACGCCATCAGCCCTGTGATGAATCCTGTGCAAGATCCTTCATCCACCTCAAGGTTAGCACTCAGACCTAGATCCATGCAGAAATGCTCAATATTCGATATTATCATTAGTGTCTGGGGGTATTTTTGCAAAATTATTAAATGCCCCCTCACTGTACAGCTCACTATTTCATTGCAAATAGCAAACTCATTCTCCCTGTTACAAGTGAGCAGAGGAGAGACAATCATGATATGTCATCACCCACTGCAACCACATGCTGAAAAAGGGATGCCTACGCTACAACCAGAAGTATCACTGAGGCCCTTGCATCCTTTTTCTTTGCTATGAAAATCTCCCTTGACCAAGCTCATAGGCTTAAAACAGACAGACCAGAGCAGCAGAACTTGATGCAACTTAAGTCCAGCTCCATCAAGGCTCATGAGCAGTAGTATCAAGCCCACATGGGTTCGTTATCAAGCTCAAGTTATACAAGAGAACAAACTGATTAATTATTCTGGTTTGCATCATATCCCTCACTCTGCCCTTCCTCTCAGATCCTTTCTAATAAAATGCTAGAAGTATTTTCTTGTTGATGAACACGCTGTTCTGAACCCTGCAGTTGCACTTATTTTCAGAGTTTTTTGATAAGATACATAGAAGTGTTTCATAAAACCCAAATCTTTCAGTAGGTCCTTCACATTGTTGAGTAAATGTAGTGGATAAGTTTGTTCCTAGAGGCGAGGCATGAGACACTAAAAGTGATCCTTCCCGAATATCTGTATTCAATCAAGTTAGTCATATCATTAAATGCTGAACTTGCACAGCAAGTTCTCCACATAAATAAAAGTGAAATAAATCATTTCCCCTATCTCTGTTCTTAACCAGAGCAGACAGTGTAGAGCAATGCAAGTGATTTGGGCCTTTTCAGCAACTTTTATACCTCTATGTTGCTGGTGCTTGACAACCAAATACATTGATGGTTGACCAAGGCTGTGTTACTTCAACTTTCCTAAATATAGAAAATCACAATAGGCTGGTTTTATTATTAAAACCTTCGCTGTCTCTTAATGCAAATTAGGATCAGCTTTTAAATATACCCCACTGTGAATCTGAGTATAAAAGAGCCAACTGGTACCCTGAATGGAAACAACTGAATAACTAACAGGATTTAAAGACCCCCAACTCTCTCTATACGTTATCTACTATACTTTGCCATTATATGGAGTAAACCTTTTCTATCCTTTCACCAGGGTTTGGGGAATAATAGCAAATAGGTGGCCACTTTCAGTGTCTGGGACTGCGGAACAGTGATCAACAGGCAGGTGAAAGCTGGCTAAAATCACCTGGCTAATGCAGATTTTAACAGGATTTTAGGAGAGTTGAGTTTCTATTCATCATCTCCGCTTGCATAAAGCACGTCCCATTGTTACCATTTTGCCAGAAACATAAACAGTTCCTGGAAACACTGAGAGCATGTGAGCAGTGAGTAGAAAAAGGGGAACCCCTAAATTTCTTTGACCTACAGGCGGAGAGATTGGGGTTTTCTTGGCTGGTCAAGAGGCTGACGCAAGATGCCTGAATCACACGCGCGTTGCCAGCCCACTATTACTCTGCTACGCAAAGCACTGCTACATGCCCAACACACTCACAGGGGCATTTGCCAGGGCTGATGGGGTTTTGCAAGCCTTCCTCTCCCACAGC
>JAOQGH010000004.1:6310128-6439347 GCA_025769975.1 Gallinago jamesoni
TCAGGTCCATGTCCTTCTTCTATGGAGGGCTCCAGACCTGCACACAGTGCTCCAGGTGAGGTCTCACCAGAGCAGAGGAAAGTGTCAGAATCACTTCTCTGGACCTGCTGGCAACACTTCTTTGGATGCAGCCCGGGATGGGGTTGGCCTTCTGGGCTGCAAGTGCCCACTGCCTGCTCATGTCCAGATCTCGGGGAACTTTATATGGCACCAGGTGTGCTAGCAACAGACGGAGCACACCTGTCTCAGAGTGGGAGAAAGACACTGGCAAGTATTTTTCCCCCATTAAAAGCTGATTCTTGGCAGTGGGAGCACATACTGCAGTGCCACATCCAGAAAATAAGAAATACAATTCTTCCTGACATGGCTTACACCTAATCCTTCACCCCTCAAGATAACCAGAAGTATTTTGGGGTTTAAGGACAACCTGTGCCACTAGGAAACAGCTTTCACCCCGCTAATTAAAAGTAGACTCCATGTCATGACACCAAGCACACCGAGAACCAGAGCTGCGTATTGAAGTAAAGATGGATCAGGCTGAGGACTGCAGAGAGAAAGCATGGCTGCTCCCACTCATCCTCAAGGAGTGGCCAGGGCAAATGCACAATACCACGCAAAGTTCAGACCTGTTTCACTAAGTTATCATCCCTTGTTAACATCCCAGCCTTTGCAAGGTCTCCTGACTCCGGCACTCAGTGTGTGCAAGCCAAAATCTGGCTGGTGGTGATGACTGAGCACGTAGGTAAATCCTCCTGGTAATTGGGAAATTGTTTCAGTGAACAGACAACAAAATCTTATTTTAATTTTGCTCAGAGCAATTAAGGAAATGGGTTAATTGTATAAAATTAATTAATAGTGCTTGAATCATTAAAATCTCTTTTAGGAGCATCAATACAGCTATTGTATTTCACATCTTTTCATTGCTTCCCTCTCTGGGGGAAAGAAGCGAAAATTAAGTATGATACAAATGGCCAAAAAAAAAAGAAACTAGTGCCAGAAAAAAACTTAGTTCTGGAACCGTTTTTGAGGAAAATAATTTGAGGAAAATTTATCTTAGGTCAGATTTGACAATAAGAGTAAGCAGCAACAGGAAGGCACTGCACTGCTGAACTTCAGGGCTACTCCGACTTTCCCAGGGCTGCTCTTTGTTCGCTCAAATTACAACCCTGTCAAAACCCACGCACGCTCATGTCGATGCCTCCATCTGTACCTCTTCAAAGCATTTATTTTTTTTTTCCTTCTCGCTTCCCTTCCACCTTTCATGGCCTCAAGCTCCAAGCATCATGTTGTTTATTCTGCCTTTCCCTCACCCCTTTTCCTTTTTTCTTTCCCCCCCAACCCTAAAAGAATGCACACAGGCTGAGAAACAGACTTTCTCGGATGAGTTCAGATTCTCTGCCGAGGGCTGGCTGCTGCCAGCAGAAGAGGAATTTTCTCCTACTCATTTTCCCATCAGCTGGTCTGCGAGTAACTCAGTGACTGAAACACCCACTGCCAGAGGAATTACAGGGAGAACCCCTATTTTATCATCTCGCTCGTTACAACAAACAAACAAACAAGCACACGCAGGGGTGAGCTGTATGTTAAAACTGGTCAGACCCAGTTTGCTTCCCCCGTGAGACGGATGCTGTTGCAGTCATAGGGCTGCTGCACAGACGGCCGCGCACGTACCGTATGCCTGCCTGCTCTGCCTTCCCACAATCACATCACACCCCCTCCCTGGGCGTGGAGCCTCTCACGTTGCCCATACGAGTAATGAATTAAGGAAACCCCAAGCTTCCCTTGCAGCACATGTTGCTGCCTGCTAAGGAGTGGGTTTTCAGTAGCGCCTGCCACATCGCAAGGAACAAATAAACTTAGACACACACACACACCTCCCCCCTGCTTCTGAATTATTCACAGAATCACAGAATCACCTAGGTTGGAAGGGACCAATGTCCAACCAATGAAAAAAAAAACAAACAAACAAACAAAAAACACCCAACATAACAAACAAACAAAAAACCCCCCACAAACAAAGAAAAAACCCCACACAAACCCCACACCACACCCAAAACAACACCAACCCAACACTAATCCATATCCCCGAGCACCATGTCAACTCATCTCTTGAACACCTCCAGGGATGGTGCCTCAACCACCTCCCTGGGCAGTCCATTCCAATGCCTGACAACCCTTTCAGTGAAGAAATATTTCCTAATATCTAACCTGAACCTCCCCTGGCGCAACTTGAAGCCACTACCCCTTGTCCTGTCATCTGTGACTTGGAATTCACATATCATGCCAGAGGTTCCTGGGGGTCTCTGAGCACCTTGCAATTTAAGTAATAAAAATTTACAATCAGGTGACCACAAACAAGACAAGATGAGGGGAAAAAGGGAAAAGGGATGACAATTTTCTCTTAGTCAAATGTCCCCTTAAGGAACCACTTCTCTGCTAAGCTAAAGATGCTTAGATCTATAAAGCTCACACGAGCATCCAAATATTTGCTTATTCCCCCAACACAGACGTGAATTTACATATATCACATGCTTTGTGGCAAGGACAGGCTTCTTAGAAAAGGGGTGAGCTGAGTAGGTGAACACTCATGGGTGACCATCTCACGCAGTAAGAACACTCATCCTGTTCTCTTGCAGTGAATGTAAAAGCAAGCACCCATTTTTCAGCAGTTAACATAGAAACACATCCATTAGAACAAGCAGTTCATTTCACTGTAAATAAAAAGCACACTATACGTTAATATATGCTTACGTTTTGAGGCCCCAGATGAGCAGGCACAGCTGAACTTGCCTGATGAAGTGAAGGCTGAAAAGCACCTCTTTGGACGTTGGAGAAGTCTGGTGGATCTCATCTCATCTCCTGTGAGAGATTTTGGAAAAACTGGTGAATGGTAAGCTCTTCCCTACTTCTGGATGTATCCCCCAAGCTATCAAAATTGCCAGCATCATCAGTCCCAAGTCTAAAAATCACTTAATTGCTGTAGTAGTACTAACACCTGCAGTTGATTATGGTCCACCAATTGGTGATAACTTCACACTACAGCCTCTTACAGGCTTCAAACAAACCAACTATGAATGCTCCAGGCAAAAACCATACAGCCTCCTTCTTAACAAAACTGCAGACATGAAAAACTCCTGTAATTTGGTTCAAGTCTTTAAAAATGTCATTGTACACTCTGAAGTAAAAAAATGGCAACAACATGTAGAAGCCAGAGTTTTTATTCTATTGCAACCATAACTGTAGGGAAATTTCCTATCATAGGACCTGCAGTTGCTAATAAACTAGTTTCTGATGAGGAGAAAACATAGATGAAGTAAAAACCAAACAACAGCAGAAACCAAAACCAGATAGATGCTATAAAAGTTTTATACATGGAGGAGAGCAAGGGGCTTGCAAGAGCTACCCTCGTTGGGAGTGAGGAATCAGATGCATAAGGAAAGGGAACGGTGCTTATTTCCTAAGGGATGCTCAGTCCAAGACGGCTAGATGTGCTCCTTCCCACTGCCCCAAGCTATGATCAATTTTACCCAAATAATTTAACAGATGCTGGTCCAACCTATTCTTAAAAACCTCCGCAGTGGAGACACCACACCCTTAGACCCAAGCTTTGCTTTCATCAGAGAAATGCAGTGGTGTTTCCTACTGGAAATTAAACCTCAACTTCTTGCTGTATTGCCTGCAGCCAGGAAGAAACAGCTCATTCCCTTAATCCCTGCGAGAGACTTTTTCAGACTAGAGGACATCCTTCTTTCCTCCAGACTCCACAAACCTGTCCTCCATAAAACACAACTTAAAACTAAGTCTACAGAACAAAGTCCATAAAATATAGCTTAGAAAAGCAGGACTATAGTTACAGGATTCAGGATCCTCTGTAACTGTTGAAAAAATTCTTGGTTCAAAAAACTCTAAAAGCAAGGTGTAAACTAATCCACTTTTCCATTTTTCTTTGGTGATCAAAGTTCTCCAGACATTGCTCATTCTTACCAACATCCTCTCTACTCCAACTGAGCCAGACCTTCTTAGAATCACTTGGCCAAAACATCCAGAGCACCCCAAATACGAAGGTCCCTATCCACCAGCCAACACCTAACACAGCACCAGGAGTCAGCCAAGAAACCACTTTGGGACACAGCTCAGGAAATGAGCAAGCAGTGCCAGGAAAGGGGTCCGACAATAGCACCAGAGGAAAGGACATGCCCCTCCACAACAGGACTTCATAATCCTTTTGTCTTCTCCAATCCTTACTCCTAGAAACACAGGAATTTTCAGTTCTCAACTAATTGGCACACCTAGGATCATACTCAAACCAAGCCTGAAGCTCCAGGGCTGAGCTGAAATGGAGCCCTGGGGCCACAGGCAGGGGTGCGAGAGACCCCAGGTGAGGCGACCCAGCACCTCAACACACACTACATGTGAACATATTTGTTAGCTGTTAAATTCAGGTTTTACAGGTATTTCCACTCTTCTCAGTATCTGGGTTATTTTAACTTAGACGTCCCATCTTGTTACTGATTATAGCACCCTATAAAATCTTTCTTTTTCTGAAAGGATTTTCTGCACCCACAAACATACTTTTAATTTTACTTGGCTTGTCTGTTAAAATTCAACTATGTTAACACTTAAATCATAAAACAAAAGCTGCACTTAAGGTGAAACAAAGCTTTCAGGAAACAAAATGCTTCCGTTTAGGAAATTTTAAAAAAAAAGATCACGTGGAACAGCAAGCTTAATAACATGCTTTGCTGCATTATTATTTACCGTGCTTTAGTCTCACTAGCAGTTTTACGGGCTGACTTGTCTTCAAACTCTGAGCTGGTCTGAAATCACCCCACGCTTCTAGAGGGCTCATAAAACTTCAAGCCAGCAGGTTCATATTCCATAAAATCAAAACTGCCTTTGAAATACTGTGGGATCATGTCTTCTTTATCCTTCACCTCCTTGTGTCCCAGGCTGGCAGCATCCATCCTGGTCATCCCGTTTCAACGGGTACATAAAAAAGGGGAGCAAGCTGGAATATCAAATGATTCTTAGCAATTTGCTAAGTATTTTAGTTTTCTTTATTTTAGTGTTAGATTCATCTAAGTTCAAGACAAATGCCGTGATGATCCTGGAAATCAGTCAGGAAAATAAACAAGATGCTAACAAAATACAGGTTGTACAGAGGGCTGGGGGGCCAAGATACTGGGCAAAAAAAACCAACAAACAACCAAAAAACCAAACAGTCTTGTGAAGACAGCATGATTCAACATTTGGACTAGGTAGGCTTCAGAAAGGAAAGGAAAAATATTACCTACAATGAAATCTACATGAAAATTAGTTGATGTCACTCATAAACCTAAAACCTGTGTGCCGAAAGGCATGCAAAAAAGAGCAAGCTCAGAGACCCAGCGCAGAGCCTGGATTGCCCCCAGTGAAATAGCTGCTAGATTAGAAGCAACGCTGGCCAAAAACCAGGGATTTTGTCTTATGAAAATAACATAAGGTTTTATGTTTGAATGTGCCTGCATGTGTACATGTGCGTGTCCAGCTCTGTCTGCGTGTGTGCCAGTGCAGCTGCCCACTGAAAAGGCAACGCACCCACAACCGTGGGCACCTCCCAGTTGAGATGGTCCACTGGGTTTTTGGGAGGTCACTCTTCCCTTCGATTGGCAGTGGAAATTTTTCTCTTCTTTTTTATGTGCAAAGGAAATGAAATACACCTTCTAATTGCCATCAATTGCATGTTATTGAAAAAGAATATATTTTTTTTATCTTCCTACATAAACTTAACACATTGTCCAACCCAGAGGGTCTGTCAGGACCCAAGTGGCTTTTGCCTGTCCACGTTTCATCTTGGTGGAAGGTTTTTTTTCCTTCCCCCGCAGCTGCTCACGAAGAAAGGTGGTATGTGCTCCCAAAATCCCCATCCAGCCCCCATGCACATCTGGGGAGCACAGCTGGATCTCACCCAGGGAGCATGGTCCTCCCACAGCGTGACCACAGGGTTCAGCTCACTTTTGAGGCACTTCTGAGGAAGCTGCAAAGAACACATTCATGAGAACTAAGCATCATTGAAAAAAAATCTCCCCCATTTTTTGCCTCCAGAAGCCATGTGCTGCCTGCTCACAGCTGTGTTCCACAAACAGTTGCTCACCAACACGTGGACAAATACTCAGGCAAAAGAGAAACTTCTCCAACTTGTTCAAGCTGAACACAGTAATTATTGTGAAAAAGGTGAATTTCTTATATAATGAGAAAGCTTTCAATGCCTAAAGTTCTGAGAAGTGGTTATGAAGAAAATCTTTCTCAGAAAGATTTCCCGAGCAGTACTGCATTCTGGAGAAGCTAGGGTGGAGGTCAGGGTTGCGTAAAGGTTTTGTGCCACAGAACCTCCCTAATATCCTAAAAGCCAGGATTGCTTGCCCAGCCTTAGTGCTGCTTTGCACTAAATCCCCCAAAATCACTTTCTCCTCATTCCTCAGCTTCCAAGTTGAGGAGAGACACCGTATTTCCTTGCAGACCTATGGGGACCTACACACTGGTGGTACCCAAATGCCACCACACAAAGATGGGTGGATACATGGATCCTTAGCAGAACACAAGGAGGAACTTCCTCACTTTGAGGATGGCAGAGCACTGGAACAGGCTGCCCAGGGAGGTGGTGGAGTGTCCTTCTCTGGAGACATTCAAAACCCATCTGGACAAGTTCCTGTGCAACCTGCTCTAGGTGAACGTGCTTTGGCAGGGGGGTTGAACTAGATGATCTCCAGAGGTCCCTTCCACCCCCATATCACTCTGTGATTCTGTGACCAGCACAGGAGCTAGGTAAATGATTTGTGTTCCCAGTCATTGCTTTCAAGTTACAACATTGCCCAAACTCTCCATCACTCTGCAGCACTACAACTTGCGCCACTCCTGTTGCTCAGAGGAACACACCTTATATACACAGGATTTTGCATTAGCCTAATTAAAACGCTGAAAGTCAAATCACAGAGTTACTGCTCGTCCTGTTACAACTACACCAACAATTATGGCATCTCTCATCCCGCACTGGCTCTCCTCTGCTGGGGGTCCCTGAATAACCCCCTCCTGTTACTAACTGTCGGCTAAGAAATACGGCCATGTGACACCACACTCCATTGTGAAGCTGAGGAAATGCTACAGCAAACCAAAGAGTAGTCATCTGGTGTGTGGAACATTGCTTTTGTAACAGGACAAGCCGAAAACAAGGTCTGGGCGGGCCGTGTCAGACTCAGATGAGGCTGAGAGGTCAGTCGGCACTTAGCGCAAAGCCTGTTACGAGCAGAGGCGACCACATGTTTAACTGGGCTACGAGAGCTCGTAGGAGCAAAAGGCCCTCGCAGGAAATTCCCAATTAAAAATTCTCTCACTGACTCATTACTCAATGCTGTATTTAAAGGCCAGAGGGGAAAGGCGCTGGGGCTGTTCCCATCAGGCTCCATCTGCAATCAACAGAGGTCTTAAGAATTTCTGTTTGAGAGAAAACACGTTGTTTTGCCCTTTCCAAATCAGAATAACAGAGACCCATTAAATACAGGCATTATGTGGTTTTTTTGTTTCGTGTTTTAATATTCTATTATTGTAATCTTAATGATGCATGTTGAGTAGTATGTGATGTAACAAATCAGCCAAAGGCACAAAGAGAAACTCTTCAGATAGTAAAGATGCTCCAGTCTGTACCATTGGCTGCATTACTGTGTAAAACCAAACTAGATCAAAAAAGGAGGGTATTAAAGCACATGATCATAATAATGAGAGAAATAAAATTTCATTGCTGCCACCAACACATTGTACAGAAAATAAAAAATATGAATGTGAGGAATGAGTAAATTGAACCCCACCTTTTCAGTCACACATGAGAGTTATCTAAACCTTTTTTTTCCTTTTTTCCTTCTGCAAATATTTTCCCGAGGAAAAATGCAAAAAATATGCAGAAAAACTAAAAAAAAAAAAAAAAACAAAGGAAAAAATAATCAAGACAGTTTTCCACAAACCAATCATTTCAGCACTAACTTCTTGGCTGGTTTTGAGGTGGGGTTGTTAGCAGCCCTAGTGCTGCCTTGCTGGCACATGCACCCCGATGCTTTGCCACAGCTGCCCTGTGCCCTTCCCCATAACGCTCCATGCCATGGCCAACACATGCTAGCCCTGGCTCATCAGCCTCCTGGCAGCAAGCATCATTGGTGGGACTGGGCTGGTGGGAAGAGGCAAGCTCCAGACTACCCCAATCCCAGGTGTCTTCTTCCCTGTGCATTCACCACCTTCTATGGCCTCCCTCCCTCCACTGACAACGTCCCTGCCTGGGATGCAAGCCCTGCCAGAAAGCTGCGGGAGGGCAGGGTTAGCATCAGAAGCTATAATTAAACTTCAGAGCTCTGTGACACCACTCTCTAAGCATGTCTGACAAGAACGCCACCGCGGGTCCTCCACAGTGGAGTGTCTGTAGATGGGTATTTCTGATGGTGCCTCGGAGCATGACGAGGTTGCGTGGTGGAAAGCCCTGCTGACATGCACGGCCCTTCAGCCCCTGTCATTATGGGCTGCCAAGACTGTGAAGTCAGTGCGATGCTGCAGGGGGGTTATTTTATTTATTTATCCTACTATTTTTTTTTTTTTTATTTGCAAAGGGAGAGTGTGAGTCTGTCAGGGAACAAGAGGTATGGTTTGCAAGCATGGAGCAAGGGAGGACAAGCAACCCAAGTTAGCCCAGGACATGCCTCAAAACATTTTGTAGAGATGTGTGAGGCCATTCATGCTTGTAATTATGTTTTTTCGCATTTATGTTTAGATCCCTTGTTGCTCTCTGGTTTTTTTTACATGTCTTGGACTAGCTGGGCAGGTGGATGCATCTCTTTGTATGCACAGTGCAAGGAAAATGCCAGACTTCGAGGCATATAAATAGACATAGGTTTGGGTGTTTCTAAAGCTCACCTGAAATACTTGGAGGGGAAAAAAGGCATCTGTCATCATGTTTCATTCATAAACGGCTCTTTGCTGGAGAGGGATGGCAGAGGAGTGAAACAGGTTCATGAAACACACATATCTGTTTCTTTACTTGCGTCCACATAGCAAAGACATTTTATGCATTGCCCTATTTTGACTCATTTTTAGTGCTTCTCTGAGCCTACGCAGCTCTTCCTAGTCAACCTGAATCAACCAGGAAATCTTGGTGAAAAATACACATCCACCAAAAGATCTCAGCATTTCCCACATTACGCTGGGCAAACATCATCCCACCCCGGCACTTCTCTCTCCATCCCCCGACACAGCCCCAGCAACAAGGAGAAGGCTTGTGAAAATGCAAATAAGGCCATCAGGAAAGGCAGCTTGTTTTCAGAGCATGTTTTGCGTGAAGTTTGCAGTTTAAATTTATCCAATTTCTCCCTCTTGCATGTGCTACAATGCTAAAATTTGGAAATTATAATGCGCAATCATTTGTAAGGGAGATAAAAATCACATGTAAAGGAGGTACTTTTTAGTAATGTAAGTGAAACAGAGGCAGGAAAGTGAGAGAATGTAAAATATATATTGGGGAAAAAATATAAAATCAATCTCAATACTTATTTTCTAGATTGAGATGATCTAAATACTGGCCTAAGTACCTGGTAGTCTCAGAGGGTAGATGTAACTGGGCAATTCAACACGAGAAATAAGTCTCCACTGCAAACGCTGTGCATCTCTGCACCATGCAGTCTGCAATCGCTTGTACACACACCATGTAGTCAGCACATCATCATCCCACCATGAAAGTACTTTTCCCTGTGTCCCTGTGGCCACACCACACTATTTGGAAAGGCAGACATTGGCGTAACAGCCAGACATGGCATGGTGGCTCTGGGCTGGAGGCACATGGGCTTCTCTGCAAGGGGTAATGGCATTTCCCTCAAACCACAGGCTGGACTCTGAGGGGACAATTATGAAAATGTTTTGTCATCTTCAGTTCTGACCTGTGGGCTGGGAATAGCCCACATTACAGAACAAAGTGAGTGACAAAAAAAAATAATCAAAATCATCAATAACATTTCATCATTCTTAGCAGAGAGGGTATATTTTTCAAAACAGCCTACTGCCCCTGGCAATTGAGGCTCAGAGTGAATAACTCCCATGACAGTTTATCTCTTCCTACCCACCTTGTTTTTGCGGGTCAGGTTGCCTGTAGGACACAGGCATCCTGGAGGACCATGGCAAGTACTCAGACTAGCAGCTGCCATGCATTAAATGGTCTTGGGACTGTCTGATAGAGGCTGATAATGAGATGATAAGTTTTCTACTTTATTTTCTTTGTCGGAAGGACCATTAACGCACTACCAAGTAGCAAAATCTGAGAAGAGAGAAACTTCAGGGTGCCAAAAAGCCAGCTTCCTAGAAGTCAGGGGAACAAGTATTTCCCTTTCTATAACATGGCCAGAGAAGAAAAGTTGGCTGGACAATGTTTTGGGGAAAGAAATGCCTCAGACTACGTAAGCCTCATGAGGTTTTGGATAGAGATTGTGCTATAGAGGTAGCACCAGAGTCCTTACAAAGATGTATTTTTCTGCAGACAACAGCAATTCTGGCTGTGATGTTCCACCCAACTCCTTTTCTCCCTTTCATACTTCAGCAACCGTCGACTCTATCACATTCTCTGACTTTCTCTCACTTGGGATACACCAGCTCTTGAACTGTCTCATCTCCTGGTATCTTCCCCCAGTGTAGCCTACAATAAGCATCCATTAAATCAAGAAAACTAGCCCTGGAGCAGACTAGGAAGTTTCAGAAATCCCTGCTTCTAGATGATTAGTCAAGAATCTGTAGCAAGAGAGTGAACTTGTTGGTGTCATGACCAAATTCTGTACTTGCTCCTCCTGTGCTTGTGGAACATGGTACGAACAGATTTCCAGGACCAGCTCCAGGTAGATGCCTGGGTGAGGAACATGGATTAAAAAAGACCCATGGGTCTTATAGGCATATGAAAAAGGTATACGTGTCTCAGACTCCAGCTTGCTCCTCCCTACACCACTGTTCATGTTCACAAATAGACAGGAAAGCATATATAAACGCTGCCCATGTGGAGACACAGTAAGTTAGGAGAGTTGTTTCTCTGCTTTCCCTCCTTGCTTAAAAAAGGGTCTTTGCTTCTTGCCCGCCTTTCTTCCCTATTTCTTTACACTTGACATTGCCCTGTGCAATGGGGTGGGGTGGGGAGGTGGGGGGGGGCAGGTTGTGAGAGCTCTTCGGTTTCACTGTTCCTGAACAACTAAGAATAGAATATTCCCACCCCTGATATGAGCAAGAACCTGTTAAATCACATAGATTTGAGTAACAGTTGCAGGATCTGGTATCCATTTCCTACGAATGCAGGAAGCCTTTTTCTTAAAGCCTTCCAACATTTTATCTGTTAAACACGAGAATGCCAATCTTGAATCACGCTGGGGTTGAGGCAAAAATAAACAATCTCTTACATAAAGTAAGAAAGTCCAGAGGGAAAGCTAGCGTGAGTAGAAAGCAAACTTCCTTGTTATGCAACTCATCTTGCCTAACTTTTTAAAAATCCTTCAGAACCGAAGTCAAAATGCAGGATGCAGAGTGATCTTATTTCCTGTTGAACATTTACCCTCTCCAGCCACACAAGGGCTGCGTGTGGCTGATCATCAGTGCAGACTGGTACTTCACACACGCACAGCACTCAATAGCATAAAGCCGTGTCAACATTGATTTAATGGTGTCATCATTTTAACACCTTTTCCTTCTCTCCTCCCAGAAAGTTGAATAACTTTACTGTTCAGTTTTTTGTTTGTTTTGTTTTTTGTTTTTTTTTTTTTTTCCCTTAAGTGAGGTACATTGCTTGCAGACATCTCTATGAGCCATTCGAGCAAATCCACTTACAAAGATAGCGTTACTGCATCAAGTGTGAGGAGCAACAGTCTCTTTTCAAAGCTGGTCAGTACGTGTCTGCACACTGAGTTTCTCACAGGCAGACACATGCTTTCAAGCACCACTCACCTACTGCCAAAAATAGACCGCAAGTACATTTCGAGCACCACACGGCAGAGCTAGGTTAAAGTCAAGAGCAGCATGGTATTTGTCTCAGTGCAGGAGGATCTGTGAGAAGCAGGGCTGAGGCAATACTGTCCCAGTCCAAAGCAAGGTGCTGCCCATGCCTGGAAGCATCTTACCTGTTAGGATAGAGCATCTCCCTGGCTCTGCTGAGTTTCCAGTAGCATGTTCCAGCAGCAGCATTCCAGCCTCTAATTTGAGAAAGTAAAAATACAGTCTTGCACGCCACCCTTGAAACACAGCCCACCCATCTATTATGCCAAAGCTAGTTAGTACTTATACTTTCCCCTCAAAAAAGGTCACCGAGTACTCTGCAGCATTACACAGCGTGGGACTGTATATCCACACGGGATGTCAGGAAACTCACTAAAATGAGAACTTAGTTCTATGCAGAAGAACCATATTTCTGTAATTCACAAAACCTTCCTTAAAGCTATCAATTGCCTTTTTCATGCATTAGGCAATGATATGAGAAGTCCTTTAGATCTCCTGTGATGTCCTCTACAAGCCAACTACCCTACTGAAGCCTGCAACTCGTAACAAAGTCAAACGAAGCCCTTGTGACGGAATGACTTTAAAAAACACTAGGTGAAGAGGAGAACAGCCTTCCTTGGTATTTTAATACCTATATAACCACAGCTAGAAACACACAGACTGCAGGTTATGTGCATGGCCTCACAAGCCAGCTGAAAAAAAATGATGTTTAATAATCAAAAAGTTTAAACTTTAAATTCAAAGGCGGGAAATGGCAACGGTAATTTGCTAAAACAGTTCCAAGGTCCAATTCGGAAAATGTAATTTGCCTTTCACTGTGACTAAAAAAAAGATAGTTGGATATCTTTCTCCACAAGACTTTCATCACTGGGCAAAGTGTTCATCATAATCTTCTTCGCTTTTCTCCTGTAACAAGTTGACATGGAGTCCCCCTGGTTGGCTAGCCCAGAAAGCGCCTTCACATTAAAAGCTTTGGCCCAAGCCATTGAAGGGCATGAAAGTGAAGATCTACCTCAGACCGTGTTTTCCGGACCAGAAAACTGGCCGTGGACTGGATAACAGAAATGGTGATGAGACTGCACCACAATTCCTGTAACATCTGTGGCTTCTTGGGATCATAATGGAGTTCATCCTCATGTTCCCAAGCTCCTCGAGGGACAGAAATGGCATGGTCTATCTGCCCTAAAGTTTCCTAAATATTCCCCAATTCATGCAGACCTTTGCCCACCTACACCCCTCATGCTGGGGCACCCCCTTGTTTCCAGCCCCCAGGAAGAATTGTCATTTCCCATTTCATCTTGCTTAGAGAGTCCCTTTTCAACTATATGTCAGATTTTTTTTTCAGTCCCCAGCATCAATCAGCTCTTTTACTTTGAGAAACAAGGTCAGGAGAACAGAAAGGCTCCCACCCACAACTCACCATTTCAGACCATAGTTGACTGCTTTGTGGATTCTTTGGTTCCTTTGGCAGAAAACCACTCTAATTAAGTGTTAGGAGTCTGATGAAGAAACCTTTCCCCACACCAGATGAAGGAGTCTTCACTGGCCTCTTTCTCTCACTGTTTGACAATGCACCAAAGTCACAACATAAAAAGCCTTGGAATTTTCCAACATTTCTGTGTCCTTTAAAGGCAAGAAAAGAGCTTTTTAGGAAAAAAATTACTTTAATCCCCCGACATTCAAAATGCAGCTGAAGGAATAATTTTTACCAGTTTCCTTCCAGCAAGCATCTTGTGCTAATGGCGTTTTTGGAGGAAAAAAGAAGCACAGAAGATTAAATAGATATTAATTGAGATTAAATAGATATTAGCTGTTGTAACACTGGAAATCCAACCTTAACTTGCTGCCTCTTGTCTGGCTGACTTATCAGAATTATTTAGGCAATTATGCTATAAAAGGTGGCTGAGGGAAGGGGCTTGCTTTCTGCTTTCTTTGGTGGATTGTGGGGTTTTTTTTGTTTGCTTGTTTTTTAACATTCTCACTTTGGAGGCATTTCCAGAACTTTTTCTCAGCAACTGGGAATGGGTTCCTAAACTCTTAGAAGAGAAAAGGTGGATGAGTGTCTGCCTAATTCAGGGATGTCAGGCATAACAGTTCTTCACACATGATGGCTTTTGTACAGAACTGCCAACTTGAAGAAACCCATGACTTTGCACTCCAACTTGTCACAATTCCCTTTTCATTTCATAGCACCCACGACAGAACAGCTTGACAAGTCGGGCTGTCACCAGCTCCTCAGCAACAACAAGAAGACTTCTTGTGAAATTTTTTAACAGCTCTAGAAATACATCCCCTCTTTGGTTTCTCTTCTGCCTTTTGAAGTTCCTTTCCTCAGCCTGAAAATTCAAGTTCATGTCAAGTTCAGGTTTTATGCCAATATATTGACCTCAAGACAGGAAGCATGGCAGGGAGGATGGACGGTGTTACAGCACTGTGACACTTTTAAATTTTCCAGATTTGGTTCAAAAGTGTAAAGAAGAGAAGCCTGCTTACAGTCTCTGACACCCTTGCTATCATATACACCTTAATCTTCAACAATAGTCTTCATATGAATTTGACAAAAGGTCCAACAAAAATCCATAAATATGAAGATAAAAATAACTGGAACATATTTAAAATTTCCCAGCAGTTCCAACAGAAAAGCAACTTATCTAAGCAGTCTTTTAACCAAAATTTGCGAATCTTGGGGAAGGGTGGAGGAGGGGGAATCAGTTCTAAGTTAGCCTTAATGGTCAAAAGAGCTTCCCCACCAGGGTTATTGCTCCAGCAACAGCCAGCTTTTAGGTATTTGCCTGTCAGTCTATCCCAAGCTTTCTGTAGGAGCTGTTCCAAAATGTTTCACTGCTTAAGCATCCTGTGAAGTAAGAATTATTCCTTTTATACTGTGAATTTATACTTTCCATATTCCATGTAAGGACAGTAACTAATGGACTGTGTACTCACTCAGTTTTTCTTTAATCCACCCACTTTACCACAGACACGTTAGAAGTAGAAATGACCCAAAAGATAGAGCACGTGTTTAGGATACAGAGATTTGACATTCAATTCCACGCCTACATAACACGAGAAAATTCCAAACCTGTTTGTTGCACCCCTAGATGGAGGATGAAATTTTTCAAATGCAAAAATTTGCAAGAGATGGGAACATGGACACCTCTCTCCTGAATCTTCATGACCAGACACAGACAACTATAAAGATTCAGTCATATCCTCCATCTGAAATACAACGTACACAAATGACAAGCCTGAGAGAATGAAAACTTAAGTGTTTCCACCCTGAGGTCATAGCTCAATTTGCTAATTAACACTGTGTTTGCATCCAGGGACTCTCTCCCACACTGCAGCCTTTCCTGTCTGATTTGTTATCCCATTGATTGACAAATCCTTTATGGTCCTTATTTTAACATGGAATATCTTTTACTGTTAACCATGTATTGGTATGAAGCATATGCTACTGATTATAAATTGGGCTGTATTTAATAGGAGTGTTAATATTTGGTTTTGGTGAAATCCAATGCGCTTCCAGCCCCATCTATTGGTGTAAAAGATGTTATTTAAGTGACATTTGAGAGTTGACGCAAATACCAAGAGAGGAAGAACTCATAGTGAAGGAATACAAGATGATCTCAAAGGTCCCTTCTAATACAAACCATTCTATCGTTCTATGATTTGAGGTATTTCTAAGTGAGTTAGCTTCAAGTGTCGCTTGTTTACTTGGATTTAATTTTTTTTTTCACAAACTTTAGTGAATCTATGAAAAAGAAACCTTTGGGAAATATGTGGCTCAACACCTTTCACAATTGAAAATCCCAAGTTTTTCATTAGCCAATATTTTACTCCTGTTTTATAAAGGTGGAAAGCAGGAAACAGAAGCATAAGAGGTATTTTAAGATTTTCCAAAAGTGACAAAACAAAAGAGTTAAGACAACTACATAGAAATTGTAAGTCCATTGGTCTGGTGGGAGGCGTCCCTGCCCATGGCAGAGGGGTTGGAACTAGATGATCTTTAAGGTCCCTTCAAACTCTAACCTCTCTATGATTCTATGATTCCATAAGATTATATTTTATGGATTAAAGCATTTGTTATTTATTAGTACAGAAAAAAGATAAGATAAAGTCAGCCTGCTTACCAATTGTCCCTCAGTTGTGATGTCCAGTACCCAGTGATGATGTTGGCCACAATAATTTTCAGTATGATTTAGAGTTCTAATAATGAAATCAGCTACCTTATAAACTGATAGTCTAGAGATTGCCTAGCTCTTATACCAGAAAAACTAAGCTACTTGAAGAAAGAAGGAAGCCCTAGCTGCAATTGGTTAGGAATGCTTGGTAAAGCAAATTAGATCCAGGCTTCATATAGAAGTTGTAGATGCCCCATCCCTGGAAAATTTCAAGGCCAGGTTGACAGTCTTTAAAACCAAGCCATTCTATGATTCTATGGATTTTTTCAAATCTTTTTCTAGAATACATATTTCCACACACAACACTTGTGTCTTGCTTCTGAGTTGTACAAAAGAGCACCAGACTTTTTGCTGCTCTGTGGTTGCAGCGATCTGTTTTCCTGAAGGACAGCAGAGGCCACACCATGGAGAGAATATCAAAGCTGACATATACACATGTCCTGATGAAATTAACTAGTTCTTTCTCCCTGCAGAGACCTCAAGAGTACCAGTTCCTATTGCCATTCAAATAAATTTGTCCTCTTAAATGTCTTACATTGTCTTTATCCTCCAAATATCCATCTGGAAACAGAGTTCTGCCCTTGACTTACTGACTTAATTTCATCATTATCAAACAGCTTCTGGTTTGCATTTTCAAAGCAGAAGTTCATTCCAATAGAACTTAGAAGTTCTTCAGGGGAAACTACTGAAAGTAACCTCTTTGCTAAACGACCTGCCCAAGATTTAATCTTCCTCTATTACAATTACTTCTGTTTCATGAGAAAAACCTCATAAAATTGTTACAATTGACGCTAGTTCAAACCACACATTAATTAAAAAATGAAGGAATATTTCTATTCATAATGCTTTTATAATGCAAGCTCTATCTCTTGAACTGCAAGCAACTAAAAATAGCAAAACTAAAAACCTTTGGGGCAAGTATTGCCTCTGAACTATAAACATCTTCAAATTTTTATTCGACACTCAAAATTCCTCTGCTCTAACCCCCTTCTGCTTATAAGGCAAGGAGCCAATAGAAAATAGATTTGTAATTAAAATCCTTGGGATTCATGCAGTCGAGCTATCATCTCTGTTAGACATTGAACTAGCACAACGATACCACTGTTCAAGCTTTATCACCATATCTTTTAATTCTTCTGTTTGCATTTAACTCTTCCAACCATTTCAAAATTTATAAGCTAATGAGTGGAGAATTAAGGTGCCCAAACAAATATTTTGTCTTAAAAGTCTAATTTTTTCATACTTCTGAAGAGCTTCTTTTTTTCTATTTCTTTTATGTGTGGGGATTCCACAAATGCTTATTCAGTTTGTTATTTTATTTTTCTTGGAATTCTTCTAAAAATTACAGCCTTTTTCAATAAAGACCTTATTTTTCTTTTCCTTTTTGTTAAGAGATTTCTAACCAATTTGGAATCAATACACCGATACTTTGTTAACAAAGCGGAATCTGTTTCCAGTTACAAATACTACCTAGAAATGCATAATAGAAATGTAACTCTGCAGAAATGAAAAGAGAAAGTCATAAAACATAAAACTTCTCAGATCGGATAAAAATTAAATTGGAAGGGAGGTAAGGCTGATATTCCAAAACCAAAATTTTGTGTGAAAGTTGCTACCCCAAAAGTAAGCAAAATAAAATAAGGAGATATAAATTAAATACTTAAAATAAATACATAAATGAAATAAATTTCTTTATTATAAAGAAATAGATTTAAAGTACATTTTAACACAAAATTCACACATGGTAAAGTATAAAAAAAGAATCTGTCTCCTGAGAAATTTTACTTACGGCTGTGTTTGAGGCACAAAACCTCAGTCCCAAATCTCATATACATATATGAAGTATTTTCCACATTTTTCCCTCTTACAGCTTTGGGTTGTTTTGGTGTACAGACTTCCAGCTTTGGTATACAGTAAGTACTTCAACAAATTTCCATCAGTTTCAAAGAAAAGTGCTACCAAGGAAACAAATTTGAAAATCTTACTTGCTATATGAAATAAAATTTTACTTGCTATATGCTCAAGACATTATTGATACTCTATATAGACATCATATAACAATAGCAGAAAAATAATGTAAAAAAAAAATCTACTGTTAAAATGTTCTATAATTTAAGACAACCACAAATAGACCAGCAGTGAGTGAATCTAAATTTGATCCCAGTTCGCTATGCTTGACAAACATGACTGACATTTGGATTGAAGAATTCACACTGAAACCTTTATTAGGCAGCTGTAGTGAAACTTCTGCTCTCGGTAATGCCCAGGGAAAGCCCTATGTCAGCGTTTTAAGAAGAAAATAATCTCGTTTCACTCTAGACTTCCTTCAAAATAGGTTTCTGCATGTCTGTAAGGAATACATGAATCATCTCCCTCTGAAATTTTATCCGGAAATTATCAAAACAAATAGGAATACTTCTTAATGTTGTTTTCTCAGTGGTATTTCTAGACAAGGTAAAAGATGCTCAAGCTGGCCTTAGTAGCTGTTACTACCAGGCTGTGAGATCATTACTATATATATATACACGGGCCATAAGGAAGGAAAGGATCTGCCATATCTTAAGGATATGGCAGATTCGCTGACTTGACACAGGGAATTCTCAGGTAGGGGTGTTACAAATACCTACAAACAAAACACCTACCGCAGAGAGCAGCAGCCAGAGTGACATCAATTATGCGGAGTGGCTCTCTAACACCTGAAAAAGATTTGTGACTATGATGTTAATTATCTATAGTAAGACAAACATTAAAACAAATATTTGGGAAACAGGTCTACAGCCAGAGTAGCATAAATGCACTTTGCAACCTTTCCTTACTGAAAAATGTAATTGGAGTCATTTGGTCTCATGCTAAAATGGGATTTGCTATACTTCAGGGAAGGCATTATAGTATAAATTCTTCTAATTTACACAGAGAGATGAACATCACACTGCTTTATTCATGTCTTCTCTCACATTCCCTCTCTTTCTAGTCCTCCTAATTTGAGTTTCAGATTCAAATAATTGACTTTGTGGAACAATTCATTCACAGGATGAAGAAAAGGAAAAAAAAAAACACTGGAGTATGGTTTGGCAGGGCATGTTCTGTCTTTTAACAAGGATTAAAATGAGAAGGATTGTTCAAAATCAAATAAACTTATGCAAGCAATTAGTGCAAATTCCTATAAACTTAGATTATTCCTCTTTGTTACTGTTCAACTGCAACAGACTAGTCAGAACAGGAATTTTCCTTTTTATGGGTGTTGTTTAAGGCATCTCTACAGACACCTAGAAAACTCACTCATCAGTTACCAAAGTTGCGTCAGGATTTTAATAACAATAAAACTAAATTTGTTAAACTGGTTGAAGTTTAGACTGAGAACCAATCTTAAAACCAGCAAGAAGGCTATTTTATGAGTTCTCTTGTGCAAAGTCAAGTGGAGATTAGAAGAATTTTATGAAATGAAATCTGATGTAGATGGAAATTATTAGGAGAAGCAGATTTATCTTCATCTTGTTTTCTGCAAACAGCACGCTAGCTGACATTTCAGAATGTCTCCGATTCCTTAGAATTTGAGACATACTTTGGGAAACAGAGAGTGATTAAATACAGGTTTCTTGTGTGAGTTGTGAGCGTAAGTCCTCAATCAGGACTGCAGCGCAGGGATTTCCAGGCATGGGCCACTAAGTTCAGAAACACTGTCCCTGGGCTTGCCTTGGCTAAAGCATCAGGGGGCCAATATGATCCAGAAAGCTGATGCAGAGCTTTATACCTATAGAAGACCCCTGAAGATGCCATCATGTTATCTGTTTCCCTTGCCCTGCAGACAGGAAGAAGCAGCAGAACACCTAGATGACATTCATCTATGTACCGATACCAAGGCAAGTCAACAGTGTAATTTGGGGATCTTCCAGCCTCAAAACTGAAAGACAGAAGACAGTTACAGCTACACCTGTGTAATATTTTCTAAATCAGGTACAGACACCCCAGCAGCAATGAAGAATCACAATTTTGTTTGGTTTCAGACATGTTACCATAGCCTTTGATACAGAGTAATCAAAAGTTAGTCTTGGCAACTATTTAATTGCTTAGAAGTATTCTATTAAATTACTGTGAAATCTTTCAAATAGGTTGCACTCATAATACATAAAATACATTAATACAGAACAGGTAGTAGGTATTAAAAAGGAACCCAGCAACTTGAGCTTAAGGTTTGGTTTGCTGAAGGTGTTGCTGTAAGCTGTGATTTGAGGTCAGGTTTCAGGTTAGGAACATGGGGTCAGAAAAAACCAAAACAGAAGCATCTGCATTATTTCTGTAATCTTTCTGACAATTATTGATGGACCTTGTTCAGCCTGCCTTGGCTACAAACACCCACCCCCCAAAACAAAAAAGAGGTCTGAAATCTAAAGGAATAACTAACTTAAACTTTATTAAAATGTAACTCACCCAGCTATGCTTAGAGCTAAAACAAGTTAGACCTGGAAGTCCTAAGGGATGTCTATTAGCTATTAAGGCTTACATTGCAGAAGCCAGAAAGTGATTTGGCCACAGGAGGCACAACTAGAAAGCATCAGAGGTTGCCCAGTTAAATTCCCATGGGACTAACAAGACTGGGATTTGGAACTGTGAACCATCTCTCCAGGCAGTCAGAAATCCAATCATGAAAATGTTAAGGCACACATGGATTAATATTAGTTGCATCAAACATTTCATAAGAGATTTTCCCCTTCCTCTCTATCAGTTACCCTTCTGCTATCACATGCTTAGAATTTTAATTTTTTTTTTTGACAGGTAATTTATAAAGAAAAATGAGCAACAGTAAACCATTTACTAGAACTGTTGCTGAACAGGGAACAAATTATCTGCTGTGCCACACTAAGACAAACAGGTTGGACTGAGTGGCCCAAACATAAACACCAATCATCACATTAACTCAATCTTTTTTATTAATTATTACAACAGTAAAGTCTACACGCTTGCCGTGTCTTCTTCTGCCTCTGGAGATATGTACCTCTGAAATTAATGAGTTCAAAGCTCTCCTCTTTAAAACCTGTAAATGGTCACCATCTGGCTTATTCACATTAAACCCTTTTGAAAATTTGGAGAGATACTTAATTCTTGGAATTAGTAGGGTGATATGTAAAGTAAGTCCCTGTTCTCTGAAAATGAGTCAACAGGTTTTGGTCCACCATCATTGTTTCCAGTCAAAACATTTGAGAAAGGAAATTATAGCAGCCAAGATAATCAGGCATTGAGTTCTTGGGATGGATATTTTGACACCTTAAATTTTACCATGGAAATTTATTCTGCTTGAATGAATCAGCAACCTGGAAAAACCCAAAATGAGTAAAAAAATACTACAATAGATTGTGATTCATTTTTTCACTGTTAAGTAGCTACGTGCATTCATGCCATACTAAAGGACACACTGAAAAAAAGCACTGCAGCAAGCAGCTAGCAAGGAAAAGAAACCAGAACTAGCATATAGATCAGCAAATGAGTGTGACATATCCACCAGGTTTCAGAGCTCCAATGCTGAAGAAGTGCTTTGACACCATAATGATGAATCTTGTAGGAAAATAAGAGGACAAAGGAAGAAAGAGTAGCTGAAGTTATCTTTTCATGGCAGGAATCTCCTCCTAGACATTAGGCAGCATGTTTTGCTCTCCGGGATGATGTTAAACAGTAAATACAGTGAATAACAGGGTCTAGACTTTTTGCAAGCCACATTTAGCATTTAAAATGGTATATCTTTTCATTTCACTCTAGAAAAGAGTACAGGTAGACATTAACTCATCAGCATGGAGAAACTTTGTGCTGACCAGTAAGACCCAGGGAAGTGAAGAGGCATTGTATTGGTAAGGATGGCATAGCTGACTAATGGCACCTACATCTGAAGAGAAAGGATTTATCATTTTCCCTATGATTTCATAGTAGGGAAGGAGAATCTAGAGAATTGCTTTTGTCAGAAACATGCAATCACTCTAAATGTGCTTTGCTTGTACCATCTTCGACCTACGTATTTTAAAGTGCCTACTTGTGCAACAGAGGCTGGTTGTTTTATATCATGACATGAAAATACAGATCACACCTTTACTGCATGATGTAATAAAACAACAGTTGGCAGCCAGCTCTTGCAAACATCCACCTTGCCAAAACATCCAAGGTAATTGCATCAATCACTGGTTCCATATAAACAACAAGGTCATAATTGGTGGTGGTGTGGTCTGACAATCACCATGAATTAATTTACTTATGAGACAGTGTCTCTTAGTCTACGAACTACAGTCATGTCTCCTGAAAATCAGCACAATTTCATTGATCTCATCAAAATTCCACCTATTTTGGGCTGAATTGGACCTGCAACTCAGGCTCACGCAGAGCAGGGAGATGTGACTCTCTCAGTTCAACCATCAGCCATCCGGAAAGTCTGGGTACACAACTCACATGTATATGCCTCCCTCCTGCCTCCCAGTGCCTGTTGGGGACAGCAGCCAGCAGCTCTCCTCAGAGAAGGTCAGACCTCAAATGTCAGACAAAATTAAAAGAAAGTCAATATGGAACAGGGTTGGGCCAAAAAAACATTCGTAGACTGCATGCATGGCAATATGAATTCCGCCCTCCTCAGTTTCCCCCTGAGAAACAAAATATAAAATAACTTTAGGTTGAAGCACGGATTAAAAATGCCCAGTATTCTGGGTTTGTTGATTATTTTCACTTGGTGGAGTAAAGGAGTTAGAAATTTCAGAAGCATTTGGACATCTGAAGTTTCACTTCAAACACAGAAAAATCTTTAAGATGTTTTATTTTTTAATTGGTTAAAAGTAAAATGAAAAGATTGTCCAAAAGCATCAGTGATTTCAAAATTAAGTAAGACATCTTTATGTATCACTGACTTAAGCCAAAAATCACTTTTTGATGTTTTCATTTCAATAAAAAGCATTGAAGATGTTTTGTCTCAAAAAAAAAAAAAAAGCTCTTTTTTCAAGTTTCAGTTGCCCTCCTGAACCATGTCTCTCTTCTGCTGAACTTTATGGTGACAAGACCTGTAAAGTCCACGCAGTGCATCGATTGGAGCAACTAACATAGCAAGCGTAGTTTGGATCAGGGGTTTTCCAGTAGGAAAAAAAAAGAAGCACTATTTCCATTTCGGAAGTCCACGATTAGCCTACTAGAACAGGGGAAAAGAAGAGAATTAAGTGTGCTTATTTTAAAAAAATCGTAAGTTCATAATGTTTCTTCAGGAATCCCTCTGGCATGCAAGATTGGATTCATAGCTAAGATGGTTGCGTTCAATTTTATGAAGATACTCAATTTTACATGCACTCAGCTAACCTAAGAGATTAAAGTACTTTTAGGACTTTTTCTTAAAAAAAAAAACAAACCAACCAACAACAACAAAACGCAAAAAAAATAGCAAACTGAAAAAAAAAAACCAAACCAAAACAAAAGATGTTTGCAGAGCACAAGTGTTTCTTTTATTTCGGAGACCAAAGTTATAGCAGGTCAGTAAGAAGAGAAACAAAAATAGAAATCGCTATTTTTCCTTGCACTGGATTCCTAAACATGCCGAGGCTTCACAAGCAAGCAAAAAATGAGGTTTCTTTACTATATTATTATATATTGATTCTTTTATAGTTGAGTAAATAAGTTACACCAATGTCCTTTATTGATCATTGGCAATATCTGCTCCAACGTTCATATACAAGAATTACAGGACAAACTGTTTCTAATTTTCTATCCGGAAAGTAACTCTTCCCCGCAGAGTTTATAATAGTTCAGGCAATTTTAAATCCCTCAACAGGCTCAGCCGGGAGGGCCACCGAGGGGAAGATGCTGCAGACACTGCTGTCCCCTTCCTCGTCCCTGCTCTCTCTGTTACTAACTGCAGCCCAATGCATCACGGCCAGGCAGACGAGCCACGCAGGCATGACTGTACTTTCATGTGCTCGAAGGTATGCACATTTTTGCACAGCTGTACGCGTGTGGTATGGAAAGGCAAGGAAAAACCATTCTGGCATTTGACATTTTGAGAGCGGGGAGGAAGGGCTGCGGTTTTACCGGGTTTCTTCCCACCCCTTCTCCATCACCCCCCGTGGTCAGACACCAAGCCTGTTTTCCTACCGTCTGGATATCAGGACAGCAGACGTGAGTGCCAGACTGGTTTATGATTTTGCCTAGCAATTATCTTCTATCTTTCGATAACACGCTGCACCCTCCTCCTTCAGAGTCAAGAGCTTGCCTAACACAGACGTTCTCCGAAGCAGCTCTGGAAACTGCTATCCACTACAGTTTGGGGTTTCCGTCCTTTTTCTTTAAATATTTATATTGGAACAACCTATTGAAATATGCAAGTATATACAGAAAAAGCCTTGAAACTGGAGAAGACAACCAGTTCTGCTTCTTTTCATCTACTTGTTTTCTTGCTGCAGCAGAGAGAAGCCAAAATACAGGGCTGGAAGGAGTTCAGACTTAAAACACTGGAACACGGTAATGAATTTTTTCCATTACTAGATAGAGTTTTATCTATCAGTTCGGAAAAAAATCTCAAACTCTACCAGTGAGGTTAGGAGAAGGTCAGTAAAAATGAAAGAAAGTCTCCTTCCAACAAGGCCCTGCTTCAACTATTTCATTTTATGAAACTGCATGACAAATTCTAAAGGCAGAAAAACCTCAGGAAAAGATAATGACCACAATCCTCAGTAACAGCTGCACAATGTATTTAGCTTGGAGAGGGGTAACGGAGAAGAAGCTTTAAGCCATCTTCACGATCCCCTAGGCCCAGGCCAGATGTTCCTGTGCAGTCGTGTAACACAACTCACAGCATCCTGCTATAATTTAAGCCAGTTACCGGTGACCCCAAGGGCTCCTGGAGATCATTGCAAGCAGCATCTCTCTCTCTACCTGTTGCCAGGAAGGAAAGAGAATGGAGGAAGAAGATGATGTCTTTTTAAAGCATTTAATCTATTTTGAATTGCTTGTAAAACAGCAATTCTTTATAACATCTGGAAACAGTAAGATTTTCATTTCACCTCAAGCCTTCATTTCCCTTTCATCCTCATTTGAGGAACTTGCATCAACTGCACAGCATTTCCTCATTAGCTACTTTTCACTTGTTACTTAGAAGTACCATTACTTGAAAGGACTACATTTCTGCAACATCATTTCATTGATGTTTGTCTTGAGAAAAAAAGGATCACTGTTTCACATAAACCAAAAATTTACAGTTTTCTGTCTCCATGTAGTTCCTTCAGTAAATCATTTGCAGGCAATCAGCACACCCAACCCAAGGTGATGCTGATACCTCCTGTTCAACTGACATGCTCTTCAGAAATCTGTTGGTCATAACTGTGAATGTAGCTGAAATCTGGCTTGACACTTTCCTCTTGCTCCTGGTAGATGTCCAATAAGGGAACAGTGCGACAATAAACCCCCACCTCCCTGGATTTCTCCATTCCGAGCATCCCAGCACGGCTGTACTATGTTTTATCTATTCAGCTTCTCCCTCACACACAAAACTACAAGTGCATATCCTGTGAGATTTCTCTGAATGCATTTAGTCTACTTCAGATACTCTGGACGTCAGCTGTACTTCATGAACCACCATTTATTTTAAGAGGTCAATGACCTGAAGCATTAAGCGTGTTCCTCTCTCATCTAGCAGTTGACGACAATGAACTTTGAGTTCATCTATTCGATTACACAGATCGGGATTTCTCAAAGGAGGCTAAGAGAGTTAGGTGGTGAGATCAGTGGATTTCAGCAGGCACTCAGCACCAATATTACACACACATCTTATATTCTTTGGTATGTCCTGACCAGAGTGTCACCTCAGAAGTGAATTCTTCGCTTGTGTCATAGGCTTCAGGTTCTTGTCTTAAAAAGAACACATGCAGCTACATAGATCATACACACCACAGAAATTTAAAAAGGCAACTCCTCTTAATATCTAAATCTTGAGATGGGCAGGGGTTCAACTTTTTCTAAGCAAGCCAGTGTCAAGTGAAAGGTTGCCAAAATAGACAATGCCATCAAACTTGGGGATCCTACTCCAAACTAAAGGAGAGTCTTGACCGTGTTATGTCCTTTATCTTGTCAATCTGTATTTGAAACTCTTTGAGCAAAAGATAGGGAGATCAGATCCAACCCGGCAAGTTCAAAGCCACGAAAACATAAGAAAAAATAATTCTGCAGTTTACAACCTGGATTTTCCTTTCAGCTTTAAAAGCACATTATTTTGCTAGAGGATGTCACTGGTGAATCAGGAAACTATTGTACTAGGTACATATGAAGTTCTCCAGACCCTTTCCCTCCTACTGGATAGTAAGTATCTTGTTTTTTTAAGGAAGGGGAACTGAGATTGAAATAGATCTGACATTAGCCAAGCAATCATTATTGATAAAAAGATAACAACCACAACAACATTTCTCACCATTTCCATGGATGCATGATAATGTGATTGATGATGGAAGAAGTAGTGCCAAGATTGATTCCAATATGCATAAAGCCTCTTCAGGAAGTCGTGTTAGAAGGACCCCTGTCAGAGATTGACAGGTCCACTTATAAAAAAATCTATAAAAGATTCTTGATATGCATGACCTTAGATTTTTAAGGAAGTTCAGTAACTAAGGATATGGTTGGAAATTTACTTCAAATAACTCTCTTTCGTTGGATCCAGCATGTAAATGTCAATCTAAATAAAATGCCTTGATATATTCTGCAGCTGAACATAGCCTGCTGCAATGGCACGGGGGAGGATTTCTGAACAGAGGAACATGCCACTCCCACCATTTGCACTATTCAGGAAATAAAACTTTGCGAGAGATGTTCACAGACATTAATTCTCACTAGAAAAACTAATGGCTGTAAGTGCCATAGCCAGTCAGAATAAAGTAGCTGTTTTGTATTATTTTACATAAAAAGTTTTTCAAACTGCAACATTTTAAGACATAATTTTGATGAGGCTACAAGGCTAGTATAGCAAAGATCCAAACCAAACCATTTGAGGTTTATGGAAAAAGGAAAGAGCTTTCAGCACGGACATGTTAACATTACATAAATCAGGCAAGAATCAGAGCCAACCCAAGTATGATTTCAGAAATGCATTAGTTCAAATAACAGAGAAAGTGAAAGCTCCAGGACACAAAGAAAGCAATCTCTTTCCCTTAAAATTTTGAGTCTGCCAGATTATAGCACTGTTTGGCTCAGTGCCATTTAAACCATCCCAGACTAGGCAAGAATTCTCCTCCTCAGGCAGTGATTGGCAGGTTCAATAAAGGAACTCTTTCAAAAGTCAAATGAGGTAATATAAATACCCAAAGAAATCAGAATACACCAGGGGACTATTTATAGTTCATTCATATATGTTTAAGTTTATGAATCTAACATACCAGTGAAACAAATGAAGTCAATCATGCCATTACTTGAGCTGTACCGGAGCAAAGTCAAAGACTATGCTGAGGATTCCTTGGACTGATCAAAATCTTAGTGCTACCTCTCGATAAACTGTTGTGCTCTCTACCAAGAACCACCAACCGTGAATTCCCAAAGCAAAATTTAATTATATCTTGCCTCCTTCTCTCTTAGATTAAAACCAGTACATTTACACAAGATAACATCCAGCACATCTGACTCATGCCAACTTCTCATTCTGACTGAAATAACTTATTGTGCTCCAACATTTCATGAATAAATACCAAAAATTGTCTTCTAACACAAATTTTGCTCTATAGTTTTTGCTATTATGAAAAAAAGAAACATTGCATATCCGTGAAAAGGCCATTCTGGACTCATGCGAGGACGAGAAAAGCTACTCAGAAGACAGAGCCAATAATAGATTTTGTGGATGAAGGTGTTGATTTTAATCTAATGTTATTTCACAAAATGTCCAAGAAATGCCGTAAATCCATCAGACAGCCATCACTAGCAGAAAGCATCATGAAATGTTACTATCATTGCTAGGAAAGGTTAGGTGACAAAATCAAGCTTAAGAGCATTTTGAGGAAATTCCTGTCTATTCATGAATGTTAAAAAAGAAAAGTGTGTTAAAAAAAAAAAAAAAAAGACTTTTCTTATTACCTTTCTTAAGATGTTTTGGTTTTAAGTTCTTCTCTGTTGAGACAATGAAAAATTAATTGATAAACCAGCACACTTAGCTTTCATAAAGACCTTTTCATTTTCAAGGTCTTTATGCTCTAAGGCTTCTGTTTTGACAATAACGTGGGGAAAAAACACTTCCAACACTTGTTTCTGTTGAATGTAACAGAGCAATTGATCAGTATTATCCTGAAATGACGTAGAAAAGCATCATTTAGAAAGTATGATTTAGGGCCAATATTCATCATTAACATTGACTCTATCTGCTCTAATTTCATAATATGGAAGCAGAGAACCAAAGCATACAATAAAAATGCCTGGTATTTGCCTTTAACAGAGGTAAAAATCAAGAAGAGGGATATGGTTATTTGAACTAAGAAATACTAATAATCTGAACATGGTTATTCTGCATGTCTTTCAGAGCAAAGTCTCATGGAGCAATACACGGTTGGAAAGCTTTCTGTGGCTTTTTTCTGTTTCTTTTCATAGAAACAGAGTTGTATCAGCATCACGATGCTGGGCACAGGCGATGCCTCACTGTGCTGCCAGTTGCCAGAAGTATGTTAGTATCAGCCAGTGAACATGCCTTGTCCTGTGTCTTCCCAACAGGGAAGTTACACTCACGCAATCAAAGAGGAAATCAGGTTTCCTTACTTAATCACATGCACAAAAAAAGAAATTTGAGTTTCAAATACCCAAAGCAAAGTTTGCACAAAGGACCTAAAAGCGTGAAAAATCTTTGCAAAATTTTTATCTAGGATTGCACATGAATAAGGCACAGTCTGTTCACATAACTCACTGCACCAAAAGAGCAAATATTAACTGGAAAAGTAATTTTCAATGAATTACACATTTATTGTAATTTTTCAGTTCCTCCAAGGAATCAGAAATAACTCAAGAACTCAGTCTGCTATGTCTAATATGTATGTGGAACATGAACATATGCAGGTGATATATATATATATATATGTATATATACATATGACAACGTAAAACAGCATGTACATCTGAGTCAGATATTCTTTAGTAAAAAGCTAATACAGAAAAAGCACATCCCAGCCAGAATTTCAACTCCCAGAGAACATTTTCCAGGACTCCTGTTCAGGAAACAAAATTATAGGTTTACTTATCCACTGAAAATACTTAGATGGAAGTTACTGAGAAGCAGTAACCATGGAGCCCAAATTATGCCATTTTTCACTGTCATTTCCCAGAGCTTAACAATATTATGCTGCAGTGCTTTTATTTCTAAGACATGGACAGTGCAGTAAACTGCCAAGAAATATCTTTGCTGGACATAATGACTACTTGGCCGCCATCTGAGGAGGAGTGGCTTAGTGTAATTAAATTCTTCCATGACGCAGGGGACTAGACCTGATGACCAACAAAGGGCTCCTTCCAAATATTTTTCTGTGATTATATGCTGATTAAATACCTGTGTGTATCACCAGCTTACTTCCCCATTTTGCTCAAAAATTCATCAGGCAGGCTTGAATCTGCATCACTTTATGACGTCCAGTATTATATCAGAACCTATGAATAACTGCCCAACTGCTTTCTGTGTCTGTCCCAGTCACTTCTGGTTAGGTTTTTTTTCCTTCCCCCTGGTTTTATAATAATTTATTTTTCCTGTGTTGTAACCATAGCCCTTGTACACAGACCTCCCACTCAGCCCTGCACACAGAGAGCCAGCACAAGCAGTGTGCCATTCCCATGGTATATTCGCAGAAGATCTGCCAAAAAGACTTTTGCCTTTGATAAACTGCAAAAAACCCCACAACATTACTGCAGGCAATTGAAGTTTCACTGCTGCCTATGGCTTTCAACTTTAAATAAACTTTGGAGGAGCAGTTGGCCATTGGAGAGAAATCTGAGGAGGAGCTTAAGGAGACCAGCAAGCACTCCACTTTTCTTGCTGTTAGAAATGGTTTGTTAGGGTTTTCTTCAAAACAGGCAAATGGGAAAGAGGTCCAAAAGACCTTTTCTGGGGTCTCAGTGACATTGGTCAGTGGGAGACTTACCGTACAGCCACTGTGGCTCTCCACCATGACACCCATGTGTACTCTGACTCTTGGAGACACCATCCAAAGCAAGGGGAGCACGTAGCCTGCCACCAGGAAACAGCTGTTTCAGTTGCAAACTCTTTGGACCAGGAACTGCAGCATCCTGTATTCAGACATCTACTTACTGCCTGCCTGCAGCTAGCTGTCATCTTATCTATTGTCTACATGGCAAATAGATAGCTACATGAGATTACCTGCGTTGCCTGGACTCTGTTAAGGGAAAACTTTTTTTTTTTTTTAAAAAAAGCTTTCACTGAACTGTGCATGGAGCTCTGGTTAATCCCTGGGAAGGAAAACAAACACATGCAAGATGTCTGCATTTGCCTGCTGAAAGCTTTTGAATAATGGGGTGACTGACAGGTCAGTTTACTTGATTCAGTTTTGAACCTGACCCTTTTCTCTGTCCAAATATTTTAATCATGCTACACATGTTCACAACAGATTTCTGGAATGCATCCTTTACAGCTAGTCCATGATGACTGAATGGGGACTCCCAAGGTGGTAACATCATTAATAATGCCATATTGATCAGGTTCAAGACCATCTGAGGAACCTGAACAGCAAGTTGTGGATGACAGCAAGATGAGCGGTGCAATTGATTTACTCAAGGGAGGGAATGCCATGCAAAGGGACCTGGACAGGCTGAGAGGTGGGCTTATGCAACCTCACAAAGTTCAATACACCAAGTACAAGGTCCTTCACCTGGGTTGGGGCAATGCCCAATATCAGTAAAGACAGGGGGATGAATGAATTGAGAGTGGCCCTGCGGAGAAGAACTTGGGGATACTGGCGGGGTGGAAAATGGGACATGAGCTGGCAATGTGACCTTGAAGCCTAGAAAGCCAACCACGTCCTGGGCTGCATCAAAAGAAACGTGGCCAGCAAGTTGAGGGAGGTGATTCTGCCCCTCTACGCTGCTCTGGTGAGGCCCCAGTTGGAGCACTGCATCCAGCTCTGGGGTTCCCAGCACAAGAAGGACATGGACCTGTTACAGCTGGTCCAGAGGTGACCATGAAAACGGTCAGAGGGCTGGAACACCTCCCCCATAAAGGAAGTTTAAGAGAGTTGGGCTGTTTTGCCTGGATAATAGGGGGCTCTGGAGCACCCTTATTTCTGCCTTTCCACAATTAAAGGGGTTTCAAAGAAAGATGGAGAAAGATTTTTATCAAGGCTTGTAATAACAGGACAAGGGGTGATGATTTTAAGATGAAAGAGGGTAGATTTAGACTAGATATTAAAAAAATTCTTAGCTGCAAGGATAGTGAGACACTGGACCAGGTCATCCAGGGAAATCATGGATGCCCACTCACTGGAAGTGTTCAAGGTCAGGTTGCACAGGACTTTGAGCAACCTGATCTGCCCACGGTGGGAAGGCTGGAACTAGATGATCTCTTAAGTTCCTTCCAACCCAAACCACTCCATGATCATATTGAGGAGTAGCAACATGAGTGACATATATGACTGCTTTGGTAAAACACATATGGCAAATCCCTACAAGAAGACAATAGGAGAATTGCTTTGTCTGGCTCCAAACTGTCATTCAATTTTAGCAAGCAAAGGCTACTGCTGGTAATGAAAGATAGACAGAAGTTTTATTACGTGGCAACAAATTAGTATAGACACTTCAAGCGCATTGTTGAATGGTTCCCAGCCTCACCCTTTACCCATTGTTCTGGTGAAAGAATTTGCTTCCTACACGCACCAAGACAGCAGAAACTAAGGGGCGAGGAAACATTACTCTGCCTTAGGTAAGAGTGCTCTCTTCTGGCTACACATCTGAAAGAAGAAAATCAGAAGTGATCTTCATTTGCCTAGACATAAATTGAGAAAGTCATGCATCACGTTGTCCTATGCACTTCATTTAAAAAAAACAAACCAAAACAAAAACAATGACAATGACAATGACAACAAAAACCCCCAAAACGACAAAACATTAGGATTCACACTTACGCAAACAGGGTATTTCAATACTACGAGAGCCCCTCACTCCACTGCCAAGACATTTAAGGGGGGGAAAAAAACTTAAGGAGAAAAAAAGAATATCAGATGTGCATTCAGTGAAATTCAATGTATAATCACTTTCAGCTGAGCATTTCCACAATACAGTTCCAAAAGCACTAGTTGCACCATGTTCTCTACAAACATTTCATTAATAATATGTCGTTCATATAAACTTCACAATGAATGGAATGCTATCAAATTAAATCACTTTGTAGAAAAAAGATCACTCTGCAAAGATGGATTAGGCCAACTTAATGGAACACACAAAACTATTAACGGTAGTTTTTCCATTATCAACAGGTGATAACACAAGAACTTGGACTATTTTGCAGCCAGCCATACTGCTCAAACCATTTGCAGCCATCACACACTATGAAGCTAAGGAATGCTTATTTTATTAAGCAAAGTTTCTGCGTCTTGCTATGGTAATTTAGGATTTTTATCCAACCTGGAAATTCATTTAGCTTTTCTGCTTAAAAAGCATTTAGACAGTTTGGTAAACTGCAATGCACACAGCCTAGGGGTAGTTTACAATAGAGTTGAAGAGATAACTAAGGGTGGTGCAATCCACAAGACTCTTGCCTCAATTTCCATGTGAAAGCATGCAGAAACTAATTCAAAATAACATTTTTTAAAGTTGTTTAGGTAATGCTAGCTATGGTTCATTTAAAGAACATTTGAGAAGACAATCTTTACAATACACAGCCTGCAGTCATGGTATTTTGAGTGACTGCTTTTATATTTTCCTCTTCCAGCACACACTCAAAACTACTTTACAGACTTTATTTCCCAAATTACCTTCCATAATCTCAGGCAACTAGTTCATGTAATTACTTTCATACAGCTATAAATGTTGCTACCATTGACAACTAATGGTAGATAGGTCTCATGATAAAGAGGGAGGGTGTCATTCTACAAGCCAGTAAATGACTGCATAAAATAGATGTAAAATGATAACTACAGATACGGTTCTCACTCTGAATAATCCTCTGTATTCCTCTTTTAGATATGCAAATATTTTATGAAATGTCAAGTTGTTGGGTTTTTTTGAAAGACAATGTTCAATCTTTTAAAATGTTTTAAAGATAGAAAAATTTAATGATGTACCAAAATACATACTAACATTTTCCTTTTGAGCCACATCTTTAGAACCCAAAAAGAGATCAGTGTACCATTATTAACCTAGGGAAATGTGTAGAAGCAGATACGAAAGCCAGCTGCCTGTTACGTGAGGGGTAACAGTCCTTCCGCAATACTCCTCTCCTCCTTTTCGAAGGCAAACACCGACCTCTATGGGCAACACGTAATGCTGCAAAATAAATTTACTAAAGAAAGGCCAGATACGTTTGCAAAAATATTTCAAAAATCTTCGTGCACCCTTCTGTAAGACAAAGTATTACACTGAAGGAGGATATGGATAAGGATCTTTTCTCTGGATGCAATTATGAACTTCAGAAGCGGTTACATCCCTCACCAAAATGTCTTTCATCAGTTTTGTATCATCTTCTGTGTAATAGATTTTTGCCCATAAACAGACTTAATTCAACAAGCACTACTAATACCAAGGGAACGACTCACAAAAATACCCCCTCAAAGCTCAAAACATTCCAGATTGCAGCCTCGTGCACTGAAGGTGGTCCTGAGCCCCAGGATGATGAGGAAACACGGGGTGTCTCAACTGCATGCCCGCATTCGAGATGTTCCATGCTAAGGCTGTGAAGGTGGCCCAGCCCTGGCCCCTGGGGTCACACAAAGAATGTAGGGATGGGCAACCAGGATGAAGGAGCAGATGTCATGGTGGCAGAGGATGGACAGTTGGGAATATAGCTTCTCCTTGTCCCTCTTCAAAGACAGGGCACTGCATTCAGGGGCAGAATCACCTTTTTCTGTGTGGCGGAGACTTGGTCCACACCAGGAGAAAAACACGAACCATGACACAAACCACAAAAAATAAGAAACAGCAGCGCACAAGCAGGAAGACGGAACAAGTCTTATCCCAACAGCAGGAGGACAGAGCAGTCTGGCCTATTCCCCAGCACCTTCAGTACCATTGCCTGGTTGCAGGGGGCTGCTTTGAACTCCTCAAGGTCAAAAATAATTAAATGGGCCAAAATTTTAAGGCTTGCTATGCCTTAGAGCTACAACAGGGCAAGATACTACAGCACCATTATGAATAGGACATGGGAAACACATTGCTCTTCTTTCTGCTCTTTATTTTAATCTTCCTTAAGTTAATGACAGGGATGCAAACAAATGGAGTTTTCCTAATTGGTTTAGGATCAGTTTCCACGTCAAGATTTAATCCATCTTTTTGCAACAAAGGGCTTTTTAAGCCAATGATGAACAACTGCAATTTCATAAATATTCTTGCAGGTACAAATTCTTCACCATTAGGCATAAAACTGTCACAAAATAACACTAGTAATCAAATTTTAAATAGATTTTTTCTGAAATCATGGCATCCTGGCATGAGAAAAAATATTTAAATTAAAGATATTAAGGGCATGTTTTAACCTAAAACTGTAGAAATGATATTTCATCAAGAGTAAGGACAGGGGAAAAAAAGAAAAAATAAAAAAAGACAACAAAGACATACAAAAACTTACCTGCTGTACAACACTGTAAACTGTTTCAAAAGGGCATTTTTAGGCCTCACAAAGCTTTTTGGACACACTAATTTAAGATGTTACCTCCACAAGGCATACTGGGCATACTGTGCGTTTTCATAGGGTATGAAATTTCTTGCTTTTGCCCTTTGGAACAGAGCTAAGTGAGCTTCCCAATTTAATGGGATCTTCCATTAAAATTAACAATTATGTCATGAAAAATACCATTTAAATATTGCATAAGGAAGTGAAATAGATAAATTACCTGAAATCTCTGACAGCTTGTACATGTCAGGTAAGAAATAGCTCAGGGCAGGCTTAGCAAATAGAGATATAGTAAAGCAGGAAAAAAAACAAATTAAGAACAAATGTAAATAAACTTCTACATAAATGCTAGAAGTTGGGGGGAAACATTACTGAAGTAGAGTATTTAATTTACAATGGAAATATTATCATTTCAGCTTCTCAAAATTGTGATTATTTTTTTTTCCCTAAATTGGGACACAGTGCTTGGAGAGCTGTGACCCTTACTCCTGGTGCTGCTGTCACCATAATACCCCATCAAACCAAGGTTAGGGGTCCCAGCGTGAGGGCATTTTCTCCTGGGCAGCACTCCTGCATTCTCCACCTCTGCTATACCAAACACAAAGCCACTGTTCCAGCTGTTTGCAAATTAAATTTTGAGTTATAGAAAAATAATACAATAACGTATAGCTTTTTCTTTCATTGCAATAATCTCAGTGAAGAATTTTGGCAGGTCTCCAACATATTTATGAGGTTATTTCTGAGGATAAACAAAACTTTAACATGAAATTGAGTTTATTGATACAGGTGAAAACCGATTTCTCTTATCCTTCTCTACAATCCTATTTTTAAGAAAACACCACCACAGGAGGGTGGCCAGGACTGGCTAGTTGCACTTTGAGTATCTCCAAGGAAATACTCGTAATCTGTCCTTCGCCGGTGTTCAACCACCTTCACAGTAAAAAAGCATTTTCTTATGTTCATAGGAATTACAGTATTTCAGTTTGTGTCCATTGGCTCTCCTCCTGTCACTGGGCACCACTGCCCAGAGCCAGTCTTCTTCATAACCACCCATCAAATATTCATAAACATTTATAAGATCCCTTTGAGCCTTCTCCTCTCCAGGCTGAGAACTCCCAGCTCTTTTGGCCTGTCTTCATAGAACGGATGTTCCAATCCTTTAATCATCTTTGTGGCCCTTCACTGAACTCACTCCAGTAAGCCCACATCTCTCCTGTACTGGGAAACCCATGACTGGACACAGCATTCCAGATGCGGCCTCGCAATGACATGGGCCAGCATCCTCAAGAGTCGTGGGTGCACCCCACATCCCATGGACTTGACTACATCCAATTTATTTAAATGTTCCTTAACCTGATCTTCCTTCACCACGAGAAGGAGGAGTCTTCCTTGTGCCAGACTTTCTGGGCCCAGGAGGATGGTGATTAACGAAGGCTGGTGTTAACGAGGACTCAGACCTCTGGCAAGCTTTCAGTTTTATCAAGGGTCACTGCTGGGTGGATAAAAACAGGACTAGCAGTTGAGTGAAAGCTCGTCATTACTTTATCACTAACAGTAGTCACAAATTACACAAAACCTCCGTCAGCCTAAGCTACCAGATGACTACTCCAGCAACCCCTTCAGAGACCAGTCTCCAAAAGCTCTTGGTACCCTACAAGTCTTGCTCACTATATGCCTGAGGCAAACCCCCTCACATAGCACCTACATAACACGTTCACCATCTACATATTATTTTTTTTTTAATTGGGTCAAATTTGCTGATTTTGGCGCAACAATAAACTATCTCCATAAGTGCATAAGCACTTTGAACAAGCTGAAAGCTAACAATGGACTAAAACTGGGAACCCATAAAAGGAATGCAGTTCACACTAATTTTTTTTATTAGCTTTATCCCAGCAGACGTTATGAAACTTACAGTGGGATAAGCCCACCAGCTAATTCAGGGTTCAAGTGCAGAGAACAACCTCTGAAAGAAATGTGCTGTGAGACAGAGCAAATCACTTCAAATACAACAGTTCCCAGCTTCCCATGGCACATCACTGGCAGCATTTCCCAATCATCCTTGACTGCACAACCAAAATGAGAAACAAGTTCAAGGGGAGGAGGACTCTCGGGTAAGGTACCTCACTGCACTCTGCTCATTTCCACACTGCCTCACCAGGAGATGCCTGACCATGGACACCAAAGTCAGGGTCCCCTCCCTTCCCCACCTCCGTTCACTACTTATCAATATTTTCACAGAGCCACTATCCTTAAGCTCATCTGAGCAACAGCATGGGTGAGAGATGGGACCTCCTTGGTTGCAAAGCATCCAACTACATGTAGGAGCCACAGCTGCAGATGTTCAAATACAAGTCTTCTGTTTAAAGCTGCTCTGAATTTAATGTTTCTTAATGCCACATAAGGCACTTACTGTTTTCTGTAGAATAAAATTCTCTCTCCCTCTTTTTTCATTTGCACTCTGTAAGTGCTTATTTTTTTAAATTATTGAGTAGCTAAGTATGACTGGTTAATTTATTTAAATATTAGCACCATTTCCATGAATAGCTTTATCCTTTTTATAAACAGGAGTCCTATCACAATTAAGAAATATTTTAAAGGGCATCAGGGTCGTTAGGGTAGCTTTCCTGAGTAGAGTAACGAGTTCTAATACCGTGCTTATAATCTGTCTGTATATCTTCAGCATTTTTAATATGCCTTGCTCTGCAAAACGAAGGTGCCATCTGCATCTCTTCTTTCAGGCACAGTTGTTTTTCTCCCTTCCCAATTATATCTATGTACTAAATCCTTTAAACCACTATCCAGTCTGTAACTTCATTGGCTCAAACTAATAAACAGAATTTTCTAATTCCCTTTTGATAATCCTATTACCTGTCCAAAGCTATTTCTGCAAGGGTCATCGCTACAGAGATGTAAATCTGAGACCAGGTCTGTCTGTGGTCAGTTGTAATCCAGCTCCTCTCACGGAAACCACCAAGGACATTTGTCAGCAGGCGGAAAAAGCAGAGCTGAGCAACTGAGCCTCTCAGGTAGTGATTTGTATGTCGATTGCCTTTCAAGTTTCATTTTAGTATGGGAATAGAATATGGTGTTTCAAAAATAGCCACAGTTGCTAAAATTTATTAGCAGTGTATTTAGCATTCTAATAGATAAACTTAACTCATACAGTCTCTCAGAAAAACTTCACCTTTAGCCTCAGGCTGAAATGTAGCTGTTGAGATAAAAACTAATGCCAGATTTCCAGTTATTAATTTGGCAGGCTGTTTTGATTAAGCTGAGAATAACAAGCTACAAGAGTTGTCATTATGCGTGCTTTAAATAACTAAAGGTTTTGCTCTAGTATGGACAGCAAGCGGTACTTTACTCCAGATGGAGTAATTTTGGGGAAGAGGAAATATATTAGACATCTGACCGCTGAACAGCTGATGGTGCCCAGACTATTGGAAGTGACACCTATGTATAATTTAACAGAATTTATATTTTCCTTGCATGGAATCCTCTCTCTTTGACTTTGTCATTGATTTAATTCAAAATGGGATTTCTGCTCTTTTTTAACCTGTCTTTGAGTAGTAACCTGCATATAAGAATCTGCAAGAAAATATAAACAGGTCATTTCTTCTGCCTGTACTGGGATGAAGTGCTGTGCTCCAGTGAAAGGCGAGTGAAGGGTTCAAATGTCTGGGATGATGCCCAAAAAATTTTCATTTGTGGGTCCATCATTTTCAGAACCTCCAAGAAACTCGAAATGCTATCTTTAGATATCCAGTTAAGAAGGATTTATCCTAATTTCCAAGTCAGAATTGTTTTATTGCAAAATATACTTAATAAATATAAATATATTTATACTTGGTAAGTATAAATATTAGTGTGAAATGTATTGGACAAGATATTTCACTATGCAGCTGGTGTGACAGCAATTATTTTAGGCAGGTTGTGAGTATCCTGCTTCGGCAGGGGAGTTGGACTAGATGACCTCTAGTAAGTCCCTTCCAACTCCAATAATTCCATGATTCTGTATGTAACTAAAGGTGTAAATGATGTGTTACATGAAAAGATGAAGAAAATGTCCCTGTCTAGCTGTAGGTAGGTGAGCCTACCTATTTGAGGGCATCTGCCACCGATAGCAATGGAAAAAATCGTCAGGTCCACAGTTCAGTGGAGATGCAGGGAGTGCTTTACTTACCTATCAGTACTTTACTGTTCTCAGTGGCACTTCTTTGTCATTTGTACTCACATTTGGATTTGGCAGTGGACACAAAACCAGCTATATTTAAATATATATCTCAGTCCTTAGAAAATAACCATAACTTGATCAAAACCAGAAAATTTAGTATATATAACAGCCCACTAGCCCCCCACTTTTTGATACTAAGGGATTGCTTTCTACAGCTGAGATCCCCCAGAAGATGAGCATGTTGTGAACTGTACAGGTCTAAGTGGTCAAGAAACCTCGGGGCAAAATTACATTTTGGATTCTTGCTTCCAACCTGCTTACACAAACAATATGATCTTCAGTTTTATAAGTTTCCTGCAAGTCCTTGAAACTTTTTTGACAGGAGGGAACAGTTGGAATATGAAGTCACTCTTCTGCAACAGATATATACCAGATTGCTAGAATTATATGTGAATACTTTATCCTATTTCAGAACAGGATTTTAAGCTGATCTCTGTTATAAACATTAATGTCTAATCCTAGCAATTCTAATTAAAGCACAACTAAAATGATGGGGAAATGCATTAGGGAATGAAAGATAGAATCAAAATAATACAACATGAGAGCCAATTGCATAGTTAAAGATGATTGTTACATGCCAATATATGCAACTACTGGTAGCTGGTGATAAAGGGAACAGTATCACGAGCAGCAGTGGATCTTGAAGCCTCCACAGGGTTCCCTTATTTCTAATTTACCATGTGCAAAAACCCTGCAGGTATTTTACATCTTCAAAATGCTCATGATGCTATCTGTTCACATCTTCATCTCAAATGCAAAGGTTTTTTTCCTGGTTGAATTACGTTATTAAAGGACATTCCTGGTCTCTTCCAGGTCTCCAAAATAACAGAGCAAAGAGAGCACCAATTCAGAAAAAAAAGGGGCCTGACTGATACAATCACTAGCCCCGCCTCAGTTGGGAAATAGCTTCCAATAAATATTGAATATTCAATATGAATTCAACAGGAATATTGAATAGACTGGATTACAGAGATTAGACAGATCAGATAACTGCAGTTATAGGAGGCTGAGACTCTCACTATATACAAAAGCTTCAGAATAGTCTTAAATGCAGAAGACACAAGAATTATGAAAAGTCTGTATCACACTTAAATTTCTGCCCTGTCTTTTAGACCTGTTGTCATCTTAGTCCACTTTCAGATAGCCAGTGGTATAAAACCAGAATAACAAACCCTTATTCCACAAGCTACCTCTGGACAGAAACTCCTCCACAGACTGTACAGCACTCTGGTTAGACACTGCTGAGCAACGAGAGGAAAGAAAAACCAGGATGCTTCCATGATTTGGTATGTCTAACATGGCAAAAGGACACAGGGAACTCAGCTGGAGAGTCTGGTAACCAGCTTTCAATGCCATCCCATCTTAAACTATATAACAGGATTCATTTTAAGTCATATGGATTACCACAGTTGGACTGAATTATAACCTTATGTACTGATACCATGTACGAGCAGAGTTGGTCAAAATTAGGGGAATAGCACTTCCTGGGTAAAAGAACAAAAATAAAAACAGACCAAAAAAATCCCTTCCAACTATTTCAAGTGAAAGACTTTGAATTCATGACACCTCTTGTATTAATTCTTTTTTTTTTTAAGCTGAAATTAAACATTTCAATTTTTCATTGGCGTTTTCATTTCAGACAGACATGCCAGATAAGAGCAACAACAAGTAGAAGTATGATAAGCCTGAAAAATAGCTCCATATATTTACCTGCCAAAACAATAAACTGGTTTTTATGACCCAGAATCCTTTCCACTCTTAACAGCTACAGATAATAGAAGAAAAATAAGGGAAATGCATTAAATCGCAGTGAGCAAATGCCATATAGTTTTTCTCAATGCATTCGATCAGAGGAAGGGATGACAAGAGAGATAAGAGCTGAGCTAAGCTTTAATGAGCCATCTCAGCTGCTCCAAGCAAAGTACCTGCTACTTTACAAAACTCCACATGGTCAAAGTCCCTCCAAATTTCCAAATTATCATGCTTGTTACCTAAGCCAGCCATCCAAATAAGGCCCTGTGAACTGTAACTGCAGCAGAGACTTCATCATAAACTCAACCATGCTGGCTGGCAGATTCAGTTCTTGGTCTCAACCTCACAGAAAACTGCTGGCTAACAGGTATTGCAGAGATCCAGGTGAAATTGTGTTACCACAGTTGTTCTTAACAAAACTTATTTTGTAGGGTTTTTTTTTTTAAATTGTTTCAGTGTTGATGAGAACTTCCGCAAAAGCAGCATCTTTCTTTTTTAAAACATTAAAGTAAGAAGTTCAAACACCAGAAACAAATTTAATTTCAAGCTATGTGTATATCCTTGCCATTTCAGTAGTATGTCATTCATAATATGACATAATAATTAAAATATTCTGAAATTACTCCATTTATGCAATATCCTAAGGAGAGCTGCTTTGCATCGAACAAAATATTTTGTCTTAATTTGAGATGAAAGCATGTAATAATAAAGTTTTCTCATTTTGACACAAACTATCAAATAAAATAATTGCAGTTCTGAGTTCCTTCATAACTGTTGTAGTCCTATTAAAATAGCTGTCTCCAGTGGTATCCAAAGATAACCACACATTCCCATTTCTCCTTATAGCAGGGATGCTGTCCATGATTAAAGCAGTAAAGATACTAGCTATTCATTTTCTCAGAAATCCCTTTAGGAAGGTCTTTATAAATTTTAAATAAATTGAACTGACACTATTTTGAAAGACATTATGAGATACAGCCTTGGATCTTGCCTATTGGAAACCAAACAACAATGAAATGCCATCACTGAAAATTTTAAGTTAAATCCAAGCAAATCAATGCTGTTGACCATTACGTTCAGTATTATTGTCCTTTGAACTCTCATGACATGCAAAACTGGTGATGGGGAGACCTCGTTTCTTTCTCAAGAAGAGATCCCAGGTGGTGACATTTGGCAACGGCTCACCTTCATTCTCTTGTATGTTGGATGTTGTCCAGGTTAATTTTATTACTTATCACACTTGGTCACAGGCAAGAGGCACACTGGAAAACACAGCCCAGCTAAAACCAAGCTTGCTAAGACTTAATCCAAATGGGATGAAGTAAACCCTCAGAAAGATTTAGCAGAATATATCAGCAGGCTATATCAGAAGAGGAAACACGCCAGCCATTGACTATCTGAGATCTAAATATGGTGCCTTTACATCTTGGGGACTTCCTCAGGGCCCACGCTACAGCCACCTCCAAGCACTCCTTGCTTTTCACAGACTGCCTCTCACAATGAATGCAAATTTTTGTTTCCATTACCCATGCTTTCATTCTCTCAAGATTACTTAAAGTCCCACAGTCCTTCCAAAACCAGTTTCAGGCCACTGAACCTAGTTGTCAGTAATCCACACCCTATGGTAAAAACAACAGTAGAATGCATTTATTCAGATCTTACTTAGATGACTTAAGTAATTTTTAAATATTGCTATTTATTTAAAAGACACTACCAGTCATTTTAGGACTTTATCATCTTATTATTCTCTTCTGGTTAGTATGAATATTGATGCATCATCCAAAACTCTCCTAAAATGTTTAAAATATATGAATTAATATAGATTTGCTCTCATACAGACCAACCTAGCGTTTATTGGCTGCTAAATAGTTAAATGAATTATAATTTTATTTTCTTTAGGGAGCTTGTTGGAACACATCAATAAATGAGGCTCTTACAAACTGATTCACATTTGAACTATTCTTTTGGGACAGTTAATGATGTAACAGACATTTATCATGTAAATCCAAACAACTGACATCAGGCTAATCTGAAATAGCATGGTTTTTCCTCTGATTCATGATACTCTCTAGTTTTGTATCTGAGTCTAATTCTCCCAAAGAGAGAGCGAGTGCCCTCGCATGGATTTACATCTTATTCTTTAACACTGGAGAATCCACAAATACAGCCCCTAAAAGTGCTGAAGCCACAGCAAAAAGTTTTTAGATTTAAAAAAAAAAACAAAGCCCTAGAAAAATCAGAGTTCATTACTTCTAACACTCACTGAATTTCTCCCCTTTCCTAAGTAAAGCGCGCTGCTATTCCATCCACCTCCCCTGTCTGCTGCAGCTAATTCCACAGCCGCTAGTCCTACAGCGGCTCAGGTTTAACCAAATGCTACACTGCTGCAAAAACAAAACTGGAAGGAGGAGAAAAAAACCACCATCACAACACCTTCAGTATCTCTTGTTCTTACTTCTCTTAATCCCATGGCCAGATGCTGCAAACAGAAGAGGTCAGGACCTGGTTTATCCTATCACATCGGTCATAAAAGCGATGAGACAGGGAGACTCTGACACTGCAGCAACTTCCTCCAATATAAGGAACATTGTGTTCAGACACTTACCACTCATTTCCTATTTTGTTCGCTAGAAACCCATGCTGTTGAGCATATTTTCCATTTACCCTTAAGATTAGCAATGAGGACCCAAAGGGATTCAGGTATCTTTGTTCATACTTAAGACCACAGTACCTGTAATACTGTTATTTCTTGGGTTTTGCATAAGCTTTTTCACATCATGGAGGTGATAGTAATGCTTCACCTGGGATTTGCTCCAAATTTTGGCTCTAGGAGGTAAATTAGCATTCGAGCGCTGTCTTGGTGTGCATACCCTGGTGGTACATACATATGAAGCGGATTAAATGAATCACAGGCATTACAGTAAGATGTTTTCTGATAAGATCATTTTGTTCCCTTCATTTTACTTTTTTCCTGTCCCTTCTTTTCCCCTAACTCTCCCTGAAGAGAGAGTTCCTGGTACCTCCTGCTGCTTGTTAAAACAAGCCCTTTTCCGCCAATTCTCTTTTCTTGCGCCGAGATGAATGTCAGAAGCCTTCAAGAAAAGATCACTGTTAGATGGTTACAGCCAGGTTGGCTTCTTGATACAACTGACCTATGGCTAAAATTTATGGAACTGATTTCAGGATAGAAATCAGGCAATGCCCGTGAAGAGGCCTTAAAAACAACTAGCTGTACACAGAAAAGCTGGCCCAGAATGTGCACTCCATTTTCTACATAAATAAAAGCAAGTCCTGGGGAAAGGATTTATTATGTTGTTTATCTGAGCTATGTTTTGGAGCAGGATAGGAAAAGCATGTGTTTTAAGCCATTGACCTTTTCTCCAAATTGTGACACTTATTTACACATTCAGAGAAACTTCTATAAATGTCTTAGGTGCTGCATAACTGCACTCCCAGTTTGCTCGGGTTTAGACTGCAAAGAAAGCAAAAACATTAATTCGGATTTTATGCAGTTTTACAAGCCCCACATAAAGCTGTTTACAATTTAGCTGGTGAAACTTCAGCCTTTATAATTAAGAGTCAGTCATAAGATCCAAAATAAAACATGAAGCCTCTGGAATGATACCAATGGTTTAAAAGATCTGTGCAGGAAAGGGATTAAATCAGGAAGCCATGGATCTGACATACCCGCTGCAGGAGCTACAGCTCTCCAGGGCTTTTTCTTCTATTTTGGATATACTGACCTGGGTCAAGATTTCCCGTGCCCTCTTCACAGTGGCTTTGCTGCTTTTTGACAAATACAGATATACCAGTGTTATATGTGCATCTTCCCATTTAAGATAAATACGGAAATTAACCTGCAAACTAGCAAGTTTCAGTTTCTGCATCCAATTTGGTATCCAATAGCTGCATATGTGGCTATTGTGTTAGTCTAAGTGTCAGGAGAGAAAAAAAAACCCATGTTTTTGTTCATATTCCTGCACACATTAGAAACATTAGTGGATGGCTGGGAGGAGGGATCACAGAACTGTAGAATCATCCCACATTTACGTAGTGCCCCTTCCCATATTAATAAGAGCAGCTGAAAGCTATTAATACAGAATGGATATCCACTTAACAGCGCAAGAGCCAGGAGGATGGGAGATACACACCAGCTGAACCCAATCTCCTACGTTACACAGCTAGTCTCTCCAGCTGGAAGAGGCAATACAGAACCATTTTGTGCAAAGCCACCTGGAGGGCTTACTCCCACAGACTGCCTAGATAAAGTTGAGAAATAAGAGCCTCCATTGTCGGTGCCTTAAGTTAAATGCCTGCAACAAGGCGATGTGAACAACTGACTCTGTCAACTCTCCTAAAACATGGAGATGTGCTTGGTGGAGTCTCAGGACACTTTGCCAGAAGGGCAGGAAAGGGAATGGAAGAACAACAAGCATCTGGCAGTCACAAGCACGCCCTTTCTGCTTGGCTCTGCCAGTCATACAGGAACAGCTTCAAGGCAGCAGGCTAGAAGACAATAAATTCTTGAGAGCACAGATTGAAGGTCTCCCCATCAACATCTCTTTTCTTACCATAGTACAGTCTTATTAGGTGTGCTCTGACTTACTTTACTCTTGAATCATCACCCCAAGACACATGTAAATCTAGTTAAACTGCCAAGAAGTTAATAAATACTCCCTGTTGAGAGCTACTGCCCTAGCTTGCCCAAAGCATTAGATGCTGCACTCTGTCCAACCAGGGTGAGTCGGTCCAGCTACAGAGAAAGGTGCTAATTCAGTGTTAGAGTGTCAGAATTGGAAGATAATATTACATTTCAAATGATGGGAAAGCAGCAAACAAAATCTTCACGCATCTCAGAGGATGCATGTTAATGCCCAGAGAAAAGCCAGGAATGAAGAATACATGAATTTGAAAGCTGTCATGAACAACTTTTTTTTTTTCCAAACTGTTTAATTCTCTCAAATTTGAGAAAAAGACTGTATAGGAGACCTTGCACTTACAGGGATCCTATTGGCTGGGTCAAGCCTCACTTTTGCAGATAATGATAACAAAATGTAGATATAAAGAAAGCAAAAGCAAGACTTCCTACTAATTTACTTTTACAGTTATAAATACACTTTTGAAAAAAAACTTCAACCAAGCTAAGAAAAAACAACCAACCCACACCAGAATTAAATATTATCATTTCTGAGACAAACCTATTTTGCTAACTGTTTTCTGTGGGCAACTTTTTGCACATATAGAGCCCTAGGAGGCATTCTTAGTCAAGCCCTATCCCAAGACAACGGATCTCATTGAAGTCCTCCCAACTTCATAAGTTTTGATTCCTCCCAGTCCTCCCCTGTAGACATCATTTTATTTTTATTTTTTTGATGGAAAGGAGTAGTAAGAGTCTTCTTAAAGTGCCTACAGGGTACTACCTCTTCTAGATCTTTAATTAATGTCACAACAACTTTTAGTTTCTCCCCTTTTCCATGAAATGCTGGCCATCACCCCCTCTAAACACCCGCCTCCAGTCACTTCTAGAGCTACAGCTCTGACATAAGTGATTTTTGACAAATTATAGGGATTATATGCACTGCCAAACATCTGTTGAGCTTGGAAAAAAATTATATAAAATCTCTCCCCTGGGCTTCTGCTATTCATCATGCCATTGCTAATTACAGCAATAAACTCAAACCAAAACTCTAAAGGACATGTTAATTCTAGAAAGTACACAGATGTTTATGTAGAGTTTAGAAATTAAATATGTACTTAAACATCAACTGAAAACTCTGTCTTGACTTTCAGAGTACCATGGTGAAATGCTCAGTCCATCTGACAAATTGGGCCAGGCATTGAGGTTAAACATGGATTGAGGTTCATGCGCTTAAATATCTGCATTTCAAAATGCTGGCTGTTCTGCTTTTGCTTCAAACAGACATTTTTTTAGCATCCAACTATCCTCCTCTTCCACCCGACTTGATATACCCAAGCTTACTTAAAAAGAAGATAAATAAATAACAGGTTTCCTGACAGAAAAAAAAATATGAATTTATCACAATAGTAACAGCTATGTAACCACTCCAACAATACCTAACATACTCCAAAAAATTTTAAGCCTGAGATTCAAAGGACATTCACCATATAATATACAAAATTTAGTTTTCTCAAATAAAATATTTTGATAATATTTGACATTATTAATGTCAACTAATTATTTTTTTTTTAAATAACCAAACAAGTCCTGTTTTGAAATATCTGCATTCTGTCTTTCCATATAGAACATACTGGTACTGTGGTAGAAGTGAAGCTGATTGATGCAAAAGACATGAAGCTAATTCCCCTTTTCAGAGTGAAATCCAGAAATAAATTTGCAATCCATAAAAGATGAATAATTTCTGATGCATAACTATAGCCCAAATTTTGAAAGACTTAAAAAAAAAAAAAAGGCGGGGGGAAGAGAAAGAGGTTTTTAATCTTATGATTTTTTTTAACCTAACACAATGCTGTAGCTGCGGTGGTCACACAGGGAATTTCCTAATTGGCAAAGCCTTAAGGATAAATGAAACATTGGACTGCATCTATTTAAAACATTTCCAGCTCACAAATAAAGAACAGCGTAACTCTCCTAAAGCGGATAGAAGGAATAATCCAATCCCATAACCCTCTCATCAGTCACAGTGACTCGCAACGAAGCCGACAGCTTTCTACGTCAACCCCTTCTGCTTTATGTTTTCCTCCTATCGTATGATCTCTTCTTTAAGCAAATAAATTCCCGTTATGGTGGTTTGAAACCTTGATTTCTTTCCCAAACACAGTAATCTAATCACTAGATGATACACCATGCTTTTACTTTAGGTAAGCCCAGGAAATTTCCATTTACCCATATAATAAGCCTGTCTTTGCACACCTGGGTAACACAGTGCTGGTGCAAGCAGTCCAAGCAGGTGACTGCGGCGCTGAAGGCTGGCTCTTAAATCTGTATTTACCCACCCACCTCAGTGTAAGGGACCTGATGGTTTCTGAATGCCAAGGGAGCTGCAGGTACTCCGTATTTTCGACTGGCAGCTACGTGGCTTGGCGCCTGATGGTCGTCATGGGGAGCAGATCACTAAAGGTGCTTAGGGCTTTCGGCGCCCTCCACAATGCTCTGGCAATGGGTCTCAAATTCTGACCTCCAACCTTGACATCGATTTTGCTTACGTAATTAGCTAATGCCTCTTGCAAATCTAAATGTATACATGACCAAGGATGGCTAGTGCTCCAGCTTCTCCCCACCCCCTTTTCCAGGAACCAGCTGAAAAGCACTTGGTTCGTATCACGCTGACATTCTCCAGCCCCCCGCTCAAATGATGCCTTGTTCCGGATCCATCTTATTTCACCTGGCTCCCCCACATTACAGCAATCTTAACACTTAAATCCATAGTTTCTCCTTCTCTTGGCTTTCCTGCTAAAGAAGCTGCCCATCCGCCGGGTAAGATTGGCGGCCATTATCATTTAACAGAGGGGACAAGAATAAGGAGGGAAGGAATTCTGCAAATGGAAACCAGGAAAAACGAGCAGAGAAGTAAGTTTCAAATTAGCATTTGGGTAGAGGGAAATGGTGTTAAAATTCAGACACTTTTCCTGTGAGGCAAGAGCCAAAGGGACACTCTAGACACACGTACTGGCTGACCAACTGCCCACACATAGCTTGAAATATTAAATGTGCAATCACATCTTGCTGACAAAGATCCTTCACTTTTCATTCTTCCATTTCCATGAGTCCCCAGATTTCATCCTTCCCAGTTCGTAGGCAATGTCGTACCAATTACTGGGGATTAGCAGCATACTGCTGATTTATAGCCTTATGTAAACCCATACACAGAACAGCATTTTTGGCATGATTTGAACATATAGAGAGCAGCAAAGTTTTGCCTAGAGCATGTTAATATTTTGAGAAAAATACTTCTCATGTTTATTTAATAGTAGGACTACTATGGACTAGTAAAAAAAGCTCTTTAGAAAGCAAGTTGTATTTATTGATTTTGTCCTTTACAGAATGCATCTTGCATTTTACAGCTTGTTTAGAGATTTTTAAATTATTTTTTTATTTCCCTCTCTTCTGTAACTATAATTTACCACTAGAAGACACTATTTTTGTATTTACAGCTGTAATATATTACAGGGAATAAATAAGCCTTCATTACAAATACACAGGTACGGTGCTTTCTTCCTGAGCTACCTCAGAAACCCAATATGCATAAGAGAAAATAGTTTTTAAACTCTCTAAAATTGCTATTTAGGGTAAATAGAAAACTCTCTGTGAAGGTCAAAGGCACAAAATACTTGCTACTAAGTAGAAAGCATTCTTTCACATTGGATGAAAAGCAACACTTTCTTAAATGGTCATTTCTACCCTGTATTAAGGCTGGCCCATCTGATCTAATGGCAACAGAAGGATGAACATCAGTAATAGAATTGCTACTCTTAAGCTACTACAGATCAAAGCTTGTAGAAATTAAATGCTAAATCCAGGCATATACTTAGAGTTTGGCCTTTTTTCTTGCTGAAGAAGTGACTTTTGGGGCACAAAAAGGTCTCAAATCTTTATGAAGGAAGAGGAGTTTTCACTTTCTTCACTCAAAGTCTGACGTAAAGACAGGAAAATAAAGAAGTTACAGAATGATCAGTCTTAAAATATGTTTGTGAAGTCACCATATGCATTGCAAAATATGGTCTAATGCATTGATGATCTGCAGACCTGATAAGGAAAATGAAAATGCAATGTACCTTCTAAATCAGCAATTTTTCCCCCCCTCAAAGATTGCTGCACATCACGTGCAGTTAAAATGGCCCAAAGAGAAAACTTGAGATCAGAAGCAACGCAGCTGGTGTCCTGAAATGTCTGTTGGAACTTCCTTAGAATTAACGGACACAAATAGCTTCAGCAGTGACATTTGTTATCGCTTTACCACCAGTGCACATCATCCTGCACTGCTGTTTGATTTTACTACCCTCTAAGGATATTCTGCTTTCACTGTGTCCTCTTACTATGAGCAAGTATTTAGCAGCAGTATGAGACTGCACGTTTACATGGAAAAAAACCCCAAAAGCCAGACTTAAAGCAGTAAGGAGTCTATAAGAGATGGTTGCAATGGCCAGGGATGTATGCTCTCCAGCATGCAAGCCCATCCCTATCAAATGCAACCATCCCTGCACTCCATGATGCTCGCAGGTTGACTGAGGTTTAAGGGGTTTGTATTAACAGATGGCCTTAAATTTCTAAAGGGTAGCACCATTTTTCAAATAATTAGGACAGAGTTGCAGCTGGGTGTGCAAACACTAGCACTGTGGCTGCAAAGCGCAGCTGCTTTTACAAGAGCTGCTGTCTTGCGCAGAAGATGCCTCTGGCTGTTCCCACTAATGAGCACACCAGATTTCAGTGCACCTGTAAAGCTGGGGAGGCAGCAACTTGAGATCTGAGACATCTTATGATGGGTTGTTGCCAACAGCTGTGTTACACGGTCTTTACTTTCTCAGCTTTACACATCGACATCTCCACATGGAAGCACTTGCACAACATGCTCCAGAGCTGGTAGCATCCACATTACACCAAATATCAGGAAACCTAACATTGGAAAATGCTGCATACCCAGCACATAAAAGACCACCGCCATGCCCCAAAACAAAGAAACCCATCCCAAAACCCCGAACCAGCAGCAACAACAAAAAAGGTTTCACAAGGATGTGGGAGAATTTCCTACCCTGGTGATTGCACATTTTGCCCACACACTAAACACAAGAGCCTACGCCTTTTTCCACCACGCTTCTTGAAAGGAAGAGTTATGTACTACAGCAGAGCCAGCTCATCCTACAACCCTGCTTCCCACACATCACCTTGCAGTTACATGTTCACATGCCCTTGTCCTCAGGTGCCTAACTGAGAAACACCTGGCTTGGACGGCCTCATTCTCACAGCGCAAAGATAAGAAGAATAAATATTTATAACTCGACTACGCAGAAAGGAGAACGGTTTGTGCGAGTTGCTCCAGGCTCACAGTCTGACTCAGCAGCGGGGCCAGGATTAGGTTTTAGGAGTTCCCCACTCCCAAGTCTATGGTCAGCTTACCAGCCTGTGCATCGTCAGGACTGTTGCCTCATGCCACGCTGCAAAAGAATGGTGAAACACAGCTTTCCGTGCTGTTATGATTCACCTAATCTTTTCAGATTTATTAGGTACAGCGGATCAGTAACATAAACTTTATGAGAGCTTTCATTTGTTAAGCAATCAGTTCTCATCTCTAACATTTCACCCAAAGTACATTTGGCTTTCTGGTTCAAGCCTGCAACAGACTGCTTAAGTTTCATATCCTGTATTTTTAGTGCCTTTCAAGGCTAAAAGCTATGACACAGCAAAGCATACAGAGAATCGAAGCCCCTCTTTCCTCATAGAACAAAGAAAATCCTCAGCATCAGCAGAAATTTTTTTTTTTTATGTCTATGAAAATCATGGGAATGCCTTACATGAGTTAGACCTAGCATAATCACAGAGCTATCCATCCCTGACATGGCAAAGATGTTCAGTTTTGCCTATGTGATAAGGGACTAGTTTCTTATTTCTATTTCAGAAGTGACTGAATAGCAATTGGTTCAGTAATCTGGATCTATAAGCTGACAACAAGAAATGTAGAGGAAGAATTTATACTAATAAAGTCTAATTCATTACCTGCTTTTCTTCTGAACTTGTATGCAATGCTTCCCCTAAGTATTCATTATTTGCCACAGGCACCTGTATGGAAAAACTTATTTGCACATTTATTAATCAACTTTAGTCTCAGTCCACAGAAGAATCAGATTTTGCTTGGACATTTTTCCACCTTATCCTTTGATGCTGGTATGTAAAAATGTATGTAGCATACATGCTACAACACTAACATCACTCTAGTCTAACACACCAGCAGCTTTTAAATACAGCATTCATGGTATGATAGCATCTTAGCATTTGCTTCAAGATGTGATTTACTCTGGAGTCAAATAAATCGGAACAGCTAACACTAGTCTAGACCAAATGGGAGCACTCAAATTATCTGTCTTAAGACACTTGTGGACAGCTACTTTATCACATTAGAATTACATTTTTTTTACTAAAATGGAAACTTGCGACTGGTGTGCAATATGAGAAAACACTCAGTACTGTGTGGTGACCGAGTTCACGCAGAAGGCGTACTCCATCAGCAGTGCAGTAAAAACGTGTGAAGAATCAGTACTTTTCTCCCCCAGTATAGCCTCCTGAAACAGATAATTGATCTTCTCAAGAAGGCTGCATGACTTGAAGAACATTTACTGTGACTCTCAGGAAACAGCAGAACATCAGCCTGACTGTGAGAGCTCGATGCTCTGGCCAAACTCTGCTGCACTGCAATGCTGTAGGACCACTCAATTGGGCTCATCTCACAGATGGAAATAAATGAAGGGAAACTTCTCCTCTTCCCTCAAAGACCAGTGGTTCTACCTCACCCCTCAAAAACTCCACCATAACAAATAAAAAGGGTGTTGCTTGAGTACTCTTGTATCGCAGTGCCCCATGATTGCTGGCTGGCTCCTTGGGTTACCATATTTATAGAATGGGTGGAACAGGAAAGTGATTTTGATTTATAAGCCCTGTAAATTTTTTTGTTTTGTAACAAACTCGACCCAACCAGTACAAGCAGTCTAGCTCCAGGATGTTCAGAAGTCTCTTGCCCAACAGGTTAAAATACTTGGCTCCATCTTTGTGTACGAGAAATCAGCAGTTCAGACAACCCTTAAAAATAAATACTTACAGCATTTGGAAAATTAATAGGTTCCTGATTCCAAGTGGGATTAAAAATAATAATAATAAAAAAATTACTCACTACACATTCCCATTGCAAAAAGTTTTACAACCAATACTTCACTCCATGTTCCATATAGTCTCTGATGACTGAGGAACAGTAAGTGAAGAATCTCTCACCAATGCACTTTCAGTAAGAATCTGGCCAGACATCTTTTAAAAGAGACTGACATATATCCTAGTTGTTTTTTATGAGATGATGAGAAGCTCTACTATTATCATGTGTATTTTGATCTTCACTGACACCTAACAGCTGCAGGAAATTACACACTGCACCATACCTGCTGTGAGAATATCCCTTTTCTATCTTGTTATTAATCACTCTCCTTTTTGAAGTTGCAGGATCTCCTATTCCAGCCACCAAAATGGAAGAAAATGCCAACACCAGCTTCGAAGAAGATTTTGAAGGACAGGCGACACACACAGGCAAGGAAACTAACTGCATTTTTTTTTCTAAAAATAAGCTAAACTGTCCCTGCTTAAGCTGAACTTCCCCTTCCTTGGGGAAGCCCTGCCAAGCCCCTTGCATAGAAACATAGGCTCCAAAGCCAATGAAAATGTATTCTGAACTAAGTGACACCCCTCATGGAAGGGCAGGTAACACCAGACCGACCTCTATGCCAATCCTCCTCATAACTGAAGCAAACGGCAAACATAGAAGACAACTGAAGCCACCAGCAGCAATAGCACAGTGCAGGTAGTCTTGGTTTATTGCTTCAGTCATGAACAATGGCCTTTCTTCTTCTGGGGGAAAGAGAAAAAAAACCACTCACACGCTAGAACTAGGTTATATGGTTTCACTATAAAGGCAGAATTATTTTTTCCTTCTTATAGAAGGAACACTCAGTGCTAAAAGTGAGCCTATAAATCCTTTTGGCAAACACAGCATAGCATTTAAAAGCTTTAAAGGCATCCTTGCTCAGAAAGACAATTCTTTTTAATCCAGTACTCAATCACCATGATTTTTATGAGTATTCAGCTCTAAAGCTGAATACTCAGCATTGTATTCAGCTCTAAAGATGGATATCACTTCATCCCACCCCATCAACAGGTAACTATATGGCAACCATTCCCTCCCTGTGCTCCAAGGGCTTCTTTTTCTTTGTGTTGTAATAAATATGGCTCTTGACATAACTCTTTCTGGGTTTCTTTCTGAACAAGCCTTGCTGCTGTTGGCTAAGATTATTTTATATATTTTTTTATATATATATATATTTAGGGACCCAAATGTGAGGTACTACATCCACGCCTAGGCTCCAAAATAGTTTTGGAAATCAGGCTCCTATACTGTTATCACTATGCCAAGAGGTTCAGGCTAATTCCTGCTTTGGAATCTTGTTTGCAAAAAATCAGGTCACCTTCCCTTTCCACTGAAGGGGTGTAGTGCCTTTAGCTATCACTTCAAGATGTTGAAATTTAATCTAAACCAGAGTCTTGGCAACTGGCAACACCATATCTCTCTCATAAGAGGAAGAGCTGCTTACCTAGCATTTTCTAAATTTTCCATAGAAATAGATGTCAGTGTGAAAACACTAAAACATTCCTTGTTTTTGCTTTATTATCTAAGATGCGGATTAAAATGTTTCAGTTTGAAAAACACCACTGGAATTTTGAAATGAATTTTTTTTTTCCTCCCCATTTCAAAATTCAACTGCTTTAATTAACCAGCTCCAAAGACCAAGATTTGCATTACAATCAGAATTATCATAGCATTTCCTTACAGGTTACTCTTCAGCAGAACACGTATGGGCTTAAAAAAAAAAACAACAACAAAAAACCCCCAAACAAAACCTTGTGTCCTGTATTCTTGGTTTTATTATAAGTCCTTAAGAACATATTATGTATTCAAATACACTGTCTGTACAGAAATGCAAATATACTTCTGCAAAAGACTAGCTTTGACCAGCATGTCAGTTTTAACTGATTTCAACATCCTCATCCTTATGAACTACTCACATAGTTCACCAAAACCCTTTTACAGGATTCTGACAGTAATGAGACCACCAAAGTGATCAAGGTTAGAAAAAACCCAAGCCTTCTTTCTTTCTTTTGGAAGGTAATGTAACACATTGGTCCCAAAGGTCTCATTTTCAGCACTCCTGGAGAGTGCTCTGCAAGGAAGAGAAGATGATGGATAAGCTGTGGCACAGAAGTACAAACCAGCAAAGAGCAGAAATTTAAGACAGTTTCTTGTGGCAGCCAGTTTCTCATCTAACTTCATCTCTCTTAGGGCCCAAAGGTGTGATCAATGACTGGCGGAAGTTTAAATTAGAAAGTGAAGATAGAGACTCCTTATCCTTGAGCAAGAAAGAAATTCTTAGACAAATGTCTTCACCGCACAGATCTTTCAGCAAAGATGATAAAGACACCAGAGAGAGATTCTGCCGTAAGGTAAGAGAAGAAAAGCAAAGTAAGTTCATTTTGATTCTGTATAAAACATACCAGTTATAAGCTAGAAAATCCTGAATTTGCCCGACTCACTTCCTTTGCAATTTAGCAGAGCTCACAAAATATAAACAGAACAAATGCACATCCAATTTATCTAGTCCTCTCTCAAGCAAAGTCTAACTTCAGTAAGATAAGCAGCATATTTCACAACAACATATCACACAACACAGAATTTGATCTTTCTTCCTCCCTTCCCTCTCTCAATGCTCTGTCCCTGCTCAAGGCAATGGAAAAATTTTAACATGTTTAAAAGCACACTAGTCCGGATAGAGCTCTAACCTGAACGTCACTCATTACCATATACCTGTTCTGAAAAGGGGGGACCCAAAACCCCAAAATCCACAGGAATTAAACTTGGACACCCCTACAGTCACTAGCAAAATTCCCACCAACTCTGGAAGATCCATAAGTTGTTTTTTTTTTCAAATATGGCAAGTGTCTTCAGTACCATCAAGTTCACATGCAAGTGTTGAGACAAGATCTTCACCTATCTCTTGAAGAGACCTTCCAGAGTCACTGTGGGAAATGACTGCACTTCTGGCTAAGCTTTCCATGTCATGTTCTTTAGACAACTTACTCTCTTAGTCTCTTCCTATTTCATCACCAGCAGGTCACCAACAGGTTACCACTTATTAATATAGCATTCTCTCAATATTCACAGATGAGCATGCAGGAGTATGAATTAATTCAGGATGAGCAAGAAGATGAAAGTTGCCTACAAAAATACCGCAAACGCTGCATGCAGGATATGCACCAGAGGCTGAGTTTTGGGCCAAAATACGGTTATCTGTGTGAGCTGCAGAATGGGGAACAGTTCCTCGAAGCCATTGAGAAAGAACGTAAAACTACCACCGTCATCGTCCACATTTATGAAGATGGCATCAAGGGCTGTGATGCTCTTAACAACAGCTTGACCTGCCTGGCGGCTGAGTATGCCACTGTGAAGTTCTGCAAGATCAAGGCCTCCGACACAGGGGCTGGAGACCGCTTCTCAAATGAAGTGCTTCCCACTCTACTTGTCTATAAGGGTGGGGAGCTTCTGAGCAATTTCATTAGCATCTCCGAACAATTCAATGAGGAGTTTTTTGCTGTGGATGTGGAGTCCTTCCTAAATGAGTATGGGCTGCTACCTGAACGGGAGCTTCCAGCACTGGGAAATGGCAACACGGATGAGCAAGATGTTGAGTAATAAGAGAGCCATAGTCCTTACTGTCTCTCTTTCCTCTTTGTTACATTGTAAATCAGCCTCAGTAACACCCCTCTCATTTAGAGAAGGCCATCTTTGCTAACTAATTTGTAAGATATATATATATATATATAAAAGCATCGTTCAACTGTTAGTATATGAATTTTACTTAAAACACATACAATAGACAGCCCTGTAAAAAATTACTTCTGCATCAGCTACAGTAATAGGAAGAACAGGAGATGGTACTGGTGATCTCTAAGAAATTAAGGGGAAAAAATAATTAAAAATTGAGGGCCCAAGTGTGTCTCCAATAAGCACAAGAAGAGCTTAACTTCAACAGTAACAGGACTGACCCATCCCTTTGCACACACAAAAAGCCGTATCTGTGCTCTGGAATTACAGCAAGTCCTGGCTCCTCTGATTCACTTCTACCGACTTCAGTAGGAACAAGATTTCATCCAGCAGTTTTAAGGACAAACAAATAGCCCAATGTCCTTGCACTCCTAAATGGCTTAGGTATCTAGGACATTATTTTATGCTTCTGCATTTAACTTCCAATATTCATGAAAATAAAGAAGTTAGCTCGGCGCTTCTATAAATTTGTCATCCAAACAGCTGACACAGACACATTATCAGCTAATTTCAGTTCATTGTTGCTCCATATTTTAAACAGTAATATTTAAGATGTCTGTAAGTTACTGAAAAAGTATATTGTGCTTATGTAATAACTATGAATAAAGCTTAACAGCTCTCAAAACCTGCCATTGGAAGCGTGAAATATATTTGCAGTATATAGCCATAACCTTAAAAACATGTGAAATATTAGTAAACACTCACTAAAGATTCACTAACTTAAAGTTTTAAGTTTTGCCAAAGGGATGCTGCTGACAACTACAATTTAACAATTTAGCTGAGAAGAAAACACAGGGTAAACTCACTATATACCTTCCTCTGTCTCTCTATAGGTGTAAAAAAATCCATATCCTCTAGTTCTCATACAAGACAACAACACATTAGAAACATTTCAATGACTTCTTTTGCACACTGGCAAAGCTGAAGGCTCAATTGTACTCCAAGGACAGAAATATCTGTATCTTACTCTGAGGGTAGAAACTTCTATAGCATAACCACACATAATTTTGCTGATAACATTTGAGAGAATCAAAATGCTAAAGATTATTTTCAGTACTTATATGAATCACCAGTCTTTATTTGATATGATAGTTTCACGTTTTGCTCACATTGGAGTGCTTTGGGTCAGGATCCCACCATGGAAATGTCACGCTGTGAAATTCTGCATGTAGATGAGTAAGAATTCGGCATTGAGTGGCCAGCATCAAGCAACCACTGCTCCAGTGATAAAACCCACACATAAAAGCAAATTCTTATCACTCTTTTAAATACATTTTTTCCTCCACTTTTCATTCACTTAGAAAATTCACAGGGGTAGCTGAAAGTTACACTACTTTCCAACAGATCTACACAACAAAATAACTCTACTCAAAAAGATTTGGGAAATATCACCCTGCAAAACATCACTCAAGGAGTCACAAGATACCCTTTCAAACAAAATAATTTAAACACAACTGATGCTTTGTTTTAAATAATGTATTTGTCCTATTTTAGGGACTATCAAAATGCTACTGAACTTCTACTTTTAATAATGTTTTGCCATGGATTAATACTTTAACAGAGCACTAGAAACCTCATCTCACTGCATACTAGGCAATCTGAATGAAGTTCCTTAGTGTCTCTTAACAATGTACAATCTTCTTCAACTTGTAAAACAATACATGATTTTATTCCACCAAGAATTCAAATAGCATCTTCCAAAATATAACGACAGCAAGACTGTCATAAGTTTTTCTGACAGAAGTCTAGGTGGAATAAAGCTTTATCCCTTAGAGCAGTCCTTCCCCTCCCTGCCCTCCCCCCCCCTCTTACAGAAGTGTGATCTTTACCCCTCAGCTAAAATCACCTTCATCTTAACATTTCATTTGCATCAGTAGGTCAACTCTTTCGAAATCTACCATTTGCAGATATACTTAACATTAGGAAAATCTCATGATCTTAAAACAGTTTACATAGAAAATAATGAATTATCTTCTATTACAAGAAAAACCAGCTCCCTAAGTAGCAGGACAGTTGTCCTGCATTTTTTGATGAGATGATTTAAAGAAGAGGCATGAACAAACTTCTGTCCTTTACACGCCAGAAAAAATCCACATAACATTCTGGAGAACTTTCCTTCTTTGTCAAACTTGGTTCAAGAGTTACTAGATTGCACATCAGCAGCCTGATCACGCAAGCTTCACTTCTTTGAGAAAGCAGGCTGAAAGCAAAAAAAACCCCTAACAAACAATAATCACCATGGAAACTGCATTTATAGGTAGTTGTAAGAAATAAGCTGACACACCAATTTAAGAGACAGATTAAGCATGCTTAAGCAGGATTTCCTTCAACCTGTAATTAACAAAAAAAAAAAAACCCAAAGAAAAAGGAAACACACATGTGACGCCAAGCCTTAACAGAAGCTCATGACTAATGAAGTTGCACATAAAGCTCTGATCACTGCAGTCATCCATATTTCTACAGGGAAAAAAACCACCTTAAAACAAAAAGCAAAACTTGACTCAAACATCATACTTCCGTTTGAAGACTCTTGAATAACAAAAAGTAAATACTTTAATAAGCACGAGAGCAGCCTTCCTGCTACTCTTGGCTACAGTTACTCCTGCTTTTGAGTCAAAGTCACAGAGACCCAAGTATCCTCAAATATTCTGATGCAGACAAAAGTGGCCAAGAAGGGGGAACAAATTCTCAGTCATGTCACTGCTGATCAATCTAAGAACAGAAGCTCTAGTAGGTGCATGGTATGTTATACTGAATGATGCCCTTGATATGCAAGGAATTATAAGCCTCATTGTACAAGACCACTGAGGCATTTTAAAAATTCATTTAAAAGCTATGCAGTTTTACTACATAGTTTATGTAGTTTACTACATGGCACAGAAAGTAAGGTGTCTGTAAAATTATTCCGCAACATCAATTTTAGAGCTACACCTAGAAGAGCCAGATTTTCAGATGTGGAAGTCCCAACCATTCCTCTAGAATCTTATGTATTAAAATAAAAATCTATTTGCACTCAGATATATGTGTTAACAAAGCTCAATTTCTGCCACAATGGAGTTTTCACACACTGAAAGTCTCAGATTACACAGTTAGTAGGAAAAGGATATACCTATATAAAACCTGAGCAAAAGTTAAGCAGCATTCTAGAAACACTTATAGAAGGATGTTTCCCTTTGTTTTTTCTTACATGTATTTTTTTTAAATTACATAACTCATTTTCTCACTTTATCAATGGCTACCAGTAGAAAAAGGATGCGAAGCAAGAGGACAATGAAATCCCCTCTTGATTAGTTCTGTAATTCTTAGACAAGCGAGAACCTGCTTTCTTCTACATCCACCATTTCCTCATGGCTGGAAGTCTCAATCTGTAGATACAAGTCAAATTACTCACTTTTCCTTTGACAGGGTTAAATAATTTTCTCTTTGCAAGGATGGTGGTTATATGCATTTTCCTGTATTAAAGCAGAAATCTCATCCAAAGCAACTTCTTTCTTTGCCTTCTTCCAACCTCAAATTGGAAAATTAGACTGCTACAGATCTTTGACACCTAGTTAGTTAATAGGCTGAAGGATTCATTTGACAGTCTAGAGTAACACCATAAAGAAAAGGATCATTTACTAAACATTGAATAACCTTGCAGGGGGAGAAGAAGAGTTCTTTGCTAGGGAATCCATGGAATAATACCTCCAAACAACCTCTACTTTTTTACACCACAGGTGCCAAACAAGAAGAACTATTGGGACAGCGTTTTGTGACAATTTTCTTCTCCAGTGTATGATATTTATCATCTCAAATTTTGTACTTCATTTTGATGGTTGAGTTTTAAGTAACAGGCAACTACCAAATAATCATGTTTTATTTTAGCTCCAAAAGCATAACCCCCAATCCCTACCCACTCCCCCCCCCCCAAAAAAAAAAACAACAGAAAAACACAAAAAGAGAAAAAACAAAACTTATTTCTCCTCATTACTCCCCTGCTCCTTCTAATAGAGACTTTAGCCGAACAATTTTTAAACCAACCATGTTTTGAAGCAAGTTACAAAATTCATCTCATTTTCTAGATAGCACTCAACCTCCTCTGGAATGAACTGCTTCTGCATAATGCCATTTTGCCTATTGAGTCCACCCATTTGCACAGAATAACATGCATCTATAAAACATGCAGCACCTGAAGGACTTACCTGAAAACAGTGCCTCCATTACAACATTCACTTTCCTCTGAGAGGCCCCACTTGAGCAATATTGAGCACAAAAGATCAATACTGTATTCCAAAATATAGTTACAATACTAAAAGCAGATCTTTTTCCAAGCAAGCAAAAACAGAATACACAGATAAGGCAATGATATTTAAGACACCTTTCTCATAATTGGTTTTTATTAAAAGTATCCCATCTTTGTGTTCCAGTGCCTTTATACAAAAAAAAGACATCTGCAGTGGTATTATAATATCCTAAAATCTGGAATTCTTTTCTGTTATAGTACAGATCCAAGTAAACATCACATTTCGTACAGAATCTTTATTAACCTTACTAGAATTCTTCATTCCTCCTGCTCTCCTCATGGCAACTAAACAATAATGTTATTGCCTAACATACCCAGGAAAATATCTCATAATGGAAAGGTATCTGTTTACAGTCTAATAATCCTGATTGGCAAACGATTTTGACAAATCGCATGTATCTACAAGATAATCCACAAGGGCTGCCTAGATGTAGCTGTTGCTGAAATAGTTAATATTCCAAGAGAATGATGACTGAATCAGATCTGGTCAGAGAAATCCTCACCAAGAGTCACTGAGTAAAAGGCAGCGTCAACACATCTCAAAAGTTCTATGCATTTTATTGATTTCAGGAACTAAGGGATTCACAAGCTGAATCGGATTAGTCATTAAACTCCTAGAAACTACTTGTATATCTATTATGCTAGTTAATCAATATTACCCGAAACAATGTATATGGTGGAATGTTGGCTTCATTAAATCTAATTTCTCCCTAATAAACTTTAACGAGGTAAGATTTCTCTTAGCAAAGGAACCCTTAAAGCAAGAATCGTCATACCACATAACTACGCTAGTTTTAACAATAGCCTGAAAAACACCAGTAGTAGTATTTTGCATTAAAACACCAAGTAGGAAGAAAATGAAGGTTCTACATTTGTGTAAGGGATCTTTCCAGAAAATAATACTCTTATTTATTTATACAGAGAGACAGGACTAGTTTCTTTGCAAACTTGATTCACCTTCTACTTGGTATTGTAACCGCATAATTCTACTTGATATAGTAAGTGCATGCTGGGACAAGGAAACGGAACCTATCATTAAAATTTATATTGCACATTTAACTGGTGATATTTAGGCAACCATTCTCAATTAGTAATATATTAAACCCAGATGTTTCCATCTTGTAACTGGCCAACACTTCCATGAAGCTCTGCTTGCTTGAGTTTAATCACTGAAGTAATTGAAAGAGAAGATCGATGCAAAGACTGCAACAGCAGCTGCTATTACCACACCTAAAATAACAAAGGAAATGCATTCTGTAAGTGGCAAGGGCAGCAGAGTCAGCAGTAGCTAGGGTGTGGAGGGCAGGGTCAAGGTGAATGATGAGCAGGAGGAGAAACAGTAAGAGCCACCCCAAAAAACTATCTACCACTGCTAAGCCTAAATCTAAAGCTACGATGTCAGATAATTAATTTATTAAAGCTCCACATGACATTTCTAATCAGAGTAGGATCCTTCCAGAAATCCAGTTGACTGCATACTTCTGTAGTACCTTATCCATGTCCTAGCCTATAAAATAATGCACTGACTCTGCACTACTGCTTAATTCTAGGAATCAGACTAGGAAAAAAATACCAAAAAATTTAAGCTTTAAGAAACAAAAGCTATTAAGTTTTTTCATTTCTGTGTGTCACTACAGCTTCTCTGTACATCTCTTTGTAACACAACAGTCATTCTTCTATTGATTAACATGCTTGCTACCGATTCGGTTAAAATGACGACGAAGACAAAAAAAACAAACAAACACCCGAGTGACGATTCAAGGGAAAACATTTTTACATGCAGAGCAAACACATATTTAACACTAGTACTCTTTAATCTTCCAGTTTCCATGTTCTACTTCTAAGAATTAACAGAAAACAGAAGTTACAATTTAGTCCACAGAACGGTAACTGTAAAAGACAGTCAAAGCTCACAGCAAAGAGAACTGTACTAAGTGCAGACAGACAGAGGAGAGCCAGAAAAAAGAGTATTATTGACATGTTTTATTTGAAAGAAGAGTTTTATGGTTGCTGTTATTGAGGCTGACAATTAGCACCCAAGCTCATATGGATTTTTCAGCGTTGGAAGAGCAATACCGATTTATGAATGCCTACTTGACAAAGCCATTCAACTGTGCTGTGCTTTTTTTTTTTTTGAAGTACAGAATTATAGAAGTGGTGGCCCTCCAAAAAGGCAAATAAAGCTACATGAGCCTTTTGTATTGACTTGTAGGGTGAACAAATGCAAACACTGGTTTTGTTCTAACAGCAGGCTGTGACTTTCTTCCCCAGAAACACCCTGCACCTACAACACTGAAACGGGGACTCATTTTAGAAAAGTATTGCATTAATCTTGCCAATTCAGTAATAATGCTGTGGAATCTTACAGTACTGAAATGGCCCATTATAGTTTCTGGATTGCCATAGCAAAATAAGGGAAGTAACATACCCATGTTTTGTTGAAGTTTCAACAGCAACGTTGCTTTTGTCAGTTGCTTCTGTTCTGTGTCATCCATGTTGTCAGTAATTGGACAAATACCAACTGTATGGAAATCAAGTGAAGAAGTAAATCCTAGGTGAAAAGTTAACACCTGTGTTTTAGAGTTGAATTAAAGCCAAGAACTTCATATCAACTTTATAAGTACACTTATGGTAGAAAAAACCCTCAATATTTCACAGTAAAAATGGTGCAGTAACAGTGGTATAGTATTATAGTGTTCTATATGGCTGGAAGAGTAAAAATAAAGAGAAGAAATACATTTGGGAAGGAGCTCCTCTTCCAAAAATCATTTCCCACACCCTGCTTCCAGAATAACACATGCAACCCCCATTATATAACCTGGGAAGAATTTGCCAGAATTTCCCTGGGAAAAGGGAACCACAAAAATGAATGATTAACCACCTTCCAAGATGAAAGTTTTCACTTTTGTGAAAGATATTTGTCCAAAATTCAGGTTACACGTAAACCCCATTGCCACTAAAAGAGTGAGCCCAGCATAATTTCCTACTCAACAGTCATAAATGCTTATTTTCAAAGCACAGAAATTCCTTTTTGAAAATCCCTTAAAAGTGCACTTTTAGAGCAAGAATAAAAGGACACATTCCCTTTTGGAACAATTATTAAATCCTTAGACTGCTCAGCCAGGATGTGAGAGAGCTTGACTCTGCTTCCAGAATGATGGGATTCAAACCCATATCTATTTCCTTTCCAAATATTTCCAGCTTGATAGAGAAGGGGCGAAGAGAAAAAAGGGGATGAATCTTGAGCCTTCTAGCTGAACTTGTTCTTCTGTCACACACAGAGCAAGCATGCTTTGGACTACACAGTTCAGTGATAAGGCTACTTGATGGTGATGCACCAAAGGTCTGCACTGAGATCTGGATGTCTTCAGACAGAACAGAATGGGCATGTTAAAAAAAAAAAAAAGACTAACAGATTGCTCTTGTTCAGAAGATGAAGAAGAAAAACCCACAGCGGTACCCAGATATCAAGTTTTAGCAGTCCATGGAATACTGATCTAAATAAAAACAGATCTCCCATTTCCAGTGCAGTTGTCAACCACCTATAAATTACAAATTAGATAGTTGAGTAATAAGGCACATCCCTTGCATGATTCATATAAAAGTGATTCATGGAAAAGTACTTTCTCTATCATATCATTAGCTAAGGGGGAAATGTATAATCTAGATGTGTGATCAGAACGGTTGTTTCTGTCTGAGTCATGGGCATAATTGTCTTCAAAATCTTAAGCCAAACTTGCACAAGATCTGTTGTTACACAGAAGCTATCAAAGTAGACATTTAGGACCTGTCTTTAGCCATTTTTATCTCTGAACCAACTGACTTTGTATAGGATGTAGCACAGCAGAACAATTAATAACTGTCCAATATGAAACTTAACAAGATAGCAAGATATATAGATAGAATTACAAGATCACAGAATTGCCTGGGTTCTAGGCACCTAGGCAGATCACCTAGTCCAACCATCAACCTAACACTGATAAAAACCATCACTAAACCATGCCACTAAGCAATACATCTACCTGTCTTTTAAATACCTCCAGGGATGGTGACTCAACCACTTCCCCAGGCAGCCTGTTCCAATGCTTACTAACCCTTTCAATAAAAAGTTTTTCCTAATATCTAATCTAAACCTTCCCTGGTGTAACTTGAGGCCATTTCCTCCTGTTCTGTTGCCTGTTACCCAGAAGAAGAGACAAACGCTCACCTCTTTACACCCTCCTTTCAGGGAGCTCTAGAGAGTCATGAGACCTCCCCTCAGCCTCCTTTTCTCCAGGCTAAACAACCCCAGCCACCTCACCAGCTTCACTGCCCTTCTCCGTACTCACTCCAGCACCTCAATGTCTTTCTTGTAGTGAGGGACCCAAAACTGAACACAGTACTTGAGGTGGGGCCTCAGGAATGCCGAGTACAGGGGGACAATCACTTCCTTAGTCTTACTTACCACTTATTCCCAATGCAGGCCAGGATGCTGTTGGCCTTCTTGGCCACCTGGACACACTGCTGGCTCATATTCAGCCAGCTGTCAACCAATACCCCCCCATCCTTTTCCACCAGGCAGCCCTCCAGCCATTCTGCCCCAAACTTGTAGCATTCATGGGGTTGTTGTGACCCAAGTGCAGGACTCAGCACTTGGCCTTGTTGAACCTCATACCACTGGCCTCAGCCCATCGATCCAGCCCATCCAGATCCCTCTGTAGAGCCTTCCTACCCTCAAGCAGGTTAACACTCCCACCTCACTTGGTGTTGTCTGCAAACTTACTGAGGGTGCGCTCAATCCCCTTGTCCAGATCATTGATAACGATGTTAAAGAGAACTGGCCCCAGTACTGAACCCTGGGGAACACCACTTGTGACCAGGCACCAACTGGATTTAACTCCATTCATCACCACTCTCTGGGCCCGGCCCTCCAGCCAGTTTTAACTCAGCGAAAAGTACTCCTGTCCAAGCCACAGGCAGCCAGCTTCTCCAGGAGAAAACTGTGAGAAACCATATCAAAGGCCATACTAAAGGCCAGGTAAACAACATCCACAGCCTTTCCCTCATTCACCACTTTATCATAGAAGATCAGGTTAGTCAACAGGACCTGCCTTTCTTTCATGAACCCGTGCTGACTGGGTCTGATTGCCTGGTTGTCCTTCATGTGCTGCATGTTGGCACTCAGGATGATCTGTTCCATAACCCTCCCAGGCACCAAGGTCAGACTGACAGACCTGTAGTTCCCCAGATCACCCTTCCAGTCCATCATGTAGATGTGCGTCACATTTGCTAGACAACAATCAACTGGGACATCCCCAGTTTGCCAGGACTGCTGGTAAATGATGGAGAGTGGCTTCGTGAGTACTTCTGCCAGCTCCCTCAGTATCCTCAGGTGGATCCCACCCGGTCCCATAGACTTGTGTACATCTAGGCGCTGAAGCAGGTCCCTCACCTTTGGATTACAGGGAGCTTCATTCTGCTTCCCACCCCCATCTGCCAGCTCAGGGGTCTGGGTGTTCAAGGAACAACTGATTCTACTATTAAAGACTGAGGCAAAGGAGGGATTAAGTACCTCAGCCTTCTCCTCATCCGCTGTCACCATGTTACTGCCAAACACACATATACACACGCGTACATAAGTTTACATTACACATAAACATAGATCTCTCTGCAGGCTGAATGTACATGTAAAATAAAAAGCCCACAACATTTCAATGCAAGGCGTGCGTTTTTGAAAAGAACTTTTCACATATCTCTGAAACCCACTGGCATCCAAATGAAGTGGTAGTTTAATCATTATTTTTTCTGTGTAATGGAAAGCACACCCTCATCTGTCCAAAACATGAGCAGAAATCTTTAACTACAGTAAATGAATTACTAATTGTTGCAAGATAGATTTTCAAGTACCTTAGCTAGCACACTAAGAACACCACATTCTCTCCAAACCACTTATTAAGAGCTTTCAATTCCCTAAAATAACATATCACTTTTAGAGAAGCTGACCACATTTCTTGGGTCATCTCTGAATTATAGATCCAGCAGGTTTCTTTCTTCTTTAGTTTTTGTGAGCAAGTAAGATAGCGCCCTCTAACTTTATGCTTCTTTGCACTTTCATACGAACCCCTGCACTTTTCTGAACATAAGTTTTGAAGCTGGACATCAAGGCAGCAATGCTTGCTCACTCAGGGGAAAAAAAAAAAAAAAGAAAGAAGAAAAAACACACTCAAGCTATTTAGTTACCATTTATGCCATTAAATTATGAAAACCTTGCATGAAACATCAGTAGTATGAATCGCATAAAGTTTTCAAAAGCAGGTGCTTTCTAGTACCAATTATACAAATCCTCAATTCTTCATTAATTCTTCAATTTGCAAACAAAGATGAGGAATGATTACCACTACTGAAGTCTTATTTATGTTTAGCCACTCAGGGTATTTAACACACCACCCCCACCTTCTGCACCAAGGAGGAGCTGGGATTTAGTAAAGCCAATCATAAATGCAAAGCTTTCTATTGCTTGTATTAAAGCACTAAATACCTTGAAACTACAGTGTTAGAGCTATTAATATCTTTCAATTATAAATAGTTGAGGTTTTACTTTCTGTTTTCCATGCAACAATTTTAAAGCATGACCCAATAGTGACCTTACTGCAGAGCTGTACAAGGAATCAAGAGAATAAAACTGTAGGAAACAGCAGCAGAAGCCATACTAAGTAAGCACATAAAACTGACCTTCTCAAAATACCTTTTTTTCATACGCTTTGACTAAAAGCTGCTCAAAAATAAATCTTTTGGCTACACTGATTAGATTCTTTTCTTCTCAAGCACATATTTTAAAAGAGCAACAAAAAATACATCATTTTTAAAAGCCTGCTCATGTTCTTGAATTTTAAACAATTCTTTTTATCAGCAAACTTTCCCCAGAACTACACTACAGATAGCATTTCCACTTAATTCAAGGCTAGTGCCTAAGACCACAGGAATTTTGATACAAAGAAAAAGGCTTATGTCAAAACTGACTGCAAACCAATTTTTATACCACTACTATTAACTATTATTAATAAAGATAGATCTAAGCTTTGAGGAACAACAAATGCTATCCAAATTAGAATGACGCATTGAAAAAGCCTTTACACGGGGGAAACCCCAAACTCTCATTATGTCACAAAAACATGTTTACAGCAAAGCTTACAACACTTCATGCCCAAGCACCAATAAAAATCAAATTGCAAAATTAATGCTTTTTTCTTACAAGGCAGAACACTTTTTTTTGTTTGTTTTGGTTTTTTACACAGTTAACAGGTCTAATGTCTGAAACAGCCTTCCTGGCTTTACTAAAAGTGTATAAACAACTGGCAATTTTAATAAACCATGTTAATAATGCCATAACAATAATTATCAGAATAAAAAAATGTTGTGCTGATAGTATTATTACTACCATTGCTATTAAAGAACCCATTCTACGGACAAATCTTATGATGTTCAGTGGGATAAAGCCAGTCCTAGTTTTTTTCCAAAATCCTCTTTCTTTGTTTTTCCCTTTCCATTGCTATGCACTTACTCCGATTTTAAAAACAAAACAAAAAAGAAATCCCACACACTTAACTATAACCAGCAAGCTACAGGAAAACACAAATTCATTTTATGACATGGACATTTTGTGACCTGGACATCACTTCCCACGTATTAATGGCATCAAATCTTTGTAATGCATTGCTCTTAAGTCTAATGCTTGTCTAGGTCTTGTGTTTTCTCCCTCCCTCCACATCATACATCTTTACATAATGCAGGTTAAACTGAATCACCTTCTTTCTCCCTCCCATGCTTATCTTCACTGCTACAACAATATTAATTTGCCTCCCTGAGTTATACTAATTCCTTAAAGCTCAATAATGATTAGCTTTAAGATTATTAAGGTTACTTCTATAATGCAAGACGGATTTTTATTTGCTTTCCTGTTTCTCTGGAGGTTCTTGAGCTGTGTACATTTTTTGCTTTTCAAGATAATGTCAGTTTCACTCCTAAAAGGTTTAGTTAAAACTTGGGAAAACGGATTAATTTAGAAAGATGTAAGAATTTATGGTTATCTCTGAAATTAAGAAACTCAAAAAAACCCTCCAAGTAAACAAATAGGTCAAGTAGTTCACTATGCAGCAATATCATGACTACATTTTCCGTTTTTTGCCCCTAAATACCAACATCAAAGAGTGTCCAAAGTTCTTATCCGAGAATGAGTGTTAACTTTTTTTTAATTAAAATTATAAAACCTGTAGCTCATATTCACATTGATGGGGGAAAAGGGGAAAGAAAAGAAAAACTCTTCCATAAGATCACAGGAAGTATTTTTAGATGCATTTCAGCTACAGATTTGACCCCCACATTGACATCAAAGCTGTTTTGTTTTTTCCCCCCATACAAAGCCAAAAAAAAAACCCCAAAACAAAACCAGTAAACAATATAAACCAGAAATATTCAGAAAAAGAAAGTCACTAACTAAATTACAGAAAATATCCGTATTAAGAGAAATAAAGCAGTCACATACTCAGATCACAAACTGACAAGACATTCAGTAGAAAATGAAAAGCTCTCTCAATTTTCTTTCCATTTTGGGTGAACCACAAAACTTCAGTTTTGGGCACTGCATTTGATACATAAATTAAAATACTCAGAACAAAGAAAGGTACTTTGTATTTCTGAGAGTCAGGTTCTAGCATGAGAACTTCCTGAAAGACACATTAAACTATATACATATTTTTTTTTTTAATTTGTAGTGAAAAAAATCAGTAGATTTGACTAAAGCTCTTAACTTCTTATTCTAATTTATTCTAAGTAGTATCAGAACTATTCAGCTTTTAAACCAGCAAAGTTGAACTACTGATAAAGTAACTGGAATACAAAACTTTAAAGGTTTTTCTTACAGTTTATTTGTCAATGTAGGATCATCCGTAATTCATGTGCAGAGTAATGTATGCAAACCTTGTTCAACTGAACCACATTTCATGAGCTGCAACTATGGTTGCACAGACAATGCAGTGAAAGAGCAAAATATTTGAGAGGAGAGAGGTCTGTTACAAGTCAAATATGAAATCTGCAAGAACTCCTACCACTTTTCTCAAATATATTTAAACTGTAATTAGATTGATATAAACCCTTAGCGCTTGATATAAACTAAGCCAAATTCAAGCATATCCATATCTGGATAAAACTGACCTATACTATTAGTCAACATTTTCGTAATCCATGATGCAGTCTCTCCTTCTCTCAGATACTGTATTTACCTGTGTTAATTTCCTCTGCTATATGGATATCTTCAGCTTGCACAGACTGATCCAACATCTCAACAAAACGTTCCTGAATTTCAGCATCGGCCTCATCACCAAACTTATAATCACTGAGCATCACACTGGATCCAGCAACAGGGACAAACAGTCTTTGAGGTAAGACATGATATTCCCTCTCAAGATCTGAAAGAAAAGGGGGAAAAATACCATCCAAATAAAAGCCTTGCCAGTTATGATAAAATTCCTCATTAATCTCTGACCATAAGATAAAGCTATTGCAAAAGAACTGCTAAAGGTTTCCATGTCAGAATTCTGTTTTCAGGCATGGCTTGTTTCCTTGATACTGTTTGATAAAAGTTTTGGCTACTATTACGCTGTTCTATGTTCTTACATTAGCCTCTCCAGAAATACCTGAGAGACCTCCAAAGCAGACCACAAAAATGTTAAAGAGACCTTTTTTAACGTTTAGAATGATTAGCGAAAGTACTCTGGGAAAGACTGCAGATAAGAGCGTACGCAGAACAGCACATGATCTCAACACCACAACGGATTGCAACCATTGGGTTAAAGCCACAAAGCACGGCTGCCACCTACAGAGGAAACCGAAAACTGCATGCAATTGAAAACTGCAAGTTTAAATCATGAGGGATGGATAAAGTTGGCTAACACCAAAACGAACCACATTCCCTAAGAGTGAATGGTAATTCTGAACATGAATCGTTTTTCCTTACACAATTAACATGTTCCCATTTCTTTTCTATTTCTTCTAAAACCACTACCAAAGGTAGTATCTCTTAAAAGGCTTTCTTTTATATAAGATCTTCAAATTGATATTTCAATCAACTAATAATATACGGTTTGATTAAAAAAAATATCAAACAACACCACAAGAAGATCATTTGATGTCATTGCACTGACTCAAAGAAATTTAAAGAATCACCCACTGTCAGCTAGGAGATCTGGTCTCAGCATATACCCCCTTAGTTTTTAATGTAATTACGATCGGCAGCTTTGGTTTCATTAGATCAATTTGCATTGTGTTCTGGCCACTGCATGGTGCTCTGTTAAATTCAAGCTAATGCAACCCAGCAATTATTCATGGTGCTGAAATAAGTTCTACTTTAAAAGACACAAAGGTTGTCAAATAGTATTTGATGATGAGAAATAAGTTGAGGGGGCAAAGACAACACAAGTGATGTATTTGCACAAAAAAAAATAATCAGGATACTTCTTCACATCATAACACCCCACACAATGCCATATTTAATTTAATGGAGATGAACTATAAAACCTAAGAGCTAACATCCATTAGATTTCACCACATAGCCTTCCATATTCTTATATCACCCTTGTCCAGCTGGTTCTTTTAACCCTACCAAGTTTTAGCATACTACAATATTAACAGGAATACCATTGAGTTATTTAAAAAAAAAAAATAATAAAAATTTCAAATGTGCAAGTTACAGTTAGAACTTCAATGACAGAAGTTTTAACTAGAGAATTTTTAGCAATTACAGAATTTCTGATGCACCGAATAGAAAGAACCTGAAATTGCATTTTGTGGTCATGAGAACTAAATGCAAACTTGGTGTGAAAGCTGTGATGCCAAAGAACGTATCTGAACTTGACAAAAATTCTCTGGATTTAAGAAAAGTCAAGGCTGCCAAACAGAAATTGTGCCATTTGCTTTTAATTCTCCTCTAACCTTACTGGAATTTCAGCACAACAGTTCTTTCTAAGAACCACAATTCACTGCAAATGTAAACTGGTGGCTTTTTTTTGAATGCCTACTTTTTTTGTGAGGTCCTTCATTTATAATCAGATCTTCAAATAGTATTTCACACCGATCACTCAATGTGTTTATTATGTCTCTTTTCAAAGCCTGCAAGGACAAAAGCAAAATTATCATTAATATAAAAGCCATTTCCAAAGCTTTTGACTAGTAAGAAACAAGAATCCCTCATAGGCTTAAACCATGTTGAAAGAATAGTTTTTCCCAGAAAATAAAAATTTTTAAGAGAATTTTTGGAAGTCCAATAAAGAGAAGCCAACATGAAAGGAATTAAAATTAAAACCCAACAATACAAAAACAAAAAGCGGAGGAAATTTTTAGTATTGTTAGACTAAGAACTGACAACTTCTAGACACTGCCATTAAAACCAAACAATAATAATCAGAAGGTAACAATAACCACTCCATAAGGGGGAAAAAATTCACTGTACAAATAAATCTGTATTTTCCCACTACACATAGAAAAATATAGTCTGTAACCTTTTCTTAACTTTAAGAAAATTCTTCAAAGCCTAATCATGTCGACAATTTGTGCATTCACCAGAGAACAGCCTTAGCAACAGGAGACATACCTGCTAGAAGTGAAAAAGGAACTGAATCTACCACATATGCACACATGTGGTTTCTAAAACAATCCCTGCGTTCAAGGGGATAAACATTTTGACCCCGGTTCAGACCATGACATTATGGCGAAGAAAAGCCAGCATGACCAATTTCATGTATTTCAGAAAAATATTTCAGAGGAACTAAGAACCTTTTCACTACCTGAACAGCTTCTTTGACTTTTGGCTTGTTGTTATGTACGTAGGCTCTGCATTTCACAGCACCTTTGAGATTTATGGAACCACTGCAGACCTGGACTGTCGCTGTTGATCTGTGACTTGAACCCTGGGACTGAAAAATAAACATGTTTCAGTTTTATCTTGTTACCAAGGCACTTGCAGCATGAGTAACAAAAAACAGAACTAGGAAGTTAATAGCATACCTTAAGACGTTTACTTATAACCTGGTTTCCCTCATAATTTATAACTCTAATTTATTTAGTTTTTTAGTTTTGTTAGTTAAGACTGAAAAATCTCTCCTTCTCCATTATGGAAAATGTATTTACTTTTCCAAACATTCCATTTCTTACAATTTAAATATTTGCATCAGGCAAGTGGCTTGCAGCTAATATTAGTATTGCAAACTAGAAATCTTTTTAGGATTTCTTTTTAAGCAGTAAATTTTGTATATTTACTATATAGCCTGCAAAGCCTACAGTATCCTGAGAGTCATCCCATTAGTTAGCACCAAATTATAAATGCAGTCACGTTTAGAACTGTATCAAACTGTTGCCTAGAAATATTCACCCTAATTACCAAAATCATGAGTGCATTGTATTAGGCACTCTAAGACAATACCTGGCAACACAGGGATGCGTAACTTCCACAAGAACCACACAAACTACTTCTGCCAAAACAAAAAAAAAATTCCTTTCTCTGAGGCAGTTAACCACTGGAACAATGTATCAACAAAAGGTAACATTTCTACAAGTTTTGCTGCATATAACTTTCCAGAAACCTGGATCTACCTGACGAACAGGATGGCCTGTGCTGTGCAAGAAACCTACAAAGCAATGCCGGGATACCTTTGGACTTTTGGACCTAGACTGGGGCATCTAATTCAGCGCCCAAGTCAGCATAACCTCTGGTAAAGAGGAACCTCCTGACATAAGTCCCAACAGCTTCAGATTATGATTCACCTCACAGGATCCATACCTTAATCCAAAACTAGTGACTCAGCTTGACAAAATCAATGACAAAAGCATTCACATAAAGGTCCATAGCTAGCCACAGCAAGTTGAAGCATGGGGATGATTCTGAACTTCAGAAGGATGCAAAGTCACCTTGAAATCAACATATGCAGGTACTGACAGGTAACCTACTATCAAACTAATTAATTTGCAGGATTTCATTTCTATAACTAGTTTTTCATATTTTCCTTGGGCTGTACCATGCAATTCTTAGATGATGCAGTTATCACAGCTTGAGAATTTCTAAAGACATGAAATACACGCATCTGTCCAGAGAGTCATAGCCAATACCTGCAGGGGAATCAGAAGTCCTATGACAAAATAAACTGGATTTCTGGACAGTAATTCAGAACGTCCTTTCATTTTTATTCTATTTTATAAGATAACAAAGAGGTTATACTTTACAAATCACTAAACACTTACCAGCTGTGTCAGAACTTTGACATCAGAAAACTGAGTGCTGGACTGAGTATTTCCTCTTAACTTTTTCTGAGGGGAAAAAAATTCTGAGTCACGAAACAGGAAAAATATCTCCTTGAATCAAAATCTCCTCACTATGGTATAAAATGTGCTCTAATTTCTAGCTTTTAAGAGCTCACAGTAAACATCTATGAGAATATCATTACAAAACCAAGAGAAGAATGCATCAGCCAGACAAATGCATTTCCGCTCCTTGTTAAACATTCGGACATATGTAGGTATTAGAAATCTCATCACCTACATTCACACCTTAGTCATGTTCTTTAATGAGGAGACAGCATATAGAAAAATATTTAGGCAGACTTCACACGTAAGTGCTGTCTTCACATTGCCAGAGGAGCCAATTTGCAGTAATGAAGATGGGAACACAAGCAGTCTCGTGTATTAGTTACCCGAAACAGGCTGATTAGATCAACAAACATTCCATAGAAGACATCTAAGTCAATGCTTTATTATATTGGAGATTCTAACCACACCTCCATTAGACTTCAATTCCTTGCTGTTCAGGACTCACCTGCCCTTCCAGTAGTTCTGTATCACCATCTTTAACTTGTCCATTGATTAGAAAAACACTGTCTTCTATTTGTTTTGACCATCGATTTAATCCATTCTTTAAAAAAAAAAAAAAAAAAAGTGAAAACACAAAGATGTCATAAGAAAGAGAATTTCACTAAAGGAGTTGGACAGTATCATGCTGAAAATTACAGAAATACTGGTTTCAACAGTTACTCGAGAGAGTTTTAAAGTCTCTGAAAAATTTTCTGTATGTTTTTCCAAAGCTAAATCTTAAAACCAAAATGTTCAGAATATACTCTCAACAAAGAAGTATTTCAAAATAGTTAAGTGCTACCCCAGGGATTTTACTTTTGTAGAGAGAGATGTAGCCAACTGAAAGTCAATTCATATTAAAAGCACCCCATTCCCCTGTTCTAATTGGATGCAATGTTTCACTAGGTGAAGCACAGGAGTCTTTAGTTGGAATACTCATGACAATTGATAAATTGATAAATAAGTTAAGGAAAGGAAATTGCCAACACTAAGCATAGCAGAAGAAAAGCTATCTTCATAGCAACTTCAAACTACATTTAGAAGCTGAATAACTGCCAAACATTCTCCACCAAATAGTCCTACTCCTCAAACTATTCTGATCTTTCTCTTTCATTTAATTTTCAACAGAAAAAGTAGTGTAGAGACCAACTACAGAACTGGAGCAGCTGGTTAGTTACCTTGGTATTCTTCTCCAAGTCATGGTTTGGTGAAGTAGCAAGAAGTGGGATGTGAATATTAACATTTACAGTGCAGTCCAAAACTAACCAGGTAGCAGACAGAGCACTCTGGTATTTCCAATCTGCTGGTTTAGCTGAACTCTGAGAGCAGAAACAAGCAATAAAGCATCTCTACAAAACACTGTGTAACTCAGAGATAGCAGGTTGTGTTTTTCTTTTGAAACATTACTTGTCATGCATTAAAAGCTGTATATAACACACAGGATGACGTCCTTACCTTTGGATCTTGCACATCATAGGTTCGGCAAACTACTCTTTGCTACTTAAAGAAAAAGTATTCTTTACTTTTTTTTTTATTTACTTATTTTTTATTTACTAAAGAAAAATTACTTTGTCCTTAACTTCTTTGTTGAGCTAATTTATGCTCTGAAGAAAGTTCTCACCTTTCATTAGTGTAAAAAAGTGAAAAAAAAATTGACTGAAAACTCCAACTACCATAGTGATGCTGTCCCATCTCTTAAAAATACATTAAGATCAATATGTATTCACAGGGAGAATCACCAATGCACCAATTTGCAATCTGTCCCTGTCTCTCTCATCTCTCTAAGGAAAAGCCTTGCTTTCTCTCCTTGTATTTGCTCATTATCAACAGATCCAGCATTCTTCTGCTGCACTAGTACAGATCCCACGTGCTGCTACTTGCCCATTTCCATGTAAGTATTATCAGTAACAGCAAGCTCAAGAAGCTATACAGTATTTTAGATGTTTTCTTCAATTTATGCAAATCAAAACTGACTGGGGAAGGCTTTATTTGATGCCACCACACACACAAATCGAACAGTAAGAAATGATGAAAATTTTGCAAGGATAAGAGGGTCAATAGTCTTACAGATAGCCTATCTGAACTCAAACAACTCCCTCCTCCCCATTTATGATTCAGAAAAAATACAGAATGAGGTTGAGGGTAGTAGTCTCAATCAATAAACCTTGCTCATAAAGGATACTTTTTTGTAGCAGAACAAATTTGAAGAGCTGCTCTGTCTGAGACCTCCTCCTCAGTAGGTTTCCAGAGCCTTCTTTTAGTCAAGGACTTTTCCACTGAGAAAATTATCTAAAGATGAAAAAAAGTATTATAGATTTTTTCCACAAAAATAATGCATTATAATTTCTGGAAAATAGTCTTGCACTAAAGTTCTATGTCCAAATGACATCATGATTATGCCTAAATGGGAAATACAGCTTACATGCCACCAAAATGCCACATTAAAAGAACATTCAACAAAGGTTCATAGGCAACTACCCCAAAGCAAAAAAATTACTTGTGAAATCTTAATTCAGCTTCTTTATAAACCGAACCAAACAACACACATTCACATATTCAACTTGTATGCATTTCTCCCCACAAAAATATTACAGCTTTACACCTATTGGTTGAGGATCCGGAAAGACAGCTGTGAAAAACTATCAATTAAAAAAAAATTCAGTGATCATTGATGACCTGGACACAGCTCACCTTTTTTTATTGGCTACTAGTTTGAGTAATCACAGCTGAGGTGAGATTGCACTGCACTGCCAAACCTGAATCTTCAACCTTAGGCTTTGAAACCTATTCATGTTTAAATTACTTATGCTTACCTTATGAAAATGGTAAGATGAACCTACATCTACAGAACAGAACTAAACATGGCACTAGATGCCCCAATACTGTAATGAAAATGCATTGTAAGTCCATCAGACGGTAGCACGTCCTAAGTAGTTTTTAAATATAAACCCACACACCTGAGTCAAATACCACTATTTGTGGTATTGCGTATACAAGACATTCCTTTTAATGGAATCAGAAGTACAGATATTTCACAATTGTAATTATCTCTAATCTTACCAATTAATTCAGACAAAAAAAAAGCTAACAGATGTGCCACAAGGACTTAGCTTACTATAAACCTTGAAAATGTTTTCCTTAATGTTCACTTTCAGTAAATACAGTAAGATTTGCCATTGCAGTAACAAACATCACAAGAAACAGAAAGTTAGCAAATACAAACTGTGGTACAATTCCAGAAGACAGCAATTTCTGAGGTTTCAGTCTAAAAACCATAGAGCAAATCAGAATATTTCTGCTTTTAGAAACAATGTAACAAAACAACCATTATACTCAAGAAAGCGATATAAAATTATTCTGCTACACACCTGTCTTTCCACCAGGAAGTCTACTTACCCTGCGTAAAGTACTTTGACTATCTTTTGACAATTCTGGAGTTGCAATAATAAATACACCAAGAACCAATAAGCCTCCAGGAAGCATTCTAGAAACCTTAAAAATAAAAATGAACATGAATTAATAGGAATCGGAGATCTGGCAGCCATATAACTTGATATAAACTTTGAAAACAATACAGATATTTTGTTTAAATATCTATGTATACGTATTTTGTTTTAAAATATCTGTGCCTAGCATGGCTAGGAAGGTTCTTTTAGTTTGAGAAAAAGTCTTGAGATTACAGACGTGATGTGACGGTTTTTGTAAGACATTTCCTTTCTATTCCTCCCATCCCCTTCAGTATGAGTCAATTCATACTGTGCTACCTGACTGGCGTGTGTAGTTATCCATTCTTCATCAACAGATGCCAGTTTTGAAAGACTGATGTTGTCTTCCTTCTGCTCTTCCTTTGGAGGTGTTCGAACAGCCCGAATCACATAGTCTCTCTGTGGGGAACACTTTCAAAAACATCAAAAGAAGCAAATATGCTATGAGGTTGAAATCAAGTCTAAGAATATACTGTGTAGTATAGTAACTGTAAGGCCTGCTTTGCAGTAGGTATCATTAAACTCTATAGTAGTCTGTTACAAAATAATCCCTTCATTAATTTGCCTTTAAGCCTTGCTTAGTGCTAAGTTTTATCTTTACGATTTTAATTTTTTCTGCTTGTCACATCTTTCACAAAATGATTTTAAAAGACACGAGTAGTCAGTTGACATTGCAACCCTTCACAGAAGTCCCTCCTGACCATATTATCACCCTCCTGTATTATGCACGCTCAACTTGATGTTAACAAACTTATCCCAGATGATTAAAGCTAAGGGAGTTTTCCCCTATTAACATGAATGAATGGAACAGACTTCAGATATTACACACTCACCTGCCCTATTAACAGGCCAGTGACATAAGGCTTTAATTTTGTGGTGAGGTCTAAAAGATACTGCTCAATAGCTTCCTCAACAAAGTAAGTTCTACCCATTGCTGCAGGTTTAGGACTATTGTAGTTTCAACCTGTAAAACAAATAATGTGTGAAGTCAAAGAAATTACATATACTACGCCTGTTACACGAGTCTCAATAAAAGATCCTAAAGATGTTAATATTCTATCTGTCAATATAGGCTAGCTAAGTAGCTTTACAAACTGCAAGTGTTTACATTATGAAAAATATAACTGTCTATACTAGAGGAAAAAGTATGTGATAGTTTTTTGAAATAAAACTATTTTAAATACTTGCCACTGAAACAATATGGCAGGTCATGCAAGCAAATGCTAGGGAAAACATGTCTAAATTGCTAAATTCTGTACTTTAACATGCTGTGCACAATTTTCTTTCCAATTCCTAACTCAATAAAAGTACAGGATCTGTGGACCATCTCAAAGGCCATCTTTACAGCTTCTATCAGTAACCACATACACCCAGAAAGCCAGGACATTGGGACCGCCACAGACACTCCTCCCATCTATGCAGGCCTATTTTGAAAACGGCTCAATGCACTAAGGACTTTCTCAAAAATTAACTGTGAAAACGCTGAAGCCAAAGAGCACACAGTGAGGAAGCAAAGGGCGTTCCGAGTCCCCGCAAAGGTGTCTGGCGGTAAAAGCTGCACAGGAATGGCGTGGCTCAAGCCCTGGACCGGGGCGAGAAGGATGACTGTCGCCCACCTCACATCGGCCCACAGCTTGGCCAGGCCAAGAACACCTCTGCACCCGCCTGCACCTGCACCGGAGCCCGGCCCACAACTCGGCGGCGGCTCCCACACAGCTCTCCCACCGCCTCGGGGCGCGAGCCACCCCCAACGCTCCCCACACTAGCCTGACGGGCGCGGCCACCACCGCGTCCCCAGGTTCGGCCACCGCCGGGTCCCCAGGTTCGGCCACCGCCACCTCACCCCAGCGCCGCCGCCTCAGCTGAGCCCTGAGGTGGCTGAGGCGCGCGTCACTGGCAGGCGCCGCTCGCGCCCCGGCGCGGAGAGATGACACGCCCCAATCCACGGCGCCCAGACCCGAGCGCGGGAAAAGGGCGCGCTGAGGGAGGGCGCCGCCATGATCTGAGTGGCGGAAGCCATGAGGCCTTCTCCGGCACCTCTCGGTGGCACGGGACGATTTGGAATAAGCGACAGACCTCGCGGCGAGCTTCGAGAGGACCTCTTAAGGCCTTCTATATGGGCTTCAGGCGCTTTTACTCCTCAACCAGCAACTATGGCCTCGCTCAACATGGTGGAAAAGCCTCACCTAACCGGAAAGGGAAGTGCCCGTAAGGGCGCTGCTCCCCCTCTGGAAAACTACACTTCCTATGATTCCGCGTGACCCGGCCTCCCCGCTCGCGCATGCGGCACTGCGGCGCCTGCGCAGTCGGGCGCATGGCGGCCCGGTGGCGGTTAGGCCGGAAAGCGCAGTGGCGCTCTGGCCTGCCTCCAAGATGGCGGCTGTGCTCCAGCAGGTCCTGGAGCGGGCCGAGCTTTCTAAGCTGCCTAAGCCGGTGCAGGGAAAGCTGGAACGCTTCCTGGCCGACCAGCAGAGCGAGATTGACGGGCTCCGAGCCAGGCATGAGCGCTTCAAGGTGGACAGCGGTGAGTTTGGGGAGTGGGGAAGACGGGAACGGAGGCGAGAGGCAGCGGGAACGGGGCAGGCCCCGGGGTGCTCTGTGTGGAGAGGGCTTTTCTGCCCAAGGGTTGAGCGGTATCTGCTTGCCCTGGTGCCCGAGCAGGGGTAGTGGGCCGGCAGGGGATGGGTAGGCTGGGGTCGAGCTGGGTGTCTCATTGCCACTCCGATGCGTTTTTAACGAGTAGCAATGTGGTGGTCCCCTCTAGGAGTGAAGGAGGTAGGGCTGGGCCTGACGTGTCGTTGTGGTCTTCGAAACGCTTTTCAGGGGGTAACCTGGGGGCTGTGTGGTGGGTGTGTGTGTCCCCTTCCTGTGAAGGGGCCCTGAGGCGGCGTGTGTGTCCTTTGGCTGGGAAAGGGCCTTTCAGTTGAGACACGATAGGATTTTTTCTCTCACTTTTGTTTGGCAAGAGGAATCTGATATTATTCTTTTTTCTTTTTCTTTTTATTTTTTTTCCCCAAAGGACTATTGAGGATTAATATTTCATTCAAAACGGGCTTAAAAATAGCTTTTAATCTGATTTTTAACAAGTATTTCAGTCTGCTTTGATCCTTGCCTCGAAGAAAAATAATGATTTGTTTACCCAGCTCTCAGATAGTCATGGGGTTATACTTATTCTGTGAAATTCCATGTTAGAGACCATAACGTTTTCATAAAATGCTCCTGATAGAATCAATGTTTTTATATGGATTACTTGACCACATAAAAATAATACTAGTAGAGAACTGGAGTAAAAATGAGAAAAGAGTATGGATGAGTGTAAGCGCTGGGCGGAGTTGTGAATATGAGTTAGTTTTTTGTATAGGTGACATACTTATGATTTCGACTCTATTTACACCTTTTCTTCAACCTTTTTGTCTCTTTCACGGTAAAAATCTTGCCAAAATTCCTAAAGTGTAGTGTAAATTAAGATAAATAAATAACAAATTTTAGCAAGTTAATCTCTTTCAAGTCCTTTCTTTTCATATGTGGCTAGAAATTTGAAAATGTAAGATGTGGTAGGAATAATAAGATAAATAAAACTCCTTAGAAGCCCGCTATGCCTGAGAGTGAGATTAGTTCTGCTTTTACTAAGTATTTTACAGGTAAGCTCTGTGACACAGTTATTGTTTCAGATAACCAAAATTCAGATCTAATTTGGGGTGTTTTTTTCAGTGCTATGATATATGCAGGATAGAGCACAAGAGTTCACTTTAAAAAGTGTTCATTAAAAATTTTCTAAATCAAATCTCTTCATTCGCAGGGTTATCTGGATTTTATTTTATGTGTATAGAAATATGCTACAGATAAAAGAAGCTTTAAGTTGATTTAAGTGAGACCGTACTCTGTAATTGTGCTGATACAATGTTCTCTAGCTATATCAAAAATGTTAAAGATTAGGCTGTTATTTGATGGATGATTTCTGGAAATGTATCCTTTTACATGCTAACGAAGTATTTTAAACAGTGTTAATTCAATATGGAAATGCATCTTTTTGCATTCAGAAAGACTTTTTTTTTCTTCAAATTCTACTGTAGTCTTTATATTTTTAGATCTTTTCTTTAAAAGTGCCATTATTTAATGAAGATATCCGTTAATAAAGATCCTTGATAAAGATGAGAAAGAAAAAGAAATGTTTATAATAAAAGTGAAATTGAGATAACATTGTTATATTGCAGAACAACAGTACTTTGAAGTAGAAAAGCGTCTGGCTCAAAGTCAGGAGAGACTTGTAAATGAGACACAAGAATGTCAAACTCTCCGTGAGGAGCTTAAAAAACTTCGTAAGTATAACTGCGCATTGTTAAGGTTGGACAGGATATTAATTCTTCATTTTACTGTTATGCTGAAATGCTTTAAATTTTAAATAGGGTTGAAAATCCAACCATCAACTACATTTGTTATTTCCCCATGTTTTGCTTTTGCATTCAAGTCTGCTTTTTTAAAATGGAATTTTTGTTCTAATGGAAAAAATAAAATTGCTTTCTGATTTTTGTAGTAATAGTAATGCAGTGGGTTATGTATTGATCTTCACAATAAATGCCTCTGACCTAAGGATTGCATTAGTTTGCCACAATACTACCTAGTCATCCATGGTGAAGTCTTGAATTATTCTTTCTCTTTTCTTTTCTTTTTTTTTTTTCTTTTTTTAATTCATGTTGTTAAGAGAAGTTTAGGCTTAATTGCATTTGGAGAGTGAATTCTGTCACTATGTTATAGGGGAGATACGTCACCACTCTTCCTTCTTATCCCACAGATGAACAGTTGAAGTCACTGAATGAGAAAAATAAAGAACTTGAAGCTGCTCAGGATCGTAATGCAGCTATTCAGGTACTGGAATAACTTAGCGATGAGTTGAAAGATTTTGGTTGAGTTGTCTCATTGCAGCAAATAATGCAATCAGCTTCCAAACTGGACTGTATCAGCACCAGTACAAACGTGTATATTTGTATGGCTGTGTGTACAGTAAAATTGTGTGGGTTTTTTAAGGAAGTGTTGGTCTTTTAGCAAACTATACAGGTGAATGTATGTCAGAGCAGATGCTTTTATTTCAGTTTGTTTCAATCTGTCTGAAACCTGTTCTAAAGTGACTTTAAGCTGAACCTCAAAAATTAAAAAAAAGTATAAAGAGGAGTTCTGGATTTCCCCCATCCTTTCCCATACCCTGGCACAGTTTTCCTTGCTTTGTGCTCAAAAATCATGGGGTTGCAGGATGAGTCACTTCAGCTCACTGGTCCAGCAGAACACTAATTTTGGACCAGGATGCAGAAACATTATTATTAGATATTTTTATCCACAATGAGAAGATGAATCTGATTGTTTTGCCGGAGGGGCTTACCTGGGCCTAGCTGAGGTGGTTAGCATTGACGTCTTACAAGACAGAGGCAGTATTGTAGCCTATAAATGCTCTAAGACCACTGGGTTTTATTTGATTTTTGATTTTTTGCATGTGTTCATTCTTCAGTTAACTCTGTTATGTCTTTTATTTAACCAAATAATACTCTTTAAATGGAGTCTTAACTATCAAAGCTGTCTTTCAAAGGATATTAAAATCAGATGCATTTTTGAACAGTTCCCATTCTTTGTTTTGGATTTCTGTTAGGCCTTTAGTTAATTTCATCAGCTCCAGGTTCAACACTTTTCATTCTGATGTTCATTCAAATACATCTAGAAGCAGAGGGAGTCTTCTGGCAGTCTGGACCCCCTCTTTGCCAATTGAAAAGCAAAGGCATGAAAACTAAGTATTGACTATGCTGATCTTTAAACCTCCATGATAATTCTTTCGTCTTTGATGTCTAATCTTATGCCAATTGAAAAGCAAAGGCATGAAAACTAAGTATTGACTATGCTGATCTTTAAACCTCCATGATAATTCTTTCATCTTTGATGTCTAATCTTATGCCATAGTGGCGTTTCTATTTAAGCACAAAGGATCAGCTAGACGTTAGTTATCTGAGTATTCGTGGGGAAAAAAACATTAATTGATATGTATTGGCTATTAGGCATTAGAAGAAAGAGGTACGTTAACCTGCATTTATTGGAATTGTATATCCTAACATGATAGAAAAAATGAAAGCAGCAATGCTTTCATACTGTGTAGTTTAGACTGATTCATCTGCCCACACTAAAAGCCTCTTATCTCAGTTTTCAGTCACTGTAGTTGACTGGGGTAACTTACTGTTGTTTACCATGCTTCTCTGTGATGGTAAGTGTAAATAGTGACTATAAACTGTTACAGAAAGCTGATGAGATTTCTTTCTTGCTTTTTTTGTAATATTTTTCAGAGCCATTTAAGTAGAGAAAAAGAAGAACTGGAAGCTGAAAAGAGAGATTTGGTTCGAACAAGTGAAAGACGATCTCAGGAAGTTGAACATTTAAATGGTATAGCCAAGAACATAATAACAAAATGCTTCACATAATTTTGCTAAATAAAAGACATGCTTGAATAGTTGAACTGCTGTGGAATATGCAGTTTGTATAGGCAGCACCAAATAATGGATTAGCAGGAAACAGTATTTAGAGAAGAGGAAACAAGGCAGGAAATTACATGTTAATTGCAGAAAAACACAGCAGTTTGAAGCTTGTTTTTTTAGATATAAAATCATACATTATAGAAAATCTTATTGCACGATATACAATTACATACTTTGTATCTTGTCTGTTCTCATTCTTTACAATTTACTTAAGTAGAGTAATTAAGAGCGTCGGTTCTACAATTAGCTTTTCTTAACACTGTTTTCCCTCCTTCAGAGGATGTTAAACGCTTAAATGAAAAGCTTATAGAAGCAAACACAGAAAAGGTGAAACTTCAGTTAAAGTTGGATGAACTTCAAACATCAGATGTTTCTGTGAAGGTTAGTACTACTTTATGTGCATAGTATGTATTAATCTTCTAGTAATTAGTTGTTTACGTATGACATCATCATTATGTCATTTTTTACTTTAAAAGTAGGTCAAGTGTACCCTTGTTATGTATATTAAATTATATTATTATGAAATTGGTGTCTGTGACTGGGAGGGAGACTTACATTTTTAGAAGGCAAGGTTGGGCAAGTGTGTTGACGCCTCATTGGTGGCAGTGGTGGCTGCTTCTGCTTATTAGGAAGAAGGACTCCAGATCCATGAAGTCAGGGAGAAAGGAGAAAATAATTATTTGTGAACCTGTGCCATTTCTCTGTGGGCTGAAGAAACTCCATAAAGAACTGAAAGAGAGGAGAAAAGGGGGGGGGGGGGGCGGAATTTGATATATTAATTTATTTATTTTAAATATATATTATCTAGTTAATGTTACCAACTAACATAAAAATTGAGGAAACTAACTCAAGTTTCAAAAAGTTCTATGTAGTTTGAGACTAGTAAGTTAGTATTACCAATATAATAAGGAGCACTGCCTGTCATTTGGTGCTATTTGCCAAATTATGGTACGGTTTTGTTACTTCTACTCTGATAGTAGCACTTTGATTAGCTGCTTTAATTCCTGTGGAAACAGTACAATTACACTATGCGATTTCCTCTTTAGTACCGTGAGAAAAGGTTGGAGCAAGAAAAAGAACTCCTACAGAATCAGAACACGTGGCTGAACACCGAGTTGAAAGCCAAAACAGATGAACTTCTACATACTGCCAGAGAGAAAGGCAATGAAATCTTGGAGCTTAAGTGTAATCTGGAGAACAAAAAGGAGGAGGTAGTGTAATCACTGAGTGCTTTTGCCATTTTTTATGTTATATCTCCTGATTAACAAAACCAAGTACTTTATTAACTATATTGGAGTAAAAATTTTAAAAATGTAGATTTTGCAGTTAATAATGAGGTGTTCTTTCTTTTAACTTCTGATTTTTAGGAATATATATAAATACCATTATCTAAAATAAAAAAAATATTTAAATTATAAGCTAGAAGTTTTAGAATTACTGATAACAAAAGTGTATAATGGTATTAAATGGGAATGCAATTCTTAATAAGGGGAAGGTGCAGAAGGGTCTGGCTTGACATTGTTTGCAGCGTGGTGTGATGATGTATTTGTTTTCCTTTAGCAAAATACACTGCAGAATCAGTGGCCATATTTTGAAAATACTCAGCTTTGGTCAACTTCTGTTTTGGGTACCTGAGCAGTTTCATTAACTGTGACAATTGGCCGGGTTTTCTGTGGCACTTAGCAGCACTGCGGCTCATGGGTTTATTTGGTTATATATAATTGGAGCAATCTGGGGAATCTCACTTTCTCATGTAGCTGAATGCATGAGAGCAAAGACTTAGAAAATGTAACCATTTATGCTCGTATTGGAACTTTTTTTTTTGAGACATTGAGATGGTTGTTTTCCACAATAAAGTGGGTCAGAAAGACAACTTTATACAGGATGCTCTCATTTATTCTTTGAACAGGTTTCCAGAATGGAGGAACAGGTAAACAGCTTAAAACAATCAAATGAAAATCTTCAGAGGCATGTGGAAGATCTTCTGAATAAACTGAAGGAGGTAAGACAACTTGAAGTATATGTGTAACAGTGTTAAAGTTAAAAAACCCAAAATGTATGAAATAGAAATAGTGGAATGCTCTTCTACTCTCTCTTCTTTAACTTACTAGGCAAAAGAGCAACAAGCTAGTATGGAGGAACGATTCCACAATGAACTGAATGCCCACATAAAATTATCCAACTTGTATAAGGTGAGTTTACTGATTCTATTATAAGCATATATTGGTATTACCTAGGGCTGAATCTTAGCCTTAAATGTATTGCAGGCCAGGTTTTTTATTTTGTTTTGGTTTTCCCCACAAAGTATAGGATGTGGGAAAGACTAACTTCCATTGGAAAACATTGTAAAACATCCAAAACTTAGTTTTCTTTTCTGGTGTCTTAGGCAGCATTTGACATCTTACATTACTTGGATTGTTCTGTAGATGAAGCAAAATGGGAATTAAAATAGTAATTTTATGCTTACTGGTTTGAGGCTTCATATTGTATGAAAGTGGCTATGTCTTACAACATTGTCTTAGGCAGTAAAGGTGTGTATGTAAAATGTGACTATGCAAGAGATTTTTCTATGCTTGGTTAGTAGAAGTTCATTTCAAATAACCGTAAGTGTTAGTCATCTGATTAAGACACAGTTAAATGCCATCTGTTGTGTCAAATAAGCACCATGTAAACAAATACTTTTGTTTGGTCAGCCCAAAGACTGAAAACTATCCTGCAGCCCATTGACTAAGACGAAGTCTGCTGAAGAGGGCAACTAATTACTCTTTAGTTTATGCATAATAGGTGCACAGGTTGATGAGTTCTGTTTCCTGAGTTTTCTTGCATAGATACCCACATAGAATTAAGTGGGGTAGAATGCTTGAGTTCTACATTAATATTTTATCTGATTACATGTAAACTGATGTCCCTTCATTGAATAGCAAGTGAATAGGTAACTTTCAAGGAGCATAATGCATTACCATTTACCTTTTGGGTTTGGTTGGTTGTTTTTTTTTTCACTTCATGCTTTTATTATGGAGTTACTGGTTTGAAGGGGCTTAAAGGTTTGTCTTCTGCTTGACATAGGGTTTGCTGTATACTTGTAACTGCTGACATGTTTGTCTGACTCAATACTAAAAGCATTGAAATTGAGCACCCTCCCATGGGAGCCTGTTTAGAGCCTTTGCTGTTTAGCAAAGATTGAATCAACTTTATTTCAGTTTTCTCTAATTGGCGTGCAGAATTGCTGAAGTATTGTACAGTCTTACGCTTGTGAGATCTCTAACTGGAAGCAAGAAAACATAAACTGTTTATATAAGATTCCCTAAAAATTCCACTTTTTTAGCATTATTAAAATTGAGTACTCAAAATTTCTCCAAATTTCCTTTAGTGAAGAGAAGGAACAAAGCCAGCGCCAGCTATAAAGCAGCTAAAGGACATACATATTATTTGGATTTGTCATACCCATTCAGTGCCTGACACTTCTTGCTCTTAGATAGGCAGTTTGCAGCAAAGTGCAACTTAATCCAAGTGGGAAGGGAATTGTCCATAGGATCATATGGGGTTGGAAGGGACCTCTGGAGATCATCTAGTCCAACCCTCCCTGCTGGAGTGGGTCTACCTAGAGCACGTTGTACAGGAACGTGTCCGGGCAGGTTTTGAATGTCTCCGGAGAAAGAGACTCCACCACCTCTCTGGGCAGCCTGTTCCAATGCTTTGCCACCCTCACAGTGAAGAAGTTCCTCCTCATGTTTAGGTGGAACTTCTTATACTCAAGTTTGTGCCCATTTCCTCTTGTCCTATTTCTGGGCACCACTGAGAAAAGACCAGCCCCATCCTCCTGACATCCTCCCTTTAAGTATTTGTAAGCATTGATCAGATCCCCCCTAAGTCTTCTCTTTTCCAGACTAAAAAGACCCAAGTCCCTCAAGCCTTTCCTCATAGGAGAGATGCTCCAGGCCCTTAATCATCTTTGTGGCCCTTTGTTGTACCCTCTCCAGCAGTTCCCTGTCCTTCTGGAACTGGGGAGCCCAGAACTGGACCGAATGCCCTAGATGGGGCTTCCACAGGGCAGAGTAGAGGGGCAGGATGACCTCCCTTGACCTGCTGGCCACGCTCTTCTTGATGCCCCCCAGGATGCCAAGGGCACGTTGCTGGCTCATGGTCATCCTCTTGCCCACAAGAACTCACAGCAGTTCTTCTCCAGTTTAGGGGTATCTTTTAGCATTTTATTCAAAAACTGCATGTTCGTGATTTTTTGGTCAGTTTCTTATAAAAATATAGTTGTTGTTACTATGTAATAAAAGGTTATATAAAATGCTTTTATTTAGAGTGCTGCTGATGACTCGGAAGCAAAGAGCAATGAACTGACAGGAGCAGTGGAAGAGCTGCACAAGCTCCTGAAGGAGGCAGGTGAAGGTAAGGTGTGAGTAAGAAATAGCAAATGGAACAGAGCAGTTACACTCCTTTGTAACTGTCGTGACACTGAAAAATAGGTATTGAGCACTTATGAGAGGAGCTTCATTAGGCTTTTGGGACAGTGGAGACATCAGTCGCTTTGTAACAAAAATTTTATGTGAATTTGAGTGTGTATGCGTGGGAGAACTGTCTCCAAATACATCTGGAATTTTACTTTGGATCTGGATGAGAGGATCTAATTTTGTAAGATATGTCTCCATTTTAGTTTCTGGTTTTAGATTCCTTTTCACTGATAAAAGGACACTTCGTATTTTAGCCCACTGCTAAGCAAAGGTGATAGGCAGCAGTTCACGCTTCCATCATGCTACTTTTATTTAAGCATGAGCTTTTGCAGATCATACAAAGTTAAAGTAAAATTTAAGGTAGATATGCAAATTTTGGTCTTTTTTAAAAGAAAAAAAATAAAACCAACCACACCACAACAAACTGCTTGTCTATTTTAATTTTAGCTAATAAAGCAACCCAGGAGCATTTGGCTGAGGTGGAAAAGTCAAAAGCAGTAATGGAAAAAGAACTGAGAGAGAAGATCAGTAAACTGGAAAAGGAGTTGGAGAACGCTAATGATTTACTGTCGGCTACAAAGCGTAAAGGTAGGGGTAACATTGGGAACTAAAATACATAAAGCCTCAGGCTTTCTATCATAAGTAGTCTTGCATGAAAATACTATGCTGGAAGTGAGTGCATTAATCTTAATTCATCTTTGATAATTTCTAATGCGTTTCGGAAACTTTTTCATGTATATACGTATGAAAAAATACTTTATATGTATTTATATATAAAATACAGTTTTCCCCCACCGGAAAACTCGTTTATATCAAAATCTTTTTTTGAAGTTCTTTTGTTAATCTGACTTACCTTATCAAAGAAGAGAGGAAACATTTCTAAAGGAAAGAGTGCACCTCAGGAAGGAACAGAGACATGAAGTATATTTGCTATCTCCCTGTATTAATTTTATGAAAGTAAAAAAATGGTTTGCCACTCTAAACTTCCTGCAGTTTGTTAAGAAATCTACTATTTCAATTGATTGTGTTCAGAAATGATCTAAATTTTAAGAGTCTGATACCAAAAACTTTTCAGTATTTCAAATTACGCTAGTTAGAGACCTTGATAATGCTTGATGGGAATATTGTATATAACACCAGTCACTTGCATGTGTATATTTATAATACAGATTACAGAAAACTCTTGAACCAGTAATTTTAAGGACTTAAAATAGTAATTTAAGATACAGTAGTTTCAAAGCACAAAGGCGCGTGAAGACATTCTTTATATTAATAAAGAATATTTATGATGGGATTGTGTCTTCAGGAGCCATATTGTCTGAGGAGGAACTGGCAGCTATGTCTCCCACTGCTGCAGCAGTAGCTAAAGTAGTCAAGCCTGGAATGAAATTAACGGAGGTAAGTGAGAAGAAACTCTTATATTTCAAGGCCCTTGAAGTGCCAACAGAGATACATTGATAATATAAGGGTGCAGACTTGATTCACTGTTTTGGACTTGGTGTAATGCCTGGCTGAAGTCAATGAAAACTTTTTCATGGGTTTGAGATAGACTTTACTAGTGAAGTTACTGGGATTTTTTTTTTTCAACATACCTTCCAGTTTTTCTCTATTAGATTAAAACATTTCAAAGGTCTTTTTGGTTCTTTTTCTGAAATACATATTTTCTTTTGGCACACATCAACTTATTTTCTGTATACACTTATGGCAGAAGCATTTCTATTTTTTTTCCTTACGTAACATAAATTTTTAAACTGTACTGCTGCGCACTTGTCTTATACTTGCAGAAAAAATTAATGGCAGATCGTACATCTTCTATGTTGATTTTTTTTTTGCACTTCTATTTATGCAGTTATAATTTTCATGTTGTTTGTTGGTCATTCTGTCCACCCACGAAATTACTTTCTTCCGTGCTTGCTGCTTTCTTTTGCGATATTAGTTTTATATTTTTGTTGTCTTAAACTTGCTTAGGATTTGTCCATTTTACGTAGAATTCTTTTATTGCATTCAGTGGCACTATAGAAGTTTGACATTTTTAAATTAATAGAGATAACTGCTTTGCCATGGTATGAGTCTTAAAACCATTTTTTTTAAAAACCCAACTTTTTTTCTGTGAATTAGTTGTATAAAATTATACTACCTTAAGGTATGAATCATGTGGTTGACAGATGTATTAAAAAAAAATTAAAAAACTTTTCTTGCAGCTGTACAATGCATACGTAGAAACTCAGGACCAGTTGCTTTTGGAAAAGTTGGAGAATAAGAGAATCAATAAGTATTTGGATGAAATAGTGCAGGAAGTGGAAGCCAAAGCACCAATCTTAAAACGTCAGCGTGAAGAATTTGAGCGTTCCCAAAAAGCTGTCGCTAGTCTGTCTGCAAAGCTTGAACAAGCTATGAAGGTCAGTATAAAATAGCACGTAAAATTTTGGGAAAAAAATGGATTTTTAATTCCTTAATCCTAATGACTGTTACTAAATGTATAAAATGGATCTTTTAGGCAATTTTTATTGTGGGAAAATATCTGTTGAACTTTCTATCTTGTGATTTATTGGACTGTGCACAGTATTTTACAGAAACAGCATTTTACAGATTTACTTTTTTATATAAATTGGACCTCAGTGCACACTTTCCATTAATTTTAATACATACACTACTACAGCATGAAAGATTATGGCTTTTGATTCCTATATTTGTGGAGTTTAACCTTTGTAGTGTAACTTAAAAGAAGTGAAGCCTAGTTTGATTCACATGGTATGTGTCATTAAATTACATTATCTGTCTGGAAATAAATGCATCTGAGTTTAATAGCTATGTGTTTCTTAATATTTGTTTGCTTGCAGGAAATCCAGCGATTGCAGGAGGATGCTGATAAAGCCAATAAGCATGCCTCTCTGCTTGAAAGAGAAAACCAGAGACTGGAGATACAAGTAAAAGACCTTTCACAGCAGGTATAACAAATGTTGCTATGATTAAATGTGCCATTTACAATTTATTTATTAATATGGTGCGATATTTCTAAACTTCACTTGAAAGTTGTGTTCAGCCACAGTCATCTTAACATTGGTTATCATAAAAGCCTTAGTAAAGTTAAAAGCGTCTCCTTAGGACAATGGATATTTATATTTCTGCTTACAAAATTAGAATAAGTTTAACTGGATGGGAGTGATGCACTTTAGGATAATGTTGTTAAACATCTAACATTGAAAACTCATATATATGTAACTTCTGTATTTGTTTGATTGGATTGTCCTGTAGTTTGTTTGCACAAGTGAACACAGAATGTCTATTTCTAATTTTTGTGGGGTTTCCTTTTGTCAGTTTTTTTTTCTCTAAAATTTACTTATCTTACAAGAATTTATTGATTGTAATAGTTTGTAGGAAAAAAAATTTACTTACTTTCCAGTTACTTTTTTTCCAATATATTATTTTTCGGAATGAACTTTTGAATCTATTTGCAAGTCTTACACTAGAATGTTGTCTTTCAGATTCGTGTGCTTTTAATGGAACTTGAAGAAGCTAGGGGCAATCATGTGATTCGTGATGAAGAAGTGAGCTCTGCTGACATCAGTAGCTCTTCTGAAGTGATATCTCAACATCTAGTCTCTTACAGAAACATTGAAGAACTTCAGCAGCAGAATCAGCGTCTCTTGGTGGCTCTTCGGGAGCTGGGAGAGGCTAGAGAAAAAGAGGAGCAAGAAACAACATCATCTAAGTAAATTATCTGTTCCTTCTACCAAATTGTTTATACTAACTGGTAATAGGAATTTATTCAGACTCTCTTCAAGTTTTTTGCTTCTGATTGTTAGTAATTGTGTGCATTATATATTTAAGTGTGCATATGCTCATGAGCAGCTGTGTAATTCATAAAGGCAAATTGTTATTAGGGAACATTGTCTTCAGCTTTTAGATTAAAATGGCTTTATAGCTATATATCTTGGAATTTCTGTTCATCATTTTTTATTCAGCTAATGTAAATAATCTCTTCCAAAACCTCTTCCTAAACAAACTTTCTAATCCAGAGAGGCACAGAAGTATGAGAGCCCACACTGAAACACTAGACTTTTATAATCAGAATAGATTTCTGTGAATCTTTCAAACTAATGACATTCAGTAAAAAAAATTGTCAATCTTTTAGTGAATGTGATTTTACACAGCAGAGCTGTTTTTTGAAAAAGGAGATTAAGTTTTCATTCCTGTTTGCTGAACGTAAAGTTGAACGTATGCATATCTAATTTACTAGCTGTAAAACTCACAGAAAATGTAATTCTGTATTGAAAGTTCTCAGCTTGATTCTCCATTCATGCTTTGTCTGAGGTTATTCACATGAATAGATTTACCTCTGTTTTACTTTTCATCGAAGAGGCCTACTTTCTTTGTCATCTACAAAATGGCAAGCCCAAATACCAATTTTCCTGTAAATTTGTTCAAAAATCTCAGTGATGGTTAACTTTCAAAGAGGCAGTAAATGCACACTAAAAGATTTGTGACAAAATGTGAAGGTTGTATCATCATGGTGCGCCTCACTCTGCATGTTACTGAAAAAAACCCTGTTGTTGGTTTCAGAATTTCTGAGCTTCAAAGTCAGCTTGAGGAAGCTCTCAATGAGCTGGAAAAACTGCGCGAATCACGTCATCATCAGTTGCAGCTTGTTGAGTCTATAGTTCGTCAGCGTGATATGTTCCGCATATTGTTGGCACAGACCACAGGAGCCATCATTCCTTTGCAAGGTGAACCTCGCATTTCTGCGCTATTGAAAAAACAACGTCATTTGTTATGAGCTTTCAGTAATGGTGTGCTGTGGTGATCCCAGTAACCTCTGTTAGTCTGATATTCAACTTCTACTTTTATTCACTGGAGAACCTATGAATTTGGATTTATACATGTGATTCTACTTTTACAGTGTAATAACTTGCTGCGTAATGACTGTCATGTAGTGGTAACTAAATATGTTCTGGTACATTATTGTAGGTATAAAGAATGGGCAATCATTCTCTTGCTCAGGACCACCAAGACTTTCTTAACAATACAGTATTGTACTTTTAGCCACATTTCAATGTGGTTATATGATCTTCTGCTTTGGGAAGCATTTATTTAGTTGTTGCCTTTAAACCCCCCCTTATCTTTTTTTTTTATTTTTTTTTTAGGTTCAGGTATATTACCAGAGGAGATTTCTCTTACATCTACTCCAAAGCGCCCAAGTTTACCTCAAGCCATATCAACTCCTGCTCCCGTGTCAATGGCTGAATCAGTGGAGACTGTGGAGGCTAAGGCTGCGCTTAAACAGGTATATTTTTCAATAAGTGCTGTAGAAAGCTATCACCATTTCTTTTTACTTTGGTAAGCACTTTAAAGTCTGGTCTTTGATGTAGTTGCAGGAAGTTTTTGAGAACTATAAAAAAGAAAAGGCAGAGAATGACAAGTTGCTGAATGAACAGAATGAAAAGCTTCAGGAGCAGGTCACAGACTTGAGGTCACAAAATGCAAAGATATCCACACAGCTGGAGTTTGCCTCCAAACGGTAAGTCAGCTGTTTAATTTCATTGCCTTATGTATGTATTCTCTGTCAATAAAATGTTGACTGCTTGATATCATTTGGTCAGGAAGATTTGCCGGTTTAATATTGTCTATTCTGTTAACACTAAGGAAATAGAGAAGGTGGGATCAAGAATATACCTGCTAGTTGAGTGAGCCACGTATGTGAAAATTCGCACAAAAGAACATGAAACATATTCTTGTGATTTCAGCCGAAATCACTGCAACCGGACCAACAGATGTCCCCTCCCCCCCAAAAAAAAAAAAGAGGAGAGGAAGAGATAAGGAAAGAGCAGTTTAGAGCAAACTAAACTACTTTAATGAAGAATTAATATTAAAATAAACAAGAAGAAAAATAATGAAATATATACAAAATATACAAAACAGCATCAAGCTGCCAGGATATCAGTCCCATCACCAGCAGGCGCTGGGGGAGTCCCAGACTGGACTCAGCAACGGATGGGAACTGGATTCCAGCTCTGGAGTCAGGCACACACAGATCGGGATCAAAGGCAGATGAACTGACAGGGTCCTCTTCGGACGTCGGCCATCCCGGTAGAAGCCACAGGAGGGGCAGGAGCAGGAGAGGAGCAGAGGAGGGCTGGCCCTTTGATCCCTCAGCTTTTTATACTGAGCATGGGGCAGATGGGATGGAATACCCCAGTTGGTCAGGTTCGGGTCACCTGTTCTGTCTGTTCCTCCATGCAGGTGGGACCCCTCTACGCTTTTCCATTTTCGACCCTCTAAGGGGCAAATAACGAAAATTGGCTGACCTTGGTTGTTATAGCAATAAGTATAAGCACGGCCTCTCTGCATACCATTCCTTGGCATTTAGCACAAACATTGGCCTTATCATCCTGAGAAGGAGCAGTTTTCTCTACAATGTGCTGTTAATTTCAGAGAGTTAGAGGAGGCCTAACTAAAATGTAAATTTACAGAACACAAAACTGGTTTGGTTTTACCTCAAACCGGGACACATATAGTTGTGTACATGTACCTCTTGCAATTAAAGTCAAACAATGTAATGTGGCAAACATATGCTTTGCTTCGTTGTTCCGTGTGAAGTTACGAAATGCTGCAGGATAACGTTGAAGGCTATCGTCGAGAAATAACATCTCTGCATGAAAGAACCCAGAAACTCACAGCAACAACTCAGAAGCAAGAGCAGATAATCAACACTATGACTCAAGACCTCAGGGGAGCTAATGAAAAACTGGCAGTGGCAGAGGTTAGCAATACAGTGTGTTATACTCCTCTTATTCTTATGATTGTCTGGAAGGCTGTCAGAACTTGAACGTGTGGTTTTTTGAGTGCATCAGCCATTAAATTTGTAAAAGCTTGTGTACGTGTATATTTGATGCTCATAACATTCCACAAAATACCTCAACGAAGATGGAATACCATCCTGAAGGTGTTTCAATTTGTAGAGAAAGCAGAATGTCAAACCGTTGTGTTCTTGCTGTTCTTGGCTTACTTTGCATGAATTTTAATTTGCAATCAGTAAAAGTTCCTTTTTAAAAAATAATATTAACTGATCAATATCTTTGTCCAAATTAAAATTACTGGACAGATTTGGGATTGATAAAAGAGTTTTTGATATTATTTGTTGTCTTAAAGGTGAGAGCAGAAAACTTAAAAAAAGAGAAGGATATATTGAAGATGTCAGATATGCGTTTGACTCAGCAACGTGAGTCTTTACTAGTTGAACAAAGAGGACAGAACTTGCTGCTTACTAATTTGCGAACTATTCAGGTAAGTGGTGTTACCAGGTCTGGTCTGTCTTTCAGAGTTTTCAATAAATACCTGTCAAAATCAACTTGAACCATCATGGGATTGGGTCTTAAAGTGGATTTTTTTGTTACAAATGGACACTGAACATAAAATACTTGAGCACCTTTTTTAAGCAAGTTTGTTATTCGTGTCTTAAATTATAATAGTAATATTTACCTGGGCAAAGTCCTGAAAATGTTGAGTTATTGAGAAGGGTTTTCACCATAAAATGGAAATTAAACACTTGAAACAAAGGGAAAGGAAAAAAAAATCTGTATATTAATTTTTATGATAGCAAAATTTACCAGTGCCTGCCTTGGCAATTTATTTTCCTATTATTTTAAGGTATATTTGCTGTTATACTTTAAATCTTCTGTTATAAGGTATATTGAGTCTCAGAGTATAAATATTTAAGTTTACGCATTTTGTCATGTGACCTGAATTCTATTTCTGTAATAGATCTTTTGGGTTTTTTTGATCCCTTGAATTAGACTGCATAGATAATAGATTTTCCCCTAATAATATTTATTGTATCAATATTTTTTTAAAATTCTTTCAAAACTAAGTCATAAATTGTAAGTGCTATCTTCATAATTTTTTTGTATCTACGTATTATTGCTTGCTCCCTGCAGTAATTATTTTGTGAATGGGACAAGTATTGTGATAACTTTGTACAAAGTGCTGCTGTAATTATTAAAGTATACTGTAAGCATAATGCATTATGCTCTTTTATCAGGGAATACTAGAGAGATCTGAGACAGAAACAAAACAAAGACTCAATAATCAGATAGAAAAGCTGGAGCGTGAGATATCTCAGCTGAAGAAGAAACTAGAAAGTGAGGTGGAACAAAGACATTCCCTTACCAAAAATCAAGAGGTAAGTATGATTATAAACACACTAAAGTTGTTTTAGTGAAAATTAAGCCACAGTTGCATGGCTTCTGCCAGCTTGCAGTGCATTGTTTTTTAAGTGTGAAATTTATAAACCTATTTGGTCTTCGTGCCATTTGTGAATAATTAAAAGTTTAAAAACCTTGTGTTTTCAGGTTCATATCCTGGATCTTAAGAGGCAACTTGAGACTGAGACGAACCGTCACATAAACACAAAGGAACTTTTAAAGAATGCCCAGAAAGAAACTGCAATGCTGAAACAGCAGCTTAACAATACAGAAGCTCAGCTAGCATCTCAGTCATCACAGAGGGCTCCAGGGAAAGGTAAGGTGTTCTTCTACATGTTACATGTCGAAGAACATTCTCATTATGTTAATTAATTAACATTACATTCTCTTTACGTTAAACTTTGTTGTCTGAAGAATGATGATGTTCCTAATTTATAATAATTTAGAATCAGGAGGATAGTATACTAAATTATAGACCTCTTCATTATTACAGTCACATATTCAAATGAATGCTAAACAGGATAATTTGTTAAAGTAAAGTTACTTTTAACAAGCAGCCCAAGCAGTCTTTGACAAAGGGGAAAAATAAAGCTGAATTTATTAAGGGATCCCTTTTATTTTTATTTGAAAGAACTTAAGCCTTCTAGATAACTTACTTTAAATAGCCATTATTTTGTCTGAATCAACAATGTTTATTGTAAGCCACTGTTGATTAGGGATGACAATTTTATTTAGAGGAGCTTTGTGAAGGTGATTGTTTTTTCCATGTTAATATGCTAAAAAGACTTCAGAACAATGGTTTTAAAAATTGAATTAAATGTGATTAGTTAATTGCTGTGTTTTAATATTATAGGTCAGCCTAGCACAAATGAAGATGTGGATGATCTTGTAAGTCGATTAAGACAAGCTGACGAACAAGTTAATGACCTGAGAGAAAGACTCAAGACTAGTTCTAGTAATGTGGAACAGTACAGGGCCATGGTTCTTAGTCTTGAGGAATCCCTTAATAAGGAAAAACAAGTAAGTGTTTACCATTCATTGTTCATTAGAGCAAAAACAGAAACAAAAGATGGTTTGGTTGTAGGTGGGTTTTTTTTTGTACTGTAGTCTGTAGGATTATGGGAGGAATTATAAAAAACCTCAGGTTAGAAGGTACCAGAACATAAAGTAGTAGACAATATTTTAGGCAATTTTATTAAAAACACATCCAGTAGATGATGCAGTGCTGTTTGTCTAGTGTCCATGTTCTCTGCCTATCTGTGTTCTGTTACTGTAAAATCTTCATTGTGGTTTGATATGCTTTAGCAATATTGCAGACTAGCATGTAATAAAAAGATATGCTGGTTGCCACACACTTAAATGCAGCTGCCTAGAACTTTTCTTAGATGTACTTCATGAGGTATTGCAGCTGTAAAGGGGGAAAAGAAAAGAAAATATTTTCAATTCTGTTTGTAATTTTCAGCATTACTCTAAATGACATGCTGAGAATACCTGTTCTGACTTAAAAAAGTTAATAAAATACTGATTTCACGTCAGAATACCATATTTAAATGGAAAAAAATTGATCTGTTATGATGGATTTCAATGAAGGTGACAGAGGAAGTTCGTGCAACAGTGGAAGCTCGTCTGAAGGAATCTTCAGAGTATCAAGCACAGCTGGAGAAAAAGCTGATGGAGTCAGAGAAAGAAAAGCAAGAACTGCAAGAAGAGAAGCGTAAAGCTTTGGAGAATATGGAACAACAGGTATGTGCTGAACGTCCCCTCCCTTAAACTCCCTTGTAGAGAGTCCACAAGAATGCACTTTTACATAATTCCCTAAACTTCAATTTGTGTCTAAACCGAAATCTTTTTGGATGTACAAAAGGCTAACTGAACTTGAGAGGTTTCCAAACATGAGTAGTACATTAACCTTATCACTTTGTTAGGGTGATTGTGTGTTAAAAGCCATATCTTCCTGAACTTTGAGCGCTGTTTTTCAGGAAAACATGAGTAAAAGCCTTTGAGAAGGGTTTCAGAAAACCTTTTTTGGACTGTGAGCCAAACCCAAATTTGTGGTATGCATGTATTTTAAAACCAGAGTGGTCTGTTTGTCTGGTTTCTAGTTGGGGTTGAAAGAAACAAGATCACTGCAACTAGAATTACTGCAGGCCTGACTCTGAAAGAACAGTAATAAATTTTTACCAGGAAGGAGCTCTGTATATTTCCTTTAGACTAAAATTGGTGTTAGAAAACAAATAAACAAATCACCCTTTGGTTCTGTGTATTTATGACTGTCTACATTCAAAGCCTTGCTGTGTTCAATGCTCTGTAAAATACCGTGCCATTTATTCTTGGTTTTGTTTTATTATTGTTGTTCTCCCCACCACCACTATAGCTGTCAGAACTAAAGAAGAGTCTGTCAACTATGCAGTCAGAAGTTCAGGAAACTCTTCAGAAAGCCAGCACGGCTCTAAGTAACGAACAACAAGCCAGACGTGACTGCCAGGAACAAGTATGTTACAGCATTTGTCTATTTTAGCCAGAGGTTGTAAACTTAGTGGTAGTTTTTCATTGTTTTTTCAGTTGAACTTAAAACAGTTTCGTAATGGTCATGCCACTAATCAGAGATTTGCAGAGGCAAGAGAGGTGCTATAAGAACACTTTAATTTGTGAACAGCACTTATTTAGTGCTTCACTTTTCCACCGGATCAAACATTGTGGTAATATCAGCTAAACTGACTTTGAATATTAAACTGTGCTGTAAGCACAGTTTGTGTCCCATTTAAAAAACAACAGATGCAAGGGATTACTGTTTCTAAGGTCTAATTCATTATGTAAAAAAAAAAATGGTTGGGGAATGTAAGTAAATTTTTTTAATTAATTGCTTCTTCACTGTCCTGAGTGGGGAACAAAAATGAAAACTGAACACTCACAAGACAATGGGGAAAATATTGTTCTAACCTGAAACAGAATTGTCATCTTTTAAAAATGGGGCCATACGTTATTTAGAAGCAGCTGGTGTGATTGTCTTGTTACTGACTGTTTTTTAAAGAGAATCTACTTTTCCGCAGGTGAGAATTGCAGCAAAGCTGGTTGGTGTAAAAGATTTAGAAAAAATTTTGGCTGTTGTTTAATCCAGTCCAAAGTTTTATAGACAATCATATTTCGTTTCTTTCTTTTTTTCTTTTTTTTCCAGCTAATGCTATTACCATAGTCTGTCCTTAACTTTTTAACCTTATGCAGTAAATATATTTGCTTGTTCACATATGGAACTAACTAGTGGATGTTCTTAGACTAAATACATGCCTCTTATCTCTGCAGTATCTTCCTCTGCAGGAAGAGGTTTGACTGTAGAATAACTATAGAGAGTGTCCTTCTTCTAGCTACTCAAAGTTATTTCAGATTCTAATTTTTCTTGAAAATAGTAATTTCTTTAGGGGAACCATTCTAAGCTTATCCTCTTTTTTTTCTTTTTTTGTACTTGAATCACAAAGGTTTTGGCCAGTGGTTTTCTTTTTGAATTAATGGTCACTGATTTTGTCTGGAACTTTGGAATCTCAGTAGCTGTCAAACATAAAACTTTAAGGGTAATAGAATGCATTTTGTTATATTTTTTTTCTGCAGGCAAAGATGGCTTCTGAAGCTCAAAATAAATATGAAAGGGAATTAATGCTCCATGCCGCTGACGTTGAAGCATTACAGGCTATTAAAGAGCAAGTTGCCAAGAATGCAGCAGTAAGGCAGCAGCTAGAAGAAGCTGCTCAAAAAGCTGAGTCTGAATTGTTAGAGTGCAAAGCCTCCTGGGAAGAGAGAGAGAGAATGATCAAGGTATGATCGTTTTATGGTTTCAGTGGGTTTTTTCAGTTACCAGCTTTCACAGAATTAAGTCATTGAACAATTTTTGTTGTAGGATGAAGCTTCAAAACTTGCATCCCGCTGTGAAGACTTGGAAAAACAAAATCGATTATTACATGAACAGCTGGAAAGTCTAAGTGATAAGATGGTGACTTCTATGAAAGAAGCTATGCCAAGTGCAGCGAACGTTTCTCTCAATGAGGAAGGCAAATCCCAGGAACAAATCTTAGAAATTCTTAGGTAAATTTAGCTCTGGGCTTCTTCTCTTGGTGGTTATAAATTCGGTTGTCACACTGAAGAGTTCTGTATTACTTTATATTTGAAGGCTAATGTATAAAATTTAAGTGATTTAAGTGCTTTTTTGCTAGGTAGGAGATGGTTGCTCTACATCAGTAGCTAATTGAGGAGATTTCTTTCTACTCCTAGGAAAAAACTGAGTCAGTTATGATAGGAAGCTAAATCAGATTTGAGTGAATGTGATTAGCAAGAAAGTTTTGGAGGTGATTTTTTTTCTCATTGTGGTTCTTAGGGGGTTTATGTAGATTTTAAAGGATTTTTATCTAGGATTTTCTTTTTGATATTTTTGAACCAATTTCTATACTTAGTAGGCCTTCAGATATAGGATGTTTCAAGTTAAAATGCTTTATTTTGCATTTTCCTTGATATGATGTGTTGTTCATTTTCTTATTTCAGATTTATACGTCGAGAAAAGGAGATTGCTGAAACTAGATTTGAGGTGGCCCAGGTGGAGAGTTTGCGTTACCGTCAGAGAGTGGAGCACCTGGAAAGAGAACTCCAGGAACTGCAGGACAGTCTCAATGCTGAAAGAGAGAAGGTGCAGGTATGTTATGATATTATTGCTTATGATTTCAATAAGTAGAGATGGCTGGTTTATATGTTCTACTCTTTGTCTTTGCTGCTTGTGCCCAAAAATGGAATTTTGGAAGAATCAGGAGCTTTTAAATTGAGGTTGTTACGTAGCATGGAGGATCTTGTTTTGAGTCTTGTTAAACAGTGTGGCAATTCCAAAAATCACATAAAGAAGGAAAACAAAGCTAACTTCTCCCATTATTGTTTTTCCCTATCTCCCATTTCTTAAGTGATAGTTACTTTTTTGAGTGTACATGTGAGATAATGAATACCATGATAGCTTTCTAAGATGGTGTTAATGCCAGATCCAAGTAAGTATATATGCATGTGCAAGCTAAACAAATGACTGCGTTAAATCTATCCATAAGGTAACAGCAAAAACCATTGCACAGCATGAGGAATTGATGAAGAAAACTGAGACCATGAACGTACTGATAGAAACCAACAAGATGCTACGAGAAGAGAAGGAGAGGCTAGAACAAGAGCTACAACAAATTCAAGCCAAGGTTAGTACTGAGGTTCATGTATATCTTTCAGATGCTCAAGCTGATGAGTTATTGTCTGGGTATACCATTGCTAATTACAATAAATACATGGTTTAGATTATGATTATTCCTTTACATCATACACGAATGAAAAAACTCTCCATAGAATTTTAGAAGACATTGGTCCACCTAAAACGTTGGAAAGCTTGAGGTTCAGTTTCATTTAAATGAAACTGAAAATAGGCATTTATCCAGTAGCAAGGATGTTATCAGCAGATAAATGAAAAATTGCACAGGAATACATGTAAAGCAAACCACGGTTTTATTATGAGTTTGAAGGAGATACATGCCTCATTGCATTTCTACACACCAGTTATTTTCATGGAATCCAGTGCGGTGGTGTTTGGCTTCTAACACGTAATTAATAATCTGTTTCCTGTACCAAAGTACAAAGAATAACAATCCTCGAATGTGAAGTCATGCCTTTGTTACATTTTTCCCCCCCTCTGTTGGATCATCCCCTGCTCTTGCTCCTCATCCCTTTTTCTGCCCCCTACTGACCACTGGGAGACAAAGTTGGAGAAGATGATATATCATGATTTCTTCAGGGTGTTGGTTTTGCTCTCTGAGACCCTATTAAAATCATTGTTCAAGTCCTACCATATTCCATTTCCTTCAGTCTCAAAAGATCCAGAGATCTTAATCCCCAACTGTGTTTTTTCAGGTACGCAAGCTTGAGGCAGACATTTTGCCTCTACAAGAGTCTAATGCTGAACTGAGTGAGAAAAGTGGAATGTTGCAGGCGGAGAAAAAGCTGTTGGAAGAAGATGTGAAACGCTGGAAAGCCCGGACTCAGGTGGGGAATGCATATTTTCAAAGATGTTGACAGGGGTGGGAGCAGAGGGTTGAAGAACTGGAAAAAAGTTCTAAATGTTCTTAACAACAACAACAACTAAGAAATTTATTTGAATTATAAAGCATTGCTTATGCAGCTTCAAAATAAGCTATTCTAATTCATAAGCATTCCAAATCAAAATACAAAAGCAGTAGCTCTAATTCAAAGATATTTTCTGGATATAATTGTATAACCATCTTACGAAAATGTAAACTATTTTCTCAACTTTTCAGCATTTATTGAGTCAACAGAAGGACACTGATCTTGAAGAGTATCGGAAGCTACTTTCAGAGAAGGAGGCAAACACCAAGCGTATACAACAAATGAGTGAAGAAACAGGCAGGCTTAAAGCAGAAATAGCCAGGTGTGGTATAAGTCAATTAGTAAAAACTTTTGTGCAAAGCAAAATAATTTAAATAAAACTGTATCTAGAAGTGTAATTTCCTAACTGTCTCTATGTAACTATGAAACCTTTGGTATTCCTAACTGTAGCTTGATAACGCACAGGTAAAATGAAGTGAGAATTGTTTTGGAAGTTGTCTTTTAGCTGAACTTATTCTAAATTGATTTTGTAGAATAATTTGTATTCTACAAAGCCCTTTTGCATTGCAAAATTCTAGAAAACATAATTTACTACAGATAATGCCTGTGTTATAACTTAAATGAGCAACATTGAAATGTATTAATTATTTCAAACATCTCATTTGCATCTTCCTCCAATCTCTTGTTATTTAGAAGTAATGCGTCCTTAACTACAAGCCAGAATCTTGTTCAGAGTCTGAAGGATGAAGTAACTAAAATAAGAACAGAAAAGGATACTTTGCAGAAAGAACTAGATGCTAAAGTGGCTGACATACAAGAAAAAGTGAAAACTATAACACAGGTCAAGAAAATTGGGCGCAGATACAAGACTCAGTATGAGGAGCTGAAAGCACAGCATGATAAGGTAGATATGTTTTTTCTTTGCTTGCAAAGAAATTATATTTTAAAAGTATGTTTTCATCTAGAGTCATGTATAATCTAGCTAATCACCTTCACGGTCTCTTAGTATAATACTGTATGAATACTTACCTGTGAAGAGAAAAGCTGAAAATCACATTGTTTATTTTGCTGTTAGCTCGAACTGCCACAAAGGATGAGCTGCGTATCGCTAAATACTTTGCAGCACTCTTAACAAAACTTCAGAGTTCATTAGAATTCCTGGGTTTTGCCCAGAACTTTTTAAACTATTAATTTGCACGCAGAAGGAATTTGTGAGAGTAGTGACATACTAATCAGATGGTACCCTTTAGCCTGATACTGTTTGACATATTTCAGATGGTTGCCGAAGCATCAACTCAGCCTTTAGTAGAACAACAACAAGAGCAAGTTTCTGTCCAGGAAGTACAAGAGCTGAAAGACACCCTCAGTCAAGCTGAAGTGAAGACAAAGTCTTTGGAGGCTCAGGTTGAAAGTTTACAAAAGGTAAGAACAGTGAACTGCTTCAGAGTACTAGACTCTACTGCAGTCTTAAATGCTGAACTGTGAAGAATGTGAAGGTGGTCTGGTGTGTGCATGTGTGAACGTATGCGCAGAGATTTGTGAAGTGACCCATTTGTGCCTCGTTCTGTTGGGAAAGAGGGAACTTAACCCTGGTGAAGTAATAGTAATATATCTCATGCTGTTTCTCGGAATAAATAAGTGGGAAAGAGAATGCTATTCTGTCAACTATTGCATTCAGAGAGGACTGGCGTCCTCTACTGTTGATTAGAAGCTCTTTAACCTTAATTCAGTGGTCAGCTAGTATTAGTCCCTCGAAATTCATTAGGCTATATATTTGCCAAAGTAGCTGGTTATGGACATTAGCTGCAATCTCTCTCTCCAGACTGTAGCAGAAAAGGAGACTGAACTTAAAAATCTTCAGGAGCAGATAACACAGCTACAATCAGAACTGGCTCGTTTGCATCAAGATCTGCAAGAGAAGACTGCACAGGAAGAACAACTCAGGCAACAGATCACTGAGAAGGAAGAGAAAACTAGGAAGACCTTGCTTGCAGCCAAGCAGAAAATTGCACAGTTAGCTGGTATATTATAGTATTTTTTCTGCCCTTAAGATGACATCTTCTGTTTGGGTTTTTGCTTATTCTTATGGAAAAGTGTTTAAATAGGATGCTTGGGAAAATGCAGCCTACTTCATACTTTACTTAGAAGTTTTTTTTCTGGATTAGATGTTACAGGAATTGTTCTTAAATTGTAGTCCTTCAGGAGATGATAAAAGTATATAACTAGCTGTACACTGTGGGGGACAGTTTTGCTTAGTTTTGGCCAGCCAAGTTGATCCTTTTGTTGATTAGAGCAGATTGACCCTACTAACAACTTGAGTAATTCTCCCCTTCCTTCTTCCCTCCCTAAGCGTACAGCTGCAAAACATGCTGCTTCCTCTGTTTTTAATTGATGTTGAGAGGAATGATGGTGTAAAAGCTTGCTAAAAAGTGTTGTTCTTTTGTAACTGCTTTTTAATTTACATTTTCATATATATATATTCATATATATACACATATTAGATATTTTAAATCAGAAAAATGGCATGTGAAAGTTAATGTTACCTGTAAGAGCTCTGTCAATAGCTCAGCATTTTTAAGGTTTCAAAATACTTTGGTAACCTATTAAGAGAGACAGGCATTCAGCATACAGACTTAGTAGGCAGCTTTACACAGAGGTAAGACTGGATTCTTTCCTATTCAATTAGGCACAAAAGAACAGCTAACAAAAGAAAATGAAGAGTGGAAGCAAAAGAGCAGCTCACTAGAAGAACAGAAGACTGAATTGGAGGTGAGGATGAGCGCACTCAAGTCACAGTATGAAGGTCGAATCTGCCGTCTGGAAAGAGAGCTTAGAGAACAGCAAGAGCGACACCACGAACAGCGAGATGAGCCACCGGAGTCTACAAATAAGGTACAAAATCCTTTTAGCTGGCTGTGGGATTGGGAAACAAACCCCTTGCACGTCTTATGACTGAATGAGAGCGACAGCTCTCAGTATGAGCACCGTTGTCCAACTTGGTTTGGTTTTGTGCACACAGTTGTTAATACTCAGGACTACTTTATGTGAAGGTATTTTTTCTGAACATCCTAAATAGGAGATGGAAATTCTTGTCATAGGTTTCCTATACTTTAAACAAAAACAAAACAAAAAACACAGACAAAAAAACCCCCACAACCAATGAGGCCAACAAACTGAGCACCGCAAACAGAGCGGGCAGACACAGCATGTTGCATCAGCCGTGGTGTGGCATGTAAGTTTGTGCGGCAGGGTGTGCAGGAATAGTGCCTCTTTGAAGGAGGGACATTCCACTGGGTGAGTGGGAGACTTGAAAGACCCATAACGCATCAACCAGGCACTGTTCTGTGACTATCTGCACAGGTCAAGGGTATTCATCCTACCTGACCTTCAAGACAGAATAGTGGGCACCCTCTCCCTACCATAGAGGGTGTTGCTGTCTATGTCAGTGACTAGCTGGAGTGCATGGAGCTCCACCTGGGGATAGATGAGAAACTGATTGAGAGTTTATTGGTCAGCATTAAAGGGAGGACAGGAACAAGTGACATTACAGTCGTGGTCTGCTACAGGCAGACCTCCTGCTTCCAACTAGGAAGACCGGGTGGATGAGGCCCTCTGTAGACAGATAGAAGCAGTCTCATGTTCACAACCCCTGGTCCTCATGGGGACTTCAAACACCCCAATATCTGTTGGAGGGGTAACACAGCAGATTCCGGGAACACATTGATGATAACTTCCTTCTCTAGGTGATAGAGGAGCCAGTGAGGAGAGGTGCTATACTGTACCTTGTTCTCACAATAGCTTCAGAAGATACCCAAGAAATTTCTGAATTGGTTTACATACTTGGTATGACTGGTATGATTTGTCTTGGAGAATCTGCAGTAATCATGGAGTTTAAGTAGATATGCTAACAAGTCTGTTAAAGAAAAGATTGTTAATAGATCTGTGTGCTGAAGTATTTTTAGCAGATTACTCTCTGTGTTTCATATGTACATGGTGTTTCTTATTTAATAGGTCCCAGAACAGCAGAGGCAAATCTCACTCAAGTCTACTCCAGCTTCAGGTGAAAGAGGAATGTGAGTTGAAGGCTTTGGGGATTTTGCTACGTTTCTGTGGTCACTGTTTCTTGGGTTTGTCTTTGTCTAGTTGCTCTTTTTTTTAGTAAACCACTGGCTGTTCACAATTTCTCTTAAGCAACTTTGAAGATATTGACTGATGTAATACGTTCCTCTTTTTTTCTCAGCTACGTTTAATCATTAAAGTTTTTAAGCTGTTAAATTGTCATATTAGCTACTGGGGACACGGTATCTGGGGAGCGCAAAAGATGTGTAAAATCTTGAATTTCAAGATTTCAGGATTCTTGAAGTTGCACAGTTTTGATTGTTACCTTTAAACTTAGTTTTGGGAGGGATCTTTGTGCAAAAATCTCAAACATGAGTAACAGACTAAATAGACAATAACAACATAAAATAATTGAATGGCTAAGTTCTAAAATGGGAAATATTACTGTATTACAAAGTTTAAATAACAAACTCCCGTTCAGTTTTTATGATAGCATCCTTTTGAAAGCAAGGCTTTCAAAAATGCTTCTTAAAATTTGTCTGATCCTTGTCTCAGCCAAGAGACAATGTAGCTCTGCAGTGAGTGAATCAGTCTTAATATAATAAAGACCCAGTACAGCTAATAGTAAAAGCTATATGCTGCTCCTTGTGATCTGCTTACAGATCTCTAGCTGATTACCTTGGAAGAAACCTGTCAAACCTCTAAACTGGACGAAATACTACTGCTAGCATAGTGGATCTGTCTTGGGGTTTTTTTTAACGATAAACAAATTTTGGAAGACAATTCATTATGCCCTTGTAAGGCTTTTGAATTTTCAGCCTTTAAAAATTAGTATTTCTAGATATGATAATATATTTACATCTGGTGTTTTTAAAATCTGATTTCTGCACTACCATGATGAAACCAATATCTTGTTTTTCAGCGCTAGCACTTCAGACCCACCAACAGCAAATATTAAACCAACTCCTGTTGTGTCAACTCCAAGTAAAGTGACTGCTGCTGCAATAGCTGGGAACAAGTCTACTCCAAGAGCCAGTATCCGCCCAATGGTTACACCCGCTACAGTCACCAATCCTACCACTACTCCAACAGCCACAGTTATGCCTACAACACAGGTGGAGACTCAGGAAGGTAAGCATTTTAGTGTAGTATAAGGATCTACAGTAATCATAAATGCTATCTTTGCCTTGAGATCTTGGTAATTACTAATTTCAAAGTATCTCAAATAGTTTTATTGTTCCTGAATCTCTTTCAATATTGCGTGTTTGACCACTTCCGTTGCAACAAAGTTCTTGACTCCTCGACTGAAGATGGGTTAAGGAATGTTAACTCAATCTGCAAAACATTGAATCTGCTTGTTTAGGGCATTCTGAAATGGAGAATGTGAACTATACTAGATAATATGAAGACGGTTGAATGTGCTACTGTTTGCCTTGCAGCTATGCAATCAGAAGGACCTGTGGAGCATGTTCCAGTTTTTGGAAGCACTAGTGGGTCTGTGCGTTCCACTAGTCCTAATGTTCAGACGTCTCTCTCTCAGCCCATCTTGACTGTTCAGCAGCAGACACAAGCAACTGCTTTTGTGCAGCCCACTCAACAAAGTCATCCTCAGATTGAGCCTGCTAATCAGGAGCCATCCCCTACCATTGTAGAAGTTGTACAGAGCTCTCAAATAGAGAGGCCCTCCACTTCTACAGCAGTGTTTGGCACAGGTTGGTTTTATTTCTACACCTACCTTTTTGAATAGTTTCTTTTATGTGCTCCATTTGGACCCTTGTCAAACCAGGCCTAACTTTGGCATAAGAATTGGGAATTAGTGCTTTTTCTCTCTTTTTTTTTTTTTCTGCTTTAGTTTATTGCATGTTTTACAAACTTCTGAGGTTAGGCTGCTTTCTTGAACCTTCAGAAATGGCATTTCTGAAATGCTGTTGTCACTCATTCCTTAAAGTAGAAAATAAAACCTCAGGCTTGTTTATCTATTCAGAGCAGCATAGAGGTTTAATTAAACCTTGCTGACTCTGTTTCCATGGTACTGTTGGAGCAACATTAATTTTAGGAGTCAATAGTAAGCTGTTTAAATGGGAATATAAAATTCAGAGAAGAACTCTAAAGCTACCCAGTGTGATACACTGTTGCACATCTGTTTGCCCTGCATAGTGTTTATTTTGGTGACGAACTTTTCCCCAAAATACTCTTTTGTAAATTGCTTTTTTTGTTTCCCAGCTGTTAAACTTTCAGGTGTACTTGTCAAAAGCAAAGATGTTGGAAGAAATACTTCAGTTGTACCCAGAAGCTTACAATGGGTGTCAATTAGGTTGTGGATGTAGGTCCAAGAACATAAGCCTTGTAGCAGAAGGGGCTGATGGTTTTCATGTCCCAGGAAATAGCATAAGGTTATTCTATCTGATTCTGTTTGTTATGAATTAATGCAAAAAAAAAAAGGTATCTTCGAGAGTAAAAGAGAAAAGCTTTTGATTTTCTTCTGTTGCTCTGAAAATAAGTGAGAGGCTCTTTTAAGTTTCAGCTACTCCAAGTTCTTCACTGTCTAAACGTCCACGAGAGGAAGAGGAGGATAACACCGTGGAAAACTCAGACCAAATTTCAGAGGAAACAGTGGATGTACCTCTTCCAAAGAAACTGAGAAGCATACAGAGAGTTGGACCTGAGGTTTGCAAGAACATAAAACACTACTACTTAATCTATCCCTTCGGAAGATTTTTAATGAAAGAGCAAGTATATTACTTCAGAGCAAGTCAGTTAATTCTTAACACGACTTTTAAATCTGTTGGGGAGGAAGCATTTGTGTTTGGGTATTGTAAAAGGCAGAGATAGTATCACTTGCAGTGAATGATACAAATGTTAGTGAACTGTAGGATGCAAGCGAAAGGGCCATATCCCAGCATTGAGGAGTAATAAGACATTTTTTCAGAATGGTCTGGAAGGTCATTGTCTACAGTTCTTCTGGAATAAAATACAGTGTACTTGAGGAGACATCAGGAAAGCAAAGATGAGTTCAGTTGAAAAGCTTACAGGAGATGCATGTGAAATATTCGTGTGAGGGAACTGGGATGTCCTGCAAAAAAGGGAATGAAATTGAGACAGGACCTCAGAGTAGACAACTCATGAGAAATGTTAAGGAAGTCAAATACATTTTTATGCAAAAGGACCTAAGAACATTATCACTTAATTAGCAGTAAGATGAAGGTGTAATGGGAAACCTTGAGGGTTCTTTTTTGGTCCTGAAAAGATTTAGGGACGCTGAGGTCCAGTGGACTCCAGTAGGGAAATTTTATTTCTCCAGAGCAGAGAAATGGGGTACTAGATAAAAGCAGAGCTAAGGAAGAAGAGTAAAAGGGGAACAAAATGTTGCCCATGATCTTTGTGGAAAAAAATAATTTCTTTTAAAAAGTAAAAAAAAATACGAAAAAAATCTCAAACATGTTGAAGAACGAAACTTTAAGGCTATGATGTGTTTTAAATAAGAAAAATATATGTTCTTTCAGGAGGAAGTGACAGCAGAAGAGAGCACTGATGGTGAGGTAGAAACTCAAACATACAATCAAGACTCACAAGACTCAATTGGAGAAGTAAGCATACTTGAAAAGAAAAAAAAAATCTTAATTTCAGCAGAAATAGCTATCTTCTCTTTTTTCCCCAAACACTTAATATTTTTAGAAGTGAAATATCAAATTAGATCTTGCAGATTTCCAGTGGAAACCATTTATAACCTTTTAATGTTTAGACTTGAAATGTTCAAGGATAGACACTCAATTTTTATTGCACTCTACGTATACCTATATAAGTAACACTTAAGAATACTAATGAACCTTTGCTATTTTGAATTGTGATTTGATATGCTGTTTTAGAAATCCTACTATCCTTAACCCCAGTTTTACATAGTGAAACTGAGATGTAGAGGTTAAATGCGTCACAGTCTTAAAGTGGAATTGGAGTTTTCAGTTCTTTGCTTATTCCTTTGGAGTACTTCTTTTTGCTTTCTGGTTTTTCTTTTACATAAAGATTTGACAAATCCTTGAGCAATCTTAGTGTTAGATGGGTCATGATGCAATAAAGGGGAAAAAGGTTGGTTTTGTTTTAGTTGTGTTGAATGCTGGTGTAGCCATGTTAGGAAAGCCAAATACAGGTGAAAACCATTAATTTAATCTGCTTCAGAAATGAGCAAAAGTTAAGGTAGTTCTCTAACTTGGCAAAACCTCATGTTGAGTTGTGGAGTCTATTTTCTTTAAACATTGGTGGGTACTGAGTCTTTAGTCAGTCATTTTTTTCCCCTCAAAATTTTCAAATGTTGAAAAGTTATGACAAACATTTATCTTCCCATTGAATTCCAGATGTGTGCTTTCTGTTCCACAGGTATCTTTAAACATTCTTTAATTAACAGTTCTAGTACTTACTATGTATTTTTGAATTCTGCTGCAAGACAACCTTTTGTAACATTAAAGTGACATGTTCAGAAAATAACATAGTTATCGTATCTAAATCAAAAGTTGTGAATGCTACAGCATGTGTGTGGTAGAATCCCAAATTATGGTGGTTTTTTTTTTAATTTTTAAGAGGTTATGGAGGACTCCCCCGATGCAATATTTTTATTTTTATTTTTTTTTTTCTGACCACTTCTAGTCATACTTGTCTGATTTGGTTCAAAGTTTTTTTTTCAATATGTTTATGAGCTGAATGGAAAGAGAATTTTTTTTGCTAGCTCTGTGTCTGGCTATCATGTCAATTGAGTTATTGTTTCTCCAGACCTGAAAGAACTCTAAACTAGCAGCTCAGAGTTCATGCTTAGGAGAGAGAGATGTTTGTTCCTTGATCCTGGGTAGACTTTTAGCTGTCTGTAGGTGATTGGTGACAATCATCTGTATTATTCTCTTGTGTTCTCTCCTGTCTTAGTTATTATTGAATAGCAGTAACTAGTGTTTCTCTGGTAAGCATCACAGAATGATACAGGATTGGAAGGGAGCTCTGGAGATCATTTAGCCCAACCTCCCTGCCCAGAGCAGGTCCACCTAAAGCAGGTTGCACAGGAGTCTGTTTTTCTTCTTATTGTCCCATTGCCAGTCTTGTACACGAATAGTAACTGCAGCGTTGGTGGAGTGCTCAGAGTATGGGTTTTTTTTTATCTTGATCTTTTACAGGGTGTTACACAGGGAGAGTACACTCCCATGGAGGATAGTGAAGAAACTTCCCAGTCTATCCCCATAGACCTTGGACCTCTTCAGTCAGATCAACAAAATACTACTTCATCTCAGGATGCTCAGTCCAAAAGAGATGATGTCATTGTAATCGATAGTGATGATGAAGATGATGATGATGAAGAAAACGAAGGCGAGCAGGAAGTATGTGTAACATTGAATTACTTAATTTATGATTTTGTCTTTGATCAGATATAAAGCTTACTTGGCAGGGCTGATTTAATCAAAAATAGATTTTTTTTTTTTTTTACTGTGTTTATGTAGCCTGAACTTCAAGCTGAATTAGTGAGTATCTTTAAAACACTCGATTTTTTGGAAGTCATAACATTTCACAGTACCTCTAGATTATCTATGGCTATTCAATATAGAAGGGTGGCTCCTGTGAGGAGAGACTGGGGGCTGCGCTGTGCTGGGAACAGCCTGTTCCAGCTGGCTCTGCAGTGACCCTGCTGCAGCACACATCTGAAAACATCAGCTGGTGAAAACATATTAAGAAAGGGCAAAATGCTGCGTGACATTGTTAGTGTGAGGAGGAGGGGAAAAAATGGGATAAACAATCCTGCAAACACCAAATCAAAGAATAATGAGGAGAAGGTATGCCAGGCACTGGATCAGATATTCGTTGTAGCCCATGGAAGACACCACAGTGGAGTGGGTAATCTCCTGCAGCCTGGGGAGAGAAGGATATTCCCTGGATGAAGATGCAGCCCATGAGGGAATAGGCTTTACTGCCAGGAACCAAGGCTGTAGAGAAGAGAAGCCAGTGCAAGAGCGGGTTTATACTGAAGAATGGCAGCCCTTCAGTGGGAAGGACTCACTGGAGTAGTTTTTGAAGGACTGCAGTCTGAGGAAGCCACCTACACTGGAGTAGAGGGAAAAAGTGTGAGGAGGAAGGAGTAGCAAAAAGAAACTGTTACTGACTGTCATAATCTCCCATTCCTCATCCCCTCTGCCCTGCTTGGGGTCGGGGGAGGAAGAAGATAAAGTTGGGAATGAAGGAGTGAAGTTGAGCCTGGGAAGAAGGGGTGGCTGGAAGGTGTTCTAGTTTTTGTCTTTCTCACTATCCAACTCTGTTTTTAACTGGCAGCAAATTAAATAAATTTTGCCTGACTTGTCTCTTTTGCCTGGAATGGTAGTTGGTAAGTGATCTGCCTGGTTTTATCTTGACACTCAAGCTTTTCCACCTTATTTTCTACTCCTATCCTGTTGAAGAGAAGTGAGGGAGTGGATGGGTGGGTGTCTAGCAGCCAGCCAAGGTAACCTGTTTTATTTTTCAAAAAATAAATACATCTACTCTGTGGATAACAAACGCACAACATCTTCAGAAAGGGATGCACAGACAGAGATGGTCTGTGTAACATAAAGTGAGATGTACTGCTTCAAGATATGAAATTATTCCACTGTCCTCTCCACACTTCCTTAAGGCTTTTTTATGGTCTTGTTGTAGGACTATGAGGATGAGGAAGAGGAAGATGAGGATGATGATGAAGACACCGGGATGGGAGATGAAGGTGATGACAGTAATGAAGGCACTGGTAGCGCTGATGGTAACGATGGCTATGAAGCAGATGATGCCGAGGTGAGATTTATACATTTTTTATAGCCTGTTAAATTTCATGGAATAAATTGGTGTTGTAATGCACCTGCACAGATTTGAACCCTTGAAAGAGAAAATCTTAGTATGAATTCATTCCAGAAAATTGAGGCTGCTAGTAGGTGATAGTAATTTCTGTTATAACTGGAGTTTTCACAAGAAAAGACAACTTTGAATGTTTAACAGGGCTCAATGAAAATGCAAAGTACAAAAGCCAGCAGCAAATTCTGTAGTTGTAAAGCTAGTAAGGCAATTTTGTCAAAAGCTGTGTATTTAATTGTCTAATATTATTAAGTTATAGTGGCTACATTGTTCACAATTGTATATATAAAGATAGGGAAGGCTTCTGAAATTTCATACAGTTGTATACATTTACCTAACTGTAGATATTTACAGAAATATTTTAAAGCTTTTCATATATCTTTGTTTACTTTGAGTGCTTTTTTTAACTACTTTTATATTCTCTTTACAACCTATAAGTTGCTTAGTGCTAAGTCATGTTATGTTTATGTGGTTTTTTTTAGGGAGCTGATGGTACAGATCCTGGAACAGAAACTGAGGAAAGCATGGGAGGAGGTGAAAGCAACCAGAGAGCAGCAGATTCTCAAAACAGTGGTATGGTTATTCCATGTTTCTTAAAAGTCTATGTCTGTAAGGGGAAGACATGTAGAAACCGTTTTGCCTGTGTTAAAATATGTGCTTAAAATACACACTGAAGACCATTTTAACCTAAAATATAGTTTATTTTGAAGTGTTCTTTCCTGGATATATTCTGTGTTTCTTTGAATACCAGCCAGAGCTTGTCAGGTTTGGAAACTGCTGTTGATGGCTCAGTAGATCAATTTCCTTTCTCTAAATCAGCACTTAAATCATCAATAGTTTGTCTCAGTGCTGGTCTTGACGTAGCTTGCACGTCTTATTTTAACTAATTTTAAATAACGGTACTGACCTGTCCCTGCTCTTACAAAGGTAAAAATGTCCGTATTAATGTGGCATCAGAATTTGAAGACTTGCCTTTGTGTTTTCAGCTCAGTTTGGAGGGCACAGGTTTACTCCTGTATACTTCTGTATGTTTTAGGAGAAGGGAGCACAAGTGCTGCAGAGTCCACTTTTCCTCATGAAAGTTCAAGAGAACAGCAGCCATCATCTGCCTCAGAGAGACAGACCCCTCGACCCCCACAGTCACCACGCAGACCACCACATCCACTGCCCCCACGACTAACTATTCATGCTCCTCCTCAAGAACTGGGTCCCCCCGTACAGGTATAAACCATCTCTAGTGGTTCAGAAGATCTTTTAAAAAATTACTGTATAATTTCTTCTAAATAAAATCTAAGTGCTCTGCACTCTGCAAAATAGATAGCATCCTAAAAATGGTAGCTGAGCAAACTGACTTAATGTGGCTCAAACTGTAGATTATGGCTGGACAGGGAATTTTAGAAGCAGTGAGGCACTCGTGGTGGATTTGTATCTTGAAATTCTTAATACCGGTGGTGGTTCAGTCAGTGACTGCTGATACTCCCACTACAGAAGCTGTTCCTGAACAGGTTGTAACTCAGACAGATTGGCAGGGGGGTTTATTAGTCTCTGCCCCAATGCATTTCATTGCCATTCATTTTCTAATCTAAACCTTTTATAGTCAGTGATTACGATAAACTGATTCATAACCAATGATTATGCTTTGCTGTAGTCCTATCGATTTTGTAAATTAAAACATCACAAACCAAATTTTGCAAAAATACCCTGACTGAAATTATCCTTTAACTGTTTCTGAGGCTTGGGGCTGCAGTATTTCTGTGTTGAATTTTTCTGTCCTCAGTAGAAAGCTGAGTAAGATAATAAAGTCACTTCCCCAGAATTTAAGCCTACATGATTCTCTTTTATGGTTAGACCAGGCAGCAGATATGAGATGTGGCACAGCTGCTGCTATGGGCTAGTCTTTAAGAATGTATGATGCTGCACCTAGCAGTGTTGTGCACTGGCACGTTTAGCCTCTATCCTTGGTTCAGATTGAATAATTGTATGTTATTAGAATTCAGGAAAGCATTCACTCTATGCCTTTACTCTAAAGAGAATCCAGATGACTCGAAGACAGTCGGTGGGACGTGGACTTCAGCTAACTCCTGGTTTAGGTGGGATGGTAAGTATATGAGAGTCTACTGCTAAAAACCTGCATTGAGGGAACATTCATAACTCTTAGATTTTATTCTGTTTTTTAAAGAAGTCTAGCTACTGGCTTTAGGGGTGGGATCGTTTCTGTTGCCTTGGTCCGGTTAATTTCTGTATAAATGGAAGGCAAATACCAGAAAAGTCCCAGGAAACTGAAGTTCTTCAAAAGAGATTGAATTGGTTTTGCCCAAGGCGGTTTAAATTACTTGGTTTTAGAGTCAGTCTTTTAAAGTGGGTATGTTACTAGAAAAAAAATAATATGAATGTTTTCAGCCTTACCATAAAGGAATAAGGCTAATATATGCTTTCTGTCTGTCTCCTTCAGCTAATTTTGAACCCTTTATTCAACTTCAGCTGTGTTTGACAGAACGAATGCCAAGTTCAGCGAGGGAGGGTAGAGAGACTGACTAAAAAAGTGTCTTTTCTGACATCAAAAACATCAGCTCAGATTTTTGATTCTGCTTGGCTTGCATGTACCTGCCATTCCATTTCACGAGAGGGACCTTACAGGTACTTTAAGAAGAAAGGTTTGAAAGGAAGACAGAGGGATGAAGAGAATGCCTTGTGGAGGATGAGGGAAGAGGGAGCTGAGGTTTCTGCCTTTTTAGGCAATGCAGGAACCAAGGACACAAGTCCATAGGGAACAGATTATTTGATTCACGTTTTGAAAAATCCCATATGCTAGGTACATTACAGCAATCCGGATTGAGACAAATGATTCCTATCTTATTTAAGAAAATGTCACCCTAAGATTCCTTTGTAGTGAACAGGGAGGTGTGGCACTTTGATGGTAGAATGATCTCATAGAGTTGATGTCTAAAAACCTTTTGAAAGATGAGTGCACGGCAAGTCTATAGTTTTTATTTTGGTTTGGGTTTTTTTGTATTGCCTGTAAGGGTGATCTATCTACCGAGCTGAGATTTAGATGTCTGAAATTAGACAAGAGTTTTGTTGGAGCAAAGTGTGCCTTTGTTTTGCTGGACCATGTGGAAAAAGCAAACCAACCTTTAACTTGGCTTGCTAGAAACTGGAAAGACATGGGAGGCTCTCATATCAGTCTCTCTTTTTCCAGCAGCAGCACTTCTTTGATGATGAGGACAGAACAGTTCCAAGCACACCGACTCTTGTAGTTCCACATCGTACAGATGGGTTTGCAGAAGCCATTCAGTAAGTGGATGTAAAGAAAAAAAAAGGAACTATTTCTTTCTTTTTTTCATTGTAATGAAGATAAATTCAAATGAAATGAACTTGTGGAGTAACATGCTAAAATGTGCTAAGTACCCCAGATATTACCAATAAAAGTAGGAAAGTCTGCCTCCATTTTTGGATGTGTGACCAGTTCTGGACAAGTTCAGCAGTCCACTTAAAATTGTGAGAATTCCTAAGATGAATAAGTAAAGACTGTTCTCTTGACTGTTTTAATGATTTCAGATCCAGTGCAAAGAAGCTTGCAAAAGTATTTGCTATTTAATTAGCAGTAGTTTAGCTGAATTTTATGGTAGTTCATTTTGTGTTATGCATAATTTTTTCTCTTGTTTTGGTCAGAAAGTTGTGGGTTTTTTTTCTTCTCTCTGCCCTTCATGAGCATTTTAAAAATTGCAGGATTCCCTAAATCTTTATTTTGATAGTTCCCCCCAGGTAGCTGGAGTTCCTAGATTCAGATTTGGACCCCCTGAAGATATGCCACAAACTAGCTCAAGTCACTCTGATCTTGGTCAGCTTGCATCACAAGGAGGTAAACCATTTCTGTTCTCTCTTTTCCATGGTGATTCAGTTGAAAAACAAATAATGCAGTCAATAAAAAGCAGATCTATTTGTGTACTTGTTGAAGTGTGGAAACCTACAACTCTTAAATAATTGTCAGCAGAGAAAGACTAATGGAAAGTAGAAAGGCGTTTCCCCCAAGCTACTGCACTTGTGTTTGTAATGGGGTTTAAAAATTAGAATGCTTCTGTGGGTGGGAACAACAGGCTTGTGAATCAGAGAAGCCGAAATTTTACGTAGGACAAATTGCTTGCTGGGCACAAGAAACTTCATTTAACAAGAAATGAAATATTGAAGGAATGGTTGGTTGGTTGGTTGGTTGGGGATTTTTACACTGTTTTATTTTACTGTTGATTGTAGCTTTCCTGTAGTAAAATAATAATGAGAGACAACAAATGCAAAGAAACCTTTGGGGTATTTCTTTACCTGCTAAGAGCTGGCCAGGCACTTTGTCTAATGTTCTCCTGAATCAGTCCCTTTCCCCTGCATGCCTGTCAGCATGGAATAGCATGCTGTTCTTTGAAGAAAGCTCACAGCAAAATAGTGGCATAAGAAAAGGATAAAAGAAAACCAAATAGTAATCTTTTCATCAAGGTTTTACCTTCCCATAAATTACAACTAGCTCTGGCAGTAAGTCAGAAAAACTTAAAACACAAAAATATCCATATTTACATACAAATCACTGGTTTCCTCAAGTATACAGAGAGGAGACAGCAGTTATTCTGGTTTTTAGCTGCCATTTTTAATTGTCACTAAAACTTTGTGTTGCAGGTTTAGGAATGTATGAAACCCCACTATTCCTTGCTCACGAGGAAGAATCAGGTGGTCGCAGCGTTCCAACAACACCATTGCAAGTAGCGGCACCAGGTAAATGGCAAGAAATTTGCAGGCTGAAGTAAAAGCTGGAAATCTTGACTTTCCAGAAAACAATTTGATTATTCTTGTTACAGCACTTATTGCTCCATCAGGAGTATTCCAGTAGCCCTTTCCCTGACATGCCAAAGATTTCTGTAAATTTTCTGTAGGAAATTCAAACTAACTTCATGTTTATTAAACTCCTTTTCTTGTACAGTGACAGTTTTTACTGAAAGTGCATCAGCTGATGCTTCAGAGCATGCTTCTCAGTCCGTTCCCATGGTTACAACATCTACTGGCAATCTGTCCACCACGACAGAGGCTGGAGCTGGTGATGATGGAGATGAAGTTTTTGCAGAGGCAGAATCTGAAGGGTAAACTGTGACTTGTTTGGTTCACTAGGATTTGATGTCATGTTAGTTTTAATGATTTATTTTCTTCTTTTAATCCAAGTGTGGCTGTAATTCATTTTTAATTTAACTTGTTCAGGTAGGAAGGAAAGCTTGAACAGAATCTGGTAATTTTGCGAAGTAGTACAATATGACCTTTTTGTCTAAAACCAAACATTTTCTTCTGATTTTTCTCATTCTGATTTAACAGAGCGAATATAAAAGTCCCCCAAAAAAATAAACTTTGGTGTTTTGCCCCAGTGGAGTTTGTAGAATAAAGGCTAAAGCATTCATGTTTGTTCATAGAGAAAATCGCTCCTTGTTACAAAGCAAGCATATACAGTGAGGTCATTCAGTAAAGGCACTGCAAAAATATGAAAGATGTAACACAAGAGAGAGGAATAAGCAGTTCTTCAGAATTTGATAGTGCGAGACAAAATCATTTGTCTTTGTAAATGCATTTTATGCTATCTTTTACTTTAGATTTTTATTGGTTGCATAATAATAAAAGATGTGTAGTTCACAGTTCATCTAAACTTTTATCTACTAATTGCAGGAGGTAGGAGGTTTGGTCATAAAAAATTAAAATGTTACTGCTGCGAGTTAAACAAGCCACACAGTTTTCCTCATGCAGCAGCAACTTGGATTGCAAGTCTGCCTACAAGTAGATAGAGCATAGGGTGTTTTTTCTAATGTTAAGGTCTCAAATTTGTTTTTTATAAAACCATCTAATATATACTTCTTATCTTTAGTGATTAGAAGTACTAATAGAGTACTAATTAGAAGATCCATAGAGGAACTAAATGGTTCACAGAACAATCTGTAGTTCTGAAGAGGCTTTTAGCTTGATAGGAGAGTGAATCAATCTGTTGCTAGTAGAGAACAGATGGTTGCCACAATTTATGAGCTTTATGGTCAACAGTTTTTGTGTGCTAATCAAAGTAAATGTATACTAAAAAGTGAGCTGTATTTAAACTAAAGAGAATGCTTACTTTTTTTTTTTTTTCCTGTAATGCCTTTCGGGTTTTGTCTTTTGAAGACAGAGTCCAAATAACTTGGGTATCGCACCAAGTGATCTTCAGGCATAACCAGTCAGTGGTGGTCTCTCCACTTCCTTCTTCCGCTGCCTAAACATACATACCACTGCCACATTAGGCTTGTTCATTATTGTTATCAAATAGCTTCTATGACCTTCTCTGAAAGACAATTAATATGTTGAATATGCATCTGGAGTTGGGCTGCATATCAAGGAAAGTACATTGTTATTTTTCTAAAACCCAGATAAAGCTCTCAAGATTGGGGTGGGGGGAAATGGCAAAACAAAATAAAACCCATGAAAATTTATGGGTAAAGACACTTACATAGGAATCTTTCTACTCCAAGATAATGCTTTTTTTCCTGAGCTTTTTGACACTATGTAAATATACATGTATGTTTTTCCTCCCCTTCCTTCTCTTCTAGAATCACGTCAGAAGCAGGCCTAGAAATTGATAGCCAGCAAGAAGAAGAATCTGTTCAAGCATCTGATGAGTCAGATCTTCCTTCAACTAGTCAAGATCCTCCTTCTAGTTCATCTGCAGGTGCGGGTTAATTACTGGAAACGCTTGTTTCATACCATTTCATTTCATGTGGGAACTTTTTGGACCAGCATTGCTAATAGCCAAGATACACAAAATAAGAGAGAACTGTTAGAGCAAGGTCATGTTTTGTTTGCCCTTAAGACTATAGGCATCAATTTTTTCTTGGACAGAAGAGTAGCCCGTAGTAAGAATAATGCTTCAAGGAGCACAAGTTACTGATACTTTGGTGATTTTGTCCACTGATACGTTTGATGTCAGATTTAAAAACACTTTTTCATTCAATTAAATCATTCAAGAACAGTGAGTAAATCACTGTTATCTGTTTACCACTTAGCATAGGTGATGAAAGAAGTCCCAGACTTACTTGTTTTGAGGCTTTTATTTATATCAGAGATGTCAGTGAAATAAGGATGCACCTTCATAATTTTAAAGTAAATTCAAGAGCATAATGCATATCAGATCATGTAAACATAAACACAGAACCTGTACTGGACACAGTCTTTCCTGCATTTCCATTTATTCACAGACACAAGCAGTAACCAGCCTAAGCCATTTCGACGTGTCAGACTTCAGCCACCGACATTAAGAACTGGTGTTCGTGGTCGTCAGTTCAACAGGCAAAGGGGTAAGTGTTCATGGTTGCTCAAATCCAGACTCTTTAGAACATATTTTTGGTACTGTTTTCCTGTGGGGACCATATATGGAGTAGTACTTCGTAAGCCTGTCTTTGCTTGTAAGGCATTAAATAAAACAGCATCCCTACCCTATCTTTCAATATGTTACCCTAAGAGCTCTGTAGTTTTTAGTATGTTAGTTTGAGCATTTTTTTTAGATAGGCAGACTATCTTCTTAGATGGCACTTGGTTCTCATCAGTGGAAAGAGAGTAAAGTGCAGTTGATCCTAAACGAAGCAAAGTTTTAAGATTTCAAAAAATAATATTAGTATATAAGTTCAGAAGTCTTTGGTTTTAACATTACATATCAGTTTCCCATAGGGTATGTAGGGATTCCAGTTATTATCTGACTAATATCTCAAAGATTTGAAAAAAAGAAACCAAGAGAAAAGGCTTGTAGAAGTGTTGCAGATTTTTGTAATGCGATACAGAGTTAAACCATGACAATAAATTATTGTTTGCAACTTCTGTATTAAGAAGAATAGTTAGATGAATTGTATTCAGTTTGGCATTATTGTAACATTGTGGAAGATGTAATACTAGGTGAAACACTACTGAAATACAGGTATCTGGTATTTTAAAGGGGGGGGGGGGGAAGTGAGGAAGTGGACCTACAATAGATCAAGTCTATCACCATTTCTTTAATAACAAAAGGGAGGGACTAACTGATTTCAAATCTCGTAAGAATGCTTTTGGCACAAGTCAACAACATTCTTTAAATGATGGAAGTGCAGGGTCTCTGTATCATCGTGATTTCAGGGAAGGAGGGGAAGCTTGGATTTTATCCGAAAGGAAATGCTTCATTGCAGTAGCAATTCCCTACAGAAGGATAAAGCATTAAATGTACCGATGACTTACTAAAAGGGTGAAAAGGATTTCTGTTAATGCATTTGTTTTCTTTCCCAACACAGGTGTAACTCATGCAATGGGAGGCAGAGGAGGCCTGAACAGAGGAAATATTAGTTAAACGATCTGTAAAGTAATTACAGCTGTGTATACAAAAGTGCCAGTTTGCCCGTGGTTCCTTTAGTGTAATGAAGCCAGAGCTTAAAGCAGCATTTTATACTTAGATTTGTGTGCACACATTTCAATGTCCTTATTAATAAAATTAGACAAAATGTCAACATCCCAATGGCATCTTTTTTTTTAAATCCTCTGCTGTGCATCACTTGGTAGGACAGTTGTACCAGTCTTTGGTTACAGTCTTTCCTGTGAGTGCAGTAACAGGTCTTGCTATTCTTTTGCCAACATCCAGACTGTAGTACCGATCTGAAATGAAGGTATGTCAGAATTAAATTCCAGAATTTACATTTAGTACATGGAAAGAATCTTGAAGTTAAAGATTTCCTTTTAATTTCATTTAGGCATAAATAATGGATTTTTCATTCCACATAACATGTGGAGTTGAGGGACCATAACAATTAAGTTTTGTCCTCAACTTTGTCTTTTACGTGTCCTTCTTTGTGTTTAACTAAGTTTTATAGTACTGCTAATAATTAAAACTGTCCCAAGAACAGGGAGTAAGGGAGAAGACTCTTATACTGCTAGAACACAGAAACAGCGTTAAGAATTTGGAAATAAAGCAAACTAGAAACAAAACAATCCTGCACTGACTAGGAAAGTGGGGACTCTCTGGTCCTCAAGTATGAATTGGCCTGTGTTAGGGTTAGGAATTAGATAACACTGGCAGAGACTTACTTTAGCTGTATCCCCATGCAGGATACTAGTTCTTATTTTCTGTGAAGCAAAATGATTATGCTTCCTTCCTTTTTTGTTTTGTTTTGTCAGAAACATAGTTTTATGCAAGCCAGTGAAAAAAGTAGCAATGTGGAGTGGTCCAAGGATTTCAATCTATCATTAATATAATTCTGCATTTAAGTGCCAGGTTTTCTTGTCACTTCATAAGCCTGAACTCTTATGGCAACGTATTCCACAACTGGCTAGCTTGAATCATTGTACCTCGTTGCTGCTAGTTGTCCTGTAACTATTGAATTGTTTTAATAGAAACATCTCTATTGAAGGCAACGTTTTAATTCTCAGGACATTTTAGTAGTGCTTAAAATTAGTCTTGCAGAATCACAAGTGGTAACCTCATGCTTTGGAAAGCTCTGAGATACGTGGGCTGCTTTCTTTCCCCATCCCTTAGTCTTTTGAGATATATAGTAACTTGCATTAGCTTTAACTTACTGTAAGAGAAGGCATAATAATCGTAGCCATCTGGCTTATTGTAGTTGGGTAATGATATAGTTGAATGAATTACTTTCGGGAGCCCTCTCCAGTAGGTAGTCATTTTGATTTCCTTACGCAAAACTCCTGCAAGCAAAAGAAAAATTAATTTAGGAGGTATCACAGTGTGTTTGCTGTAAACTATCATTCGCTTGTGTGATCTACAGCAAGCAAGATCTATTGGATTAAAAAATTTTAAAAGTACTATATTTAAAAACAATAAAAGGGGGGGAACAGAATGTTGTGTTTCAGAAACCACAAAGATTAAAATGGTTGTATAAAAGAAACTTTAATAAACGTAAGTTACCAGATGGATATGGGTTGATTCTGACACTCTGAATAATGCTTGGCATTCTTGCTGCACGTTGGAAGCGTCTCCTTATTATAAGTCTTGGGACAAAAGCTGGGTATCTTACGGTAACCTGGGTTGTTCTTCTTTGACACTTCTTGGCTGGTTCTTGTCTGTACACGTACTGTTGCATGTTGCCATCTAAAACAGATGTTTGTTTCATTTGGTTAAAAAAAACCAAACAAACCCAACCAAATTAACAAAAAACCCCAAACCCCCAGCTCGATTAGATATGAATGTCATTGATATCCTTATTACACACAAATTAATAGCATAATTTTAATACAACTGTGGCAGCCTCCAGCTTTTCATATCCAATCCTACATTTTGAAATTAAAAAAAAAAAAAAAAAGGCCTTGCTCTCTAAATCCAATGTATGCTTCTAGATGTAGTGAGCAGCACTTCTGCAGCCTCATTACAGTTTTGGGCTGCACAAGAGGTCTAGAGTCCAGAAAAAAGATTTGCAATTTCTTAACCTCTGCTTCTTAAATTCGGATAACAATTCTTATGTTGGCGGTACATCATTCATATAAGATAAGAAAATTACATTAATTTAAAATAAGAAACAGGGAGAGAAATTTCCATGCGTAGTTACTAACTAGTAAGTTTAAAGCCTTCCCATCTCTAATTAACTTGAGAATAAAACAGTTTTGCCACCAGATAAATCTTACTTCAATCTGACAATGCTGGATTCTGTCCCTTACAGCCCTATTTTAAAATGCACTTAAAGACCTGTAAGTACTAGCACAATTTTTTTAAGCTTCAGGCTAATTTGTGCACCTAGCAGCCTCTGACATCATATATGCTTCTGGTTTTGGAAGAAATATGTCTTCCAGTCAAGAGAAACTGTGTTTTATTCCTGACAAAGGTAATTCAAGCAATTTTTCATCATCTGTGAAGTTCTGAAATATGACACGTACCTCTTTTGATAAAATAAACAGATTCTGGTCTGCTGTTGTATCTTGCCACAGGAAGCGTTGCTACTATTTTCCCACTTAGCCCTGCAAATCCATTTGCAAGAGGTTTGGGGTAGCCTTTATCCATAACACCGTTAGTGAAACGCCAGTATAGGGGACCCTAATGATTTAAGGAAGATAGGAGCTTTAGAGGAAATTCAGCTTCAACGCAGACCTGGAAAATTCTATTAACGTTAGTGTTTCGATAATTACATGGCAAAACTGACTGGAAGCACTCCTCCTACATCTGTTAAAACCAAGAAAAAAATATTACAACTTCGTAAAATACCTTCTTGCAGTCCTTTAACACCACCTTTGAATTGGGATAGATTATCTTGCAAATGAACAGTAGGAGTGGTTACTGAGCAAGGCCTTGCTAAACCTGGACGTCTTCACAGCTAGGAAAAAACTGCTTGAGTTCCAGCACTAAGTGATTAATTGGGAAATAACTGTGTCATGTCTTTAATGAGGTGTTTGCACTTCACTGTCGCCTTTTAGGGATGGAAATTTAGGCCATGTTTGGGCAAGGGAAAGATGGGCTAAAATACTCCGTATTTTAAACATATTTTAAAGAGTTGGGCTTTTTTGATGTGTGGCTCATAGGTAAAAATACTACCTGGTTATCAGTTACTCCTTCAATGTTTTGTCCTCTAGCTAACTATGGGGGGAGGGGGGAGGAAATTGGGTTGAGGTTTCTCCTGAAGAAGCACAACCTCAGTGCAGAGGAGGCTGGGGAGGAGGCACTCTGCTTCACCCACAGAGCTTTGAACCCACCACGCTGGTTGAAAAAAATACACCCCATTTGTTCTATAAAAAGAGGAATGCAGCCCCAAAGCAACGCAAAGCCCCCCCTTCTGTAAGCAGCCAAAAGCCGGACTGTTTTTATTTTTAGCTGCCCGGCTAAAACTAAACCCACAGACCCCCTCGGGCTCCCTCCCCCGCAGGGAGGGGCTCCCCACCTTGATGAAGAAGGTCTTGCCGTCACAGTTACACCTGGAGAAGACGGAGTCGATGGGGGATGGGATGCCCCAGCCGTCGCTGATCCGGCGAGGGCTGGTGGTCGGCGGGCTCCTGCCGTTCAGCAGCCAGTAGTAATGACCTGCAGGGCGGGAGGACACACGGTGAAACGCGGCGGGGGGGGGGACAACGGACGGAGAGAAGCAGGGACTCGGCACGGGGTGAGAGGCACCACCAGTGAGTACTGCGTCCGGTTTCGGGACATTTACCACAAGAAAAGAGATTGAGGGGCTGGAGCGAGTCCAGAGAAGGGCCACAAAACTGGTGAGGGGTCTGGAGAGCCAGTCTTGTGGGGAGGGGGGGGGCGGGAAGGGGGGTGTCAGTTATTTCTCCCAAGTCAAAGGCGACAGAACAAGAGGAAAAGGCCTCAAGTTGCGCCGGGGAAGGTTTTGACTGGATCTTTGGCAAAATTTTTACACTAAAAGGGTTATTAAGCATTGGAACAAGCTGCCCAGGGAAGGGGTGGAGTCACCATATCTGGAGGTATTTAAAAGACGGGTAGACATAGAGCTTAGAAATGTGGTTTAGTGATGGCTTTTATCAGGGTTAGGTTGATGGCTGGACAAGATGATTGTTGTGGGCTGAGTGAGCGGGAGCCGGGGAGCGGGGAAGAGGGAGAAAAACAGAGAGAGCACTCTGCCACCATGATCTGAAAGGTCCTTTCACACCTGAATTCTGTGATTCTATGAAAGGCACCGGGGATGGGCCGTGCCTGGCCAGTGACAGTGAAGGAGGAGGAGGGGGTTTGGCTGGGGCCAGCCTACCTCGGAAGACGGCCAGGGTGCCGTTCTGCAGGGCCACCATGCCGTCCGCCGGCTTCCCACTGCACAGGTCCTTGTCTGCTGCAAAACACCAGTGGTTCGGGTTTAACATTCACCAGAAAGCACGTTACCTCCCCTGCCCACCCCCGGTAGCACTGCAGCCGTTAACTGTGATGGCTTGTGTTGGGCCTTTTTTAGGCCTCTCTGCCTGGCACTTGTCATGCAAAGGGTTTAATTTCTCATTTGAGAGAGTTTCTTGGAAAGGCTGGCTCTCCTGTTTTAGTCCCAGGAGTGTAAGATCAGCGTTTTACCTGTCTGAGTAGGGATATCAGCACTTATTGCTTACCTGAGTACCTGTAATTCAGAAAAAGATCTATAAATGCATTGTATGCCACACATTTAATTTCTTCGTGCTCTGGGATGTTTACTTGATGTTTCTCCAAGCTGCTCTGGTGCGTTCCCCTACTCTATTTACTTTCAGTTAAATATAAAGGAAGGATGAATTTGTTTTGGATCAAAATCCAAATATTTTCTACCTGAAAAACTTTTTTTTTTTTCCAAAATATATGTCAATATATGATTGAAAAATTGCCCAAGAACGTAGGGGCCATAGCTTGTAAATTAAACTGTGAGGACATGAAAAATGCTGTGGTAAAAATTATAGAGGAAACAGGAAAGGACTTCTTGTCCGTCTTATGTGACAGATAAGAAGGTTGGTTATTTTTGTATTTGACTACAAAATGACAGTAGCAATTTTGTACACATGAGTAATTGGATGTTCAGCCTGTCTCCCTAGCAATGTTTTCATGGGATTTGGGAATGCATCTTCTTCATCCTTGACTTTCTGTGTTTGCATCTTTCACAGTACTTAGAGCAAACGTTTTTCAGCTGCGCCAATTACTGAAACAGGATCACACTCTAAACTACATGGAGAATTTCTGTAAAAACACAACTGAAAAACTGAGGTCCCAGGTTTGAGGTCCTAGCTGATCACCATACTTGAGCACAGGAGTGCCACGTTCTTCTGGCACCAGATAGAAAAGTCTAGTGTGTCCTTTACTTGTGTGCTTTGCTGTGCTCTCTGGTTGAGTTACTGGTGCTTTTGTACCTACTGGAATGCAATTACCTTGTGTTTCTCCAGTTGAAGCTGGCAAGTCTGCAGTTTGTATTAAAGGCTTGTTAATTATCTCAGGCTCCTCTTTTACTTGAAGAGTTTCAGGGTCAGATGGACGAGGCTCGTCTCTCGTGTCAGTAACTTCCTGGAAATGTATAGTTGGCTTGGCTGTCCCTTTAGAAACAATAAACATTTCTTCTATCGTGTCTTTTTTCTCTCTTGTAGTGGTTTCTTTGGTAACTGTAGTTTCCTCTCCCTTGTCAATATTGGGGGCCTTTTCAGTCGCATCTTCCATTTCCTTCTCAGGTATGAGGCTAGTTTCTTTGATGGTCGTTACTTCTTTGTCACCACCTGTTATTGTCTCTACAGCACCACAAATCTCCCTGGGTTTAGGAGCTGAATCTGTTTTGTCGGTTGCTGTCAACGCAGTGGGCTTGGGCATGGGAGTTGTAGCTGCTGCAACTGGGGTTGTTACCATTGCTGCTGCCACAGGGCTTTCTTCCTTTTCACCTGTTAAAGTCTCTTTTGGTATGGGAGCCTTGTCTTCTTCAGCTGGGGTTACTTCTTTTTCTGCAGATGTTGTTGCAGTCTTTTTGTCCACAGTAGTTGCTTCTGACTCAGCTGCTGTAGTGACAGCCGGCTTGGCTGTTGTCACTGTAGTTACAGTAGCTGTGTCTTTTCTGCTTGTGAAAATGTCTTTAAGCACAGTGGTTTTGTCTTTCCTCGGTGTTGTTATCTCTTTATTCACCGTGGTTGTCTCTATTGTAGTTGATGACTCTTCAGTTACAGGAGTAGTAACAGCTTTAGCTGTTGTTTTGTCTTTATCAGTTGTGGATACAATCTCAGTAGTACTAGCTGCGATTGCTGTTGTCCTTTCCACTGCTGTAGTTGTCTCTTTTGCAGTTGTGCTGGTTGATACTTTGGGCACAGGAGTTGTAATTTTCTTTTCGGTGGTTGGTGCCTCTGTGGCATCTGGGGTTGTTTCTTCAGGTTTGGGGGTGGTGGGAGAGTCGGTCTTGGTTGTTGGTGCCTCTGGGGTTGTGTCTTCAGGTTTGGGGGTGGTGGGAGAATCAGCCTTGGTCGTTGGTGCCTCTGGGGTTGTTTCTTCAGGTTTGGGGGTGGTGGGAGAATCAGCCTTGGTCGTTGGTGCCTCTGAGGTTGTGTCTTCGGGTGTGGGGGTGGTGGGAGAGTCGGCCTTGATTGTTGGTGCCTCTGGGGTTGTGTCTTCAGGTTTGGGGGTACTGGGAGAGTCGGCCTTGGTTGTTAGACCCTCTGTGGGTTCTGAGGTAGGGTCTTCAGGTTTGAGGGTGGTGAGAGAGTCAGCCTTAGTCGTTGGTGCCTCTGGTGTTTCTTCAGGTTTGGGACTGGTGGGAGTATCTGCTTCAGTTGGTGCAGTCTCTGTGGCCTCTGGTGTTGTTTCTTCAGGTTTGGGGGTGGTGGGAGAGTCTGCTTCAGTTGTCGGTGCCTCTGTGG
>JAOQGH010000004.1:6440287-6483715 GCA_025769975.1 Gallinago jamesoni
TTGGTGCCTCTGTGGCCTCTGGTGTTGTTTCTTCAGGTTTGGGGGTGGTGGGAGAGTCTGCTTCAGTCGGTGGTGCCTCTGTGGCCTCTGGTGTTGTTTCTTCAGGTTTGGGGGTGGTGGGAGAGTCTGCTTCGGTTATTGGTGCCTCTGTCATCACAGCAGTTTTCTCTTCATCTTCTAGAGGGTCAGTGGGAGAGTCTGCTTCAGTCGTTGGTGCCTCTGTGGCCTCTGGTGTTGTTTCTTCAGGTTTGGGTGTGGGGGGAGAATCTGTGTAAAATTGCATTTAATTAGAGTTTTAGTGGTTGAAACATTTAATCTGCCAAGAAATATAAAATGTGGAAGCCTAAGCTAAATTCATAAGTTGCCAGTTTATGGACTCAGGTAGCTGTTAAAACATAAGTAATTTAAAAGAACCAAACTAACCTGGACTGAGCTAAATGTGAATTCCTTTTGTCTGCCTGGGAATTTGCAGCAGCTTAGCTAAGTTCTGTGAACTCCTTTTGGCTAACCCGTCGCAAATCCAAGCGCAGCATGGAAGATTTTAGTTTGGTAGTTGTAGGTAAGGCTAACTGCCTTTTCCATCCTTTTTCTCAGAAGCAGAATCTCTCTATAAATTATAGGCCTTCTAATGAGACAGTTCCCTTCTTAGTCTGTTCTTTGATTTATTCCTTTGACCTTAATTATAATATAACCTCCTCCGATGACCTGGACTTGAATGAGAGAGTTAGGGAAACGGGAGGAAAACAAATTTTCTGAATGCAGACACCTGACTGTATCTCTTACTGTATCTTTTCATATCTTGGTTTTTTTTTTTCCTTTTTGTGATGTATGACTTTAAGACTTTCTTTACTTGTATATACAATTTCATTGTCTTGAGTCAAATTGTTAATATAGCTATATTCAGCAAAAAGTAACAGTAAATGCTTCTCCATTTTAATCTCTCACTAAGTGGTCTCTCACTGAAGTTTTCCCATTAAGTTCTGTTTTCACATAGGTTTTGTGTTTTGATTTAATTTTTTTTTTTTCTGTGGTTCCTGCTGTGCTGTTGTCTACCATTACAAATGAATTGGCACTTGTTTGTTTAAAACCTGAAAAAACCAAATGGTGTATCATGTGGTTTGGGGCCATGTTGTTCAACTTTTGATTAAATATAAAAATATAAAAAGATCTGAGCTATTGCTGATGGTCACAGCCTGAAGGCTGTTAGCAGCACCAATGCAGTGTCTCTCCCAGCAGGCTGGAAGAACTTACAGGCCTACAGTGTGATAAATAATCCCTGTGTAAATGTACTGTAGAAAAAGTGCAGTATAAGCACAGTGTTTCAAAATTGGTTTTCCTCCCAACCAATGTCTCTGAAATACCATAAGCCAAATTTTGTTTCGTTTTACCTGCTATATTGATTTTTGCAATATGAAATTTCCACAGCAGAAACATAAGTACTCCAAATTTAAAATAAAAATTCAAAAATTCAAATATGTAAGGATTAAAATATTGGTCAAAATTGACTTCTAGTCTCATTTCATGCTTGTTACTTGAGGTTTCAAGTTCAAACTGATCTCCCGAGTTATCACTTAAAATGCTGAAACAGAATATAAAACAACACAGGAAAGCAACATATTTTCCATTCAGAAAAAAAAAAAAATATATATGTGTTTTCTGAAGCTGCATGAGGCCTGGCTTGGTTAAAGCTCGAGAAGCCTGCTAGGAGACTTTCCTGTCCTGGTCCTGCCAATTCATCACTGTCCCAAAATACAACACCCTTCCTGTTCCAGCTGTGGACTTGGTCCAAAACGGACAACGGCATGTTAGATATTTTTGGAAGATGTGTGAAAATCCAATAGAGATGAAGGAGACATCACCACACTCCAAAATCTGTTAAATGAACTCTTCAAAGTCAGTATCCTGAGGTCTAGGTGAGGTAATTAGTTTATAAACGGAGCGGTTCCAAGCTTGGTAACTGTCTGGTAATGTCTTGCATCGGCTTTCTATTTCTAGAGCAGGAAAATGGTCTTTAATGTTGCTTCAGGTAACACCCATCCTGTTTCGTTCATACGCTTTCCTACCTTCCATAACTTCATGGGGCTGTGTTACTTCCTCTGGCTCCTTTTCCTCATTTGTGGATGACCTTTTAGATGTTGATTTGTTTGGTGGAGGAGTCTTAGGTGTTGGCTTTTCTGTGTGTACTGAAAGAAATAATCTATTATATACATATCAAGTAGTGTTATCCCAATGCAGAGTATAGGTATTCTCCACTTCTGGATAGGCTGGGGAGTTACAGGAGTTGGACCTTCCTTCATTACTACTAGATTATCTAATTACTAGATTAATAGATTAGCTATTAGGAAGAATTCTTTACTGTGAGGGTGGTGAGGCACTGGAACAGGTTGCCCAGGGAAGCTGTGGATGCCCCATCCCTGGAGGTGTTCAAGGCCAGTTTTCATGGGGTTTTGAGCAACCTGGTCTGGTGGGAGGTGTCCCTGCCCAGGGCAGAAGGGTTAGAACTAGATGATCATCACACATACTGTTGATGACACTTCTGATAGTGAATTAGAGTATGGTTAGTGCCAAGAGAGGCTAATGCAAAATAAAACTTTACCCTCAGAATTCATATCTTGGTGATGGCTTCCAGTATATCTACCTTTATGCATCTCTGAAGTAATAATGCTTGAGAAAATGCCCAATTTATTTTTTAAATTAGGTTTTGTTTTGTTTTTTGTTCAGTAGGTAACTTCTTGCATTCTAAGAAGCCTGCACAGTTCATTTTTTATGATCATGCAAAGCATCTATATTTAAATACATCTAGGAAAAATATAGCGATAAATTTCTTACCCTCTTTACAGTGTGCTGCGTAGTCTGGGCAACATTTGCCATATCTATCACAGTCTGCATCACAGTCACACTCTCTTCCTCTTTCAAAGGCTTCAAAGCAACGTCCTTTGCAGGAGACTGCTGCATGAGGCAGGACAGGAGAGTTAGTATTTTTGGCTGGTTCACATTTAACTCTGAGACCTTTCTACAGTGAAGACATTGGCTTAAGCTGACGTAAAGAACAGTTTCATAAAATCAGGTGGTTATTCCGGTCTGATCCAGAACTTGGTTGTGTCATTGGGTTTGGATCAGGCCGAACCATGACTGCTCTTTGCCATTGCAGTATATTGAGGCCATATAGAATTGGTAGTAGGATAAAATCAGAGTTCACTTAAGCTACATCCCATCGTAGAAAGCTTCCATTTCTCTAATCAAATAGCTGTTATCTCAAGAATAGTATTTTAATTCTGGGTTGGGTTTTCAAAGGGGTACTCATTAGGGTACCACTTTGCATTAAAAATTATATGTCTACCAAAGCATTTCTGAAAAATATTTTACCTAAGTAGGTCATTATCAAGTGTACCTGCTGTCTTTGGTCAAATAATGCAACTTAATTGTGTGAATGAGTAAATGAAGTCACAGAGTGACTATTTTTGAAATGTTACACCCACCTGTTTAATACAGTTCTTAAATTATTAGTACTAAAGGAGTATCTACCATGTTTTGACATGATTTATGAGCACAAGCTTTTAATATTTCATTCTTGGTTGACTTCTGACAACTTCAGTGCCTAGAGTACTCCTGCTTCATATGAAATAACGATGAAATTGTTTTGGAAGGTGTGTGCACAGCTATTACAGACTTCAGCAAAGCATGCTTGCTGTATTTTTCAAGGACAAAATTTGATCGTAAACATTTACATTACAAACTAATATGTATTAACATTCAGTAATACCTTTAATGTGTACTTAGTTAACTGTGAAATTGAAGTGATTATATTAGACCTGAAGTGGATCTTTTTTGAGGATGCTTAATATCTCACAGAATTGAGTCAGCAATTAACTATCACTTGGTATTTCCAGAATTTACCATATGATCTGTTAATCTTGTCCTATATCTTTTCAGTACATACGTCCCTATTGAAGTCATTGTCTTTGTGACACACGGGGCATAAAATCATATTTTACAATTAATTTACTCTTTAGCAAAATAAGGATTTCTGTATGGGCAGATTCTGAACACCTTTTGACCAGTGTAGATGTTGAGTGAGTCTGTTGATGCCGGTAGACTCATTTCACATGCCTACGTGAGAATTGTTTTTATTTTATGATGTTAGGGCAGTTTTCATTCATAAGCAATGCTTGAAATTTCTCTGATTTAGTCAGCATTGATCACACACTAACTGGGCAACAGTCCTTAGTCAGACTGCATTCATCCTTTAAGGATGGTGCCTACCGCACTTGCATGAACTCAGTGATTCAGCGTAGAACAGGGAAGACTTCCTCTAGCCTTAATCATTTTAGTAAATTTATGTAGACGCCACAATAACTTTAGAATCTGGCCCACATAATTGAAGTAGCCTACATAATTGAAATGCCTCAGTCTGTACTTTCAGTTAGGAAAAATGCTGGTGTCCCCTCGCAAATCAAAATCAGGATGGGGAAGTCAGAAATGAGAGTTTTTCCAGTGCGTGTCAGAATTAGCACTTTAGGAAGCACTGCATCTGTGTTTTGAACAACACTCAGCCTGTGTTGCTGGATCGAAGAGGTCTTAACTTACACCTGTAATCTTATTAGCACTAAGGTGTAGTGTAGCAAACTGCAGTTATCTAAATCACTGATACTTTTGACATTAATGATTCATAGGAAGTTTTTTTTTCAACTCTCAGTAAAACAGTTTGAAACACTTGTATTTATTTACACTATACAATTTTGCATATAAATAAAGCATATAAAATATTACTCAACCAACCATCTTTTCCATCAGACTCTGGATGCAGCTGTGATCCAGAGTCAATTTCTGTCCATGGAAGGACACCCTCTGATTTGCATTTTACCCTACAGACTCCACACTTCTTAAATCTGAGTTTGCATGTCCCAGAATTTCTTCCTGGAAAATCTTGAATTTCCTTTTACCATTTTTTTTTTTGTATGAGAGACAAACAGGTACAGTACAAATGCACTAAGGAGAAGAAAATAAGCAGTAGGTTGCTCTGCTGTTCTGTAAAGCAAAATCCTTTTCTCAGTGATAACCTGTGGATACACAGTTTTCTCTGAATGGGTTGCAAGAGGTTATCACTCAGTTTTTGAGGGGTAGAACAATACATGGATGAGAAGAAAACAAGGACACAGTGAACTAAAAGAGACATTTAAGCATTCAGAGGAGAGACACTGGTGTGGTGGGGAGTTGGAACAAATGGGAGGGGAAGTCTTGCTGATAGGAGCTGGCTGTGTTTGGGAACTTACCCACTGTGCAGACTTTGTTGAAGTCAGGGCAGCACTCCATGTAGTGTTGACAGTTAAAATCACAGTGGCAGTCATGCTCTCTAGAAAACCCTTCCCCACATCTCCCTGTACAGCTTGATAAATCTAAAATCACACAACACTGCTGTAAACATTGCCAGACAAATGATACATAAGGAAATGCTGAATGGCAAAGTAGTAATATTTTTTTTTTTTTTTTTTTTTTTTTGTCCTACAGAATGCCATTTCTTTGCTCAGTATTGCAGAAACTGTGGGCCCAGTGTCAGCCCTCCTGAAGGCATGTGGATCAGAGGCTTGCTCTCAGCCAGCCTGAGGACCGGCAGCAGAGCGCTCAGGTAGGAGGCTAACTTACTCTGTTTCTCCTGAAGATTAATGAATCTCCAAGGGTTTAGTAATATGGCCACATCGTTCTGGCATAAAACTAGCCCATGCAGATTTATCTTGCACAGCTAGGCACTATATTGTTTTGCAGACTTAATTCTCCATCTTAATTCACCCTTCATATGGTTATAGATGCGTGCCCACACCACCATACCTGACAGACTCATTTCACTTTTTCTAATGTTCTACATAATAACCAAATAAACAAATGAAAACAGTTTAGCTTGCAAACAGTTGGGTCTAATTAGGAGATTACTTACTAGCAGAGTAATGTAAAAGCTCATCCCACATGGCTTTACTGCTAGACTGCTGTAGTGTTGGAAAATGGTAGATAATAATCAACGGTGCAGGTTACAGGTGGTAAGCAAGACTTTGGGAGGTCTGCTTTCAAACTGCACGCATTCAAGCTTGGCAGTGGTTTGTTACCTTCTACTGCCAGATCAGGCATTCACCCTGGAACAACTCCCCTTCCTATGTGAAATCTCTAATAATGTAACTTGCTAACAGCTTCTTCTGGAAATGAAACATGCAGGACCGCAAGTGCAGTGCCCCTAAATACAAACAAAGAAGCTGAACAATCAGCAAGCTAAAACAGAGTTAAGATAATCAGCTGAAACATTGAGGAACAACAAGAAAATAACAAGAAATAACATGTAACACAAGACAACACCAAAGACAACTTCTAATAGCACACGCTCCACGTGTGTGTATGAAAGAAGACTATAGGATAACAAATAATTATACATACTGTGATTTTTCAGCAGTTACATGTAAAGTTTGTTACCATTTCTTTACAAATAATGAAGTGGGACTAGGGGATAAATGGAGAAGTTAATGGGCTCTTAATAGGGGAGTTGAAAAGAGAACCTAGGCATCTTCCTTTATGGTTATGTGGCCAATATATTTCACCCCTCTTCCCTTATGGGAAGAAAATATAGGTAAGTCCAAAAAGTACCACCTTTTCATTCATTTATTTGTTTTAAGTTTATGACTTGTTAAGTTATGAAGTTATGATTCCAGTTGCTATTGGCAAGAGTCTTGATTTATGGTAAAAATATCAGGAAGGCTCCCATCAACTACAGGGGGTGCAGTGTCAGACTGAAGGTCAATCTGACATCTGCTGTGCCCTGATGAACTGCTCAGATATGCAAATGTTAAGTCTTCTACTATGAAGTAGTAATAAATTATTTTCTACTAGCAAGTAACACACTATGTTATCACTGTAACAACTTGATACCTACTTAAGAACTGTGACAGCACAGGACTTGCCAGGCTGCAAGTTCTGTTTCTTCACAACTGCTGCTTTAGTTAGAAATCAATTACAGAGCTTTGAGAGTAAATACAAATCTGGAGTATTAAACAAATAATTGCCAAAATTTGCCTTGGTGGTGGTAATAACAGTGCATTTAATGGCAAAGCACTTAGCACGCTATAGACATTCCTTTCCCTGAGCCTATCGCATTTAAATATTTCTAACCAAATTATGTGAATGTTGTAATTTTAGATTATTCCTTGAATCATATTGCAAATCACTTGGGCTAAATATTTCAGTCCAAGAGCAAGAAGATCTGTAGATATAGCTACAGAAAAGGAAGTAGGTTCATATACATTTTGTATGATAATCATATTTATGTTACTCCTCAATAAAAGGTCCCAAAAAGAGGACCATGCCGTACCAAAATATATTTATGAAAATATTTAGTGATGATAAAATTGAATCATAAATACAAAGTTCTAGAATTTAGTATTTTTATGAAGATGCATTTGAAGAATTCTTAGTATTTTTCAGATATCATAGACCCCCTCCCTTCACCTTTGTATGTTACAGTACCTTCAGAAGACACCTCTTGAATCACGGACAGTGAAAGGATTACCAGGGATATGCAAAGTATGTTCCATATGATCATTACTTTCAGGTACGACATCATCCCTAAAAAGAAATAATCTCACATCACTGCATGCAATTCAGTTTATCTGTTTATAATTTTTTAAAAATTGTAGTGCCTATCTTAATACTAGTTTAATAACAACATAAAATTAATACTAAAATTATTCAAAGAGAAATTACTAATTTAGAATTACTCTATAAATTCTCTCTTGGTTATTAGTTGATTAGCTGTTAAATTTGGTACTAGGACTAGTAAAATTAATTATTAACAAATAACAAGAATTTTTTTGCAGAATTCTGTTATGTGAAAACTACAGTCACAGTTTTCCCCTCTTAACATGGGTTCACTTCAATACAACAGTTTCTAAGGTTATAATACCAATAAATGTAAAGAAAAAAATGCTAGTCAAAATATTAGTTATTAAGCAACACAATTTCATAAACCATAATCTATCATTGAAATATTAGTGTTCAAATATGTCAAGTGGAAATGTAGGATAAAAGTAAACTTTCTTTCAAAAGAAAATTGTCTGGTTTTTCTGTTGCAGTTCATCATTTTCCTTTTGAAGTAGAGCACTTTGATCAAAACGCTCAGAGTAGAGATAGATATTACACTTACCTAACAAAGAGTATGTCTGCTCTCAGTGGTGTTTCAGATGCCTTATATATTGCTCTGTAACTGTGCTGGAGTTAACTAATTATCTTATTAAACAAAACCGCCAATGACAGCTTATGACAGCAAACTTTCCACATAAATTGGAAGAGATCCCAGATGACTAGACTAACACAACATCTGGAAAATACTCCCATTAAGAAAAATGATTACAGGAAAAAACTAAATAGGGACTTACTAGTCAAAACACATTTTGATTACTGAGTGAAATGAACAAATTGTCCTGAATGCATCTGGAAGGTATTAGATATTATTGCACAGCAATAAAAAATCATTATAGGCAGATAGTATATTTTTTTCTTGTCAAATGTAGCTTAGGTGACAGTAGCCCAGAATTATGCAGTAGTATCTGCTACTGATGGTGTATCTTCTCCAAAAAGTTTTAAGATCTAATTCATGCAGTCATATGTAATTTGCTAGTTCTGCACTGATTAATATATAGTACTTTTCCCTGAACTGAATGGAAATTTTGCCAAGATATTGGCTAGAAATCAAAGAATTTAGTCAAATCTCAAATTTATTAAATATACTGTATGTAAAGCATCAAACGTGAATGAAAGAGACTTAAATTGCTTCAATGTTCTTTGTGTTTATTGGTTCCAGATTCAGGGTGCTGGAAATGGTTATTTGCAACTCTGTCTCAGAGCTAAAGGGGGGTTTCTATTGAACCCTTGAATGGTCCTGACTCTCAGAGTCTGGGGGTGATTTGTTATTCAGAAACTATCCCAAAGGCCAGGGAACTTTGATACATCTGTCTTATGGCATTACTCGAATTCCGAAGTAATTCTGCTATCCCAAAATAATAAATATGGTATAATACACATTGATCCCACTTGAGGAAAGCACTTAAGCATGAGCTTGAGTCTCTTAAGGAAAATAATGTAGCCATCTCTGAAAAGGAGTGGGTTTAGACATGTGCTTGAATGTTTTCCTCACTTGGTCCAATGATTATGCAGTGTATTTTTATGCTAGATTTTCTTTCTAATTTCTCTGTCACAATAGAGGCAGTTTCATTCAATCTTTCTACATTGTGGACACTTCTAATTGCTTTAATATCACAGCCGTTCTCCAATTAATTGATCCCAGTCAATGAAAGAGTGCTTTTTCATTGCTCTAGCAACACACACAATCTTTGTAAATGTTTCTAGAGTTATTTAGACAAGTGTTAAGTGTGAGAACTTGCATACTGTTGATTTGCTATTTAAGGTTCTCTGGCAACTGCCAGCTTGCTTAAGATTTAGCTATTGCTCTACTTTGTGGAAAAGAGAACCCAAGGCTCTGAGATTTTGTGGAGTTTTTTCAAGGTAGTATACAGAAGGAAATACATATTACATGTCTTGTTACAAGAACTTCAATACTGTCTCTAGTGGAGATGACTGTAAGGTTGATAAAGAAACTCTGTGGTTTGAGAAAGTACCTGTCTATGCATATTTAAAGCCCAAGGAAGTAACATTTAGGGTCGCTAAATAGCATTGACATGAGATTAGTTTTCTAGAAAAGGACTAAAATCCTCATAACTTCAGTAATTTATAATTTGATCAAGGAAAACATTTAAGACTACATTATTGAGTACATCCTTGCTTTGATAGCCTTGATATGATATGGTAGAGATACATTGACTTCTCCGTCATTTCACAGCCAATACAGTTGTGAGTCCCAGTTAATATGGGCTGGCCACCTGAGGTTAAAAAATATATCTGAAGTAGTAACAGAAGCTCAAAAGTATTATCTTGCTTGTGTTAATGTGCCAGTACGCAATTAAATCATATAAGACAATTAGAATCATACACAACTTGAAAATACGGGTAGTCATGATTGGCTGCTACATTTATTATACATTAGGGCTGTGTTCATTTTGGTAGGGTTGTATTGTTTCATTTCTCTTATGAATTAAGTTTTTGGATTGTTAGAGGCGTTGCAGAGTTTCAGTAATGAGTTCCCAAACAGCAGTTACTGGATTTCAGCTGCTGTCATCTTCATTTGGAGTGTGGGTTTGTTATCGTTGAATGACTGTTAGGTGGTCATTAAAGTTTCTTCAGCATTAGTTATAGAAGCTTCAAATAGAAACTGATACTGCACAGTGTTTTCTTCAGGTGGATGTAATTTTAGGTAGCAGTATCTGACAAAATATGCCGGATTTTTTCAACCCTGTATGAATTTCATTTGTTTTTGTCATACATGAAAACTGAGGTTGTCATAAATACGCTCTGTTGCTTGGGCAGAAGAAAATATATTTGAAAATGTCTGTGTGGCTCTTCTTTATAGTACTTTTTTCTACATAATTTAATATTAGTATAAAAGAATTAAAGACCGGTTGAAGATGAAATAGAAAGGCTTTTTTTGAGATTAAGGTACTCAGCTAGGAAATGAGTTCAGATTGATTTCCAGTTCTGTGACAGACTTGGTGCCTGAGTTTTTCAGAAATGCCAGTTAAACACTTCCATAAAAATCTCTTTTTTCATAACATACATGTTATTAATCTCCTTTTACAGGTAGGTCTAGCCTCCATGTGTATTGTTTGGGATAATTCCATAAATGGGTTAACAGGCCATGAAAAGACACCTTTAAATTGTAGTATCACAGCTGCATTGAAATGGTATCTGTGCTGACACTTCACAGTGTGATCAGGCAACGGTAAAATGGGATTTACATTATGACCAGCTTCTGCTGGTCTTCTCTTTATTTTCGGGGGGGGACTTCAAATTCCTGCTTTGAATTATTGTCATGGTTTTGGGGAGGTATTAATGATGGACAGAGTTTACTTGCTCCTGTTTTGTAAAGGTTTGTGTGCCAGTGAAAAAAGCCCCAAGAGTGACAGTGAAACAGTAAGCAGGGAGCTGCAGGGATAAGGAAGGGTGAGGTGGGAACACATCTCAAACATTTTTGGGTTTAGCTCCATGTGAAATGGACTTGGAGTTGCACAAAATAAAAAAAAAAAAAAAGATGAAGTACAAAATGTTCCATTTGCTTATTTTTATTTCTGCTGCACTTAGGGAAATAGGACTCATTATATTCCTGATGAGTAAATAAAGATACATGACTTCACCTTGGAGCAACATACAGGACCTAATATTGTGGTTAGCCACTCCAATTGGAAGATAGCGTTATTTGTTGTCTGATACTCGGTTGCTTCAGTTAAGTATCAACGGACCAGTCATTTAATTTGGCAAGGGTTTCAGGCAATATAAACCACACATTAAATCTTGTCAGTTGTATCATCCAAAATCCTATCTCTAGTTTCTATCTTCATTAGTTGACTGCATTTAAAAAAAAAAAAGAGAAAAAATATAAAAAGAAACCTTTCTCTGCAAGTGGTGCTTTGCTTATATATTGAGATCATTATAGTTACAGTACTATTATTACTATCTTTTATTTCCGAATGAATGGATTCCTTACATTGGTGTCCATGATTCAGGCATATTCTTATGCCTTTTCAGGCCATGGTTTTTTTTAGAAGTTCATCAGTCAGTCACATTTATGATAGTAGTTTTGGGATGTGTTCATATCCGCTCAGGGTGGCATGGAAAATATAAGCCGGTAAAATCCTGGAAAACGGTAATTGTGTTAATCTGGGTCTGGTTTGACAGATGCCTCATTGCTTTTTAGTTCCATTGCTTTTCATACCCACCAGTATCCTAAAAATATAATGTAATTTTTGTATAAAAACTAAATTCCATCTGGAGTTATCTGAATCCCTGTAGTAACTCCGTTGGCAGAAGTTATATAGAGAAACCAACCAAGCTTAACACAAGTGAAGAAAGTCAAAAGAAAACAAAAGAGCATGTATTTAGAGTAGTGTTGGTCTGATGAATATTCAGTGAATACTGTACCTCTTTAACCTAGAAGGAATTATAGAAGGAATTTAATTGAAAGTTAAGTGAGAGTGCTGAAAGTCTCATTAAATGAGTTACTAAGCAAAATTACAAAGAATTGCAGAAAGATTTTGATCTTACATGAAGGACTGACACATTTCCAGGCTTCTGGACTTGGATGTGCAAGGAAAGAGAATGATTAGAGGAAGCAGAAGCCCTAATGTGGGAAGGGTATGGGATTACAATTAATTTTTCAGAGTCATCTGATAATTGATCGAAGGACACTTCTGTAGTGCTTTCTACAATCAGTCACTTTCTTCCATGCCAGAACTGGCTACATTTTATTGGCATATTTTATTTAGTTACAGCGATTAAAATTAATTTTGAAGAACAGTTAAATATGCTGATTTTTAAGGCAGAAGAATATTGATACCACTGCTTTTCTGTGATTTCTGAGTAGTGTGAGTAGCAGTTTTGCAATGAATTCCACTGTAGCAAACTGCTGTAATATGGGGCAGATGGTCATATGCATCTTCCAGTTGATATAAATATAGACTTACTGCATTTGCAATTTCTAAGAAGTTGAGAGACTTGTTTAAAAGTAGGAAGCGGAGAGAAAAATATGACTTAGAAATGACATTTGTCCACACTGTGATAAGAGGTGAGCCCATAATGATAGGTGGAAGATAAAGGATAGAATCTGTGTGTTTGTATTATTTTTACAGTACTACAAAAATTAGTAGGAGACATCTTTTTATTGCAGAAGAGCTTTATACTTAGCACAGCTGCAGGCATTACTGTATATCTTGAAGAGGAGGAGGAGGATTGGGTCTGCTGACTGTTTATATATGTAGATGTGCATAACTTGACTTTCTCTGGAGCCATGACCCTAAGACCATCACTTCATAGCCGTCATAAAATTTCTAAGTAGGTTCTAACTATTTCCTCTAAAATACCTTTACAGTTTTTATCCCAAAGCTAGAGCATAGAATTACTTTAAGTAGGCTGCAGGTTTGTTTTTTTTTTTTACATGGAATGCATGCTCTGATTCATACAACAGAGCGGTTACAGAGAGAAATCTATCAGAGAACGTCTGGCAGAACAGGATCTTACCAAATCAGAAATATTCAGCTTTTCTTTCTTTCCTAGTATATGAATTATTCCCCTCATAAGTTAGGTCTAGTGAAGTGGTCATTGATTTAGATCCAGATAGCCTCAGTAACTACACAAAATGAATTATCTTCCATATCATTTGTTCTTTTTTTATTAATATAGTGTATGGACTGATTCTTCTACTGAATAATAACAGCAAGAAAACAAGAGATTCAACTACAGGAAGAAAACATTTTCAAGCAAGATTTGATTAATATGAAGCATGGTACGTGATAAGAATAAGGAAAATAGACATTAAAAAGACAAGGTGCTTCGCGTACGAAAAAGGTAAAACTAGATGTTGTTGTTATACATGTCTGTTTATAACATAGGAAAATATGTTTAACAGTGAAATAGAGAATCCCGGTTAAACAGTAGGAGGTGAATTAGCCCTGTCTCCTGGTTAATTTGTGAATGAAAGATGCAGAAAATTCTTTCAGACCAATTCTTTCAGTTATTTCGTTGCCACCTACAGGACTGCTAATAAAGATTCCCAGAAACAGTCACCACTTTTCCTATGAATGAAGAAAAACACCCTAGCTTTGGCAAAACAGCAGTGAAAAGGTGTCAGACAGTATTGCGAGGGTTTTTTGCAGACTTGGTATGAAGTAATTTTCTTGTAACATGAAGAATCATCTTTCTTAGACATCACACTCAGGCTCCTATAAATAATCCTTTGAAGATATTCTCAAGCTTTCACCTCTTATGTATTAAAGCAATAATGAGCTGTTTAAATGTGTATCTTCAAGGGGGAAAGACTTGCTGGATCAATGCAATTGTTCATAAGAACAACAAGTAGTTGTTAATTTATACTTCTCTGAGAAGATCTGGTTTTCACTTTTCTGGAATTTTTCTGCTATTACTTGACTTCAGAGTGAGAATGAACTGTAACACTTTTGATGTGTATTCAACAGCAAGGTCTTGAAGGTCAAATAGTAAGTTCGCGTACAAAAAACCTCTCTTCTTGCTATTGAATACTGTATATTAATGCCAGTAGACAAAGCTTTAGTTAAAGCTGCCACAGGCTTGTGGAAGCTGCCTTTTTAAATTATTATTATTTTATTTTAAACAATTGACTTTAATTATACTTTTTACAAGAATCTGAATTATTCATATGAAATATTCAGTGCTTTGCTTCTGCCTATTAATATTGTGTTGTGTAAAAGACACGTACAGTGAACAAGAGGTGTTTGGCAGAGAGGATTGTCTCAGCATGATAAAATCCCCTTCTCTTTGCCAAAGGGAAAGACGTTTAAAAAGATGGAAAATTACTCATTTTCCCTTCAGTTTTAATTGCTTTTGAAATAGTTGTTAATAAGTGCTTTCAAAATGAGCTCTGCCTCTGAGAAATCAATTTTTTTTCTCTGTCCTCCAGCATGAGTTGTACACACACAGGGTGACTGCAGCAGCTCAGAATGGGCACTAAGAATACAGCAGCCTGTTTGCATTTTAAATATCACAGGAAGACTCTTCCAAAAAAATAAAATTATTGCAAAAATGTTAATTATTCAGCAAGGCTATGGTACATCACAGGCTATTTAGTGCTGATCTAAGTCCGAAAAAGGAATAATCTGCAGCAAAGGCAGGATTCTTAAACTGATCTGCTGAGGGAATAACAAGGCGAAATGAAGAAAATCACCAGATTTAGTTGTTATCCAGTTATCTTTCTGCTATATCAACACATTTCTAGGCATTGGTCTCTGCCTATAATTAAGTCCAAGGTTAGGACTGAAGTAAGTATTACGTTTTAGAAATCTAAAACTGGCAGTCCACTTAATTACCTGTTTCTCAAGGGCACAGGCAGCTGGGAGCATGAACGGTAGGAGCTCCCTTCTGGTAGGGAGTGCTTTATCTCCCCTAAAGAATCCTCTTTTGCAGCACGGACTACCATAATTAAAAGCTACTGTTAGGGTGGGGATCTGGATTATTCCCCATATCCTTCCTCCAGTGTGACTATATGAGGTTGGGCTCAAAGTTAAGCTTTGGAAAAATGAGTCTTTGAGAACTCGGTGGATTTTAAAAGAGCTAGGGGTTAGAGAGCTGGCAGTAGTAGTGAGGTTTCTGTTTAAATCATTTATACCCCTTCTATACTTCAAATTGAGTTTATGGTTTGAATTGAAGTTAGATTATAACACTTGCTTTCAGTCTTAGAAAGGTGTCTGGCAGGACCCATTTGCTCCCATGGACTGCAGGATTGATCAATATATTGATATTACTGAGCGTGTATTTGAACTCAGAGTTAGGGCTTCTGGTCTTGCAGCTCAGGTACTGAAAGGTTAAAAGGAGGCCTGAGGATTGATGGAGATCCTGTTTTTTTGTGTTACTGTATGAATTGATCTCCATAGTAAAATTCAGGTTTTAGGGTACCTGCTGTTAAGCATCTTACGTTGTCTTTCAAAGTTTGAATGAATCCCATAAAATTGAGTCCCATAACTGAGTTACAGTGGGCTGTGGTAGGAGTATGAACAAGTTCAAGGCCCGTTTTATCTGTTAAAAACTTAGAGGGGTAAAACTATACTTGGATTAGAATTGTTTCAGTTTTTAGTCATTTTAATGCCATATTGTATTCCACAGACACTGTATGCTGAAGTGGTGGTTTGATGTTAGTAAGCAGCCAGGGAGCAGATCCCTGCAAAGTTCCCAGAATGAGAAAAAAGAAGCATCTTTCTATCCCAGCTAATTCTCACCCATTTAGATTTCACAAACATGGTGCATAAGTAGGCAGTAGAAGAATAAGGGCTGTCAATTTTTGTGCTCTGGGACATTATTAATCTCTAGTTAGCAACAGGAAAATATACATCTCTCTTCCCTAAGGCACAACTCTGAAGTGTTGATGCATCAAAGAGGTTTTTCCACATGATTTGGCATCACTGTGAAAGGAAGGGAGAGGACACTGAATTCTGGCAGCGGATTCCTGTGAGTTCTGTAACTAACATCTGAGAATGAATCCATAGCTTAGAGTCACCAATCATAGTCTGCTCTGTTTCTGTTACAATTTTCTCTTTGTTGATGGCTCTTTAACTCAGCTTTTGGAGGGACTCAGTTATAATAGGACTGCAAGTAGAAGAAAATTATCTCTCCAGTGAGTAGAAAATTCAGAGGTTTGCATCAGTCTGAATGGGATGGCAGGTTTATAGATAATACCAGTCTGCAATATAAGCTTTGTCTGAAATATTACTTATTTTCTTTGGCTAGTCTGTGAAGATTCCCTTTCTAGTGTTGACTGTAGGAAGGAATCTCTTTTTATCCCCCCAAAATTAGAACAGATTTTGGATGTTAGATTCTGAAGTGAGGAAGGAGATGCATTTGTATCTGGGATGCCATGAGAAGTGAAGTAGCAGTTCATGCTTATGAGCTTCTGTTCTTCCAAAGAAAGTCTTGTCCTTGGCTTTTATACCTCTGCCAGCATATTGCCTCGCAGGCTGTCCTCTGCTGGGCACTCTGAAGTTGGCAACCAATACCTTCTTTTTGTATGAGGCTGTGTCAGCAAGTGTTCCTGAGTACATCAGGGGGGTTTTAATGACTATTGTTTCATAGTAGCATCTTCATAATATTCAGAGTCTGTGAGGTGTTTTTCAGAACAAACAAGAAAAGGTCCTCACCCCGTGCATCTAAGAGTTTAATTCTAGTAGCTCATCAGAGATGTGTCTGGAGGATGGGACTTCCTACAGGCAGCTTTCTTTTATACTTTTCGGAATGAGTCATATGTTTTTGTGAGCAATGCAGTTGGTTTAAAGATTAAAATTATAAATAATGCACCACCCTTAAGACAGTTCTATTCCAGAAAGATTAGGCTCAGTGAATTGTAAACATTCTTTGCTCAGTTAGTCTTCAGAAAAATAAATGAAAATTCTAGGGAAGCTGATAAAGAATATGTGTTGACATAAGAAAATGTTGCTTATCCTTTGTTTATGGATGCTATACCTAAGAAACAAATCTATACAGGCTTAATCAGACTGCAAATCAAAGAATTCGTGTAACCAAAATAATATACAGTAACTTACGCTGCTTAAAAGCATGACTTCCCAGAAATCATGCCATTAGTAAGATGAGGTTGTTAATTCTTTCCTTTTCTGCCGAGGAGTGAAAACCTTAAGTATGAAGTGTAGGTGTATGTGCTGAAATATTGACAACGGACACTTCAGTCACTGCTCCGCCCAGATTTCTGTAAATGATTCAAACCTATTATTGCTGCTGTTAAGTCCAGAAGATGAGAAATGAACAGAATGGACAGACAAATTTTACGGGAAAGCTCAATCTAAGAGCATGCCAAAAACAACTCCTACGTGAGGTTAGTGGCTATATAATGATGTGAAATAACAGTGAAAACTAACTCCCAAGATGAACATGGGGGCCACATGAGGAACGCCTCAAAGAAAGCTGCTACAATGGTCATCTCTTGGGGACCATGTGAAAGGTTCTTTGTTGCCCTGAAACCACTGAAAGGAAAACGTGTTGAAAATGGAAGCAGCTTGTTTAGCCTTTAATGCCAAGTTCAATGGAAATTCAAATCTCTCGATGTTTTAATTAATCTTTTTTTTCCCTTGATTCTTCTTTAAGTATGCTAAGAGTAGGCATATCAAGTAGCCAAGACCATAGCAAGTTTCAATTAAAGATATGCTCCAAATTCACCAGTCTTTTCAGAAAACAGCATTTGCTTCTAAATATTTAGGTTAACTATTCCAAAACAGTAACACAGTGGCTTGAACTGTCTCTATCAGCCACAGTAGACTGGTAGGAAAATGGACAGATGGACTGATGTAGCAGTACTCCAGTATAAGCAATACAGAATATAGGCATCGCTCTGCAATAGAGCTTCCAGTGCATTGTGCTTTTTACTTGACCTAAGACTTTCTAATCATGAAACTATCATCTCAAAACTTTAGTAAGGAGTTGTGACTGTTGTTTTTTTTCAGAATAGCTGGCAGCCACGTAAATCATTCTGCAGCTTGGTATAAAGAACCAGCATAAATCCAAACCTGCAGATATTAACATAGTGCAAACCTGAGCTTCATTCAGTTTGCTTTCTATAAGGAAATAGCACATTATTCGACCTCTGATGAAGCTTGAACACCTATTCCTAAAAGTACATTGAAAAAGAGCATGTAAATGTTGTGCCTAATTTGCACAGAGTGAAGAACAAACAGGAAAACTCAATTATTTACAGTACTTTATGAACACGATGATAAATATTTCATTTAGGACCTTGCTATAAGTAATTACTAAGTGATCCTAGGAAGGCATTAAGAAAATTCCCTAAAATAGTTGTTTAATCAGTAAAATATATGCCTAAAATAACAGATGATATTGTAATGTATTCCAGCCCATTATTTCTTTGTGAAAACCCAGAGTTAGATCCAAGCTTTTTTTTTTTTTTTTTTTAATTCTGTGTATAATATATTTTAAACCTTACAGTGCTTTTAAATTCCCAGGAGTTATGCATAAGGTAAGTAGTTTCCCATTCTAAATGAGCTATAGAATATGTACAAAACCTGAATATAGTTTTTAGGTTTTATTAAAATTATTGTGGTGTTTCTTTCCAGTATTTTTGATGAGTAAAACATGAAGGACAGACTGACGCTATTATCTGACTATCTTGTTTTGTAGTGATAAAGATACGGGATGAGCCCTGGCCGTTGCCTTCAGTTTTGACCAGCTGTATTATTAGATCCAGTGACAAATCGGGCCAATTAAGGTAAATTTTAAATATCATATCTTAATGAGAAGCTTAGCACCGGTGTTACGGACAAGCTTGAACATGAAGCGGGAGAGTTCAAGGAGATCTTAGAGGATGCAACTGAAGGCTGAGAGGCAATGAAAGCATAAATGAATCCCTCAGTATTGGTGGAGATGATGTATTAGTTTGTTTAGCCAGCAGGGCGTTGATGGTAATGGGTTGGGCTGCAGACACAGGACATGTGAGGAGAAGCAGAATTTGGCATCAGGGACCAGCTACCAAATTGTAGACAGCGAAGACTTAACTGGAATACACAGTCACGAAGGCAATGGGAACAGCCCTCACTGCCAGCAGATAGGTTTATGTGTTTTTGTTGTTGGGAATCCTGGGGGGGTTGGGTGAGATGACTGTGGAATTTGCAAAGGTTGCAGAAGTTTGGCATCATTTTAGGGCTGATGTTATATTCATAACATTCTGTTCCAGGGCTCTGGCTTGGGCTGATGACTCTGCTTTACTTAATGGTAACGCCCTAGAGTTCTTCTCCTGAGGGCTTGGGTTACTCAGCAAAGTTAATTATGTGGCCAGATAAAACTTTGCGGTTATTGTGACACGTTGTTGAGATTTATCTGGTGGCATTTAGACCAGCACTTCAGAAATTCAGGATTCTGGATTCAGTGAAAGTAGAGAAAGTAATCTAAAAATATTAACTGAACCCCATGCTCCGGTATGGAATACTGTGAGCATTTGGGCTGCCCATGCACAAGTTACTGAAACCAAGACAGGTGAAAAGAGAGGCTGTGATAATAAATAAAGTAATGGAAAGATGGAAGAGGAAACCATAGAGGAGTTTAGTTTTTAAATCCTAACAAAGAAGGGCTTTGATTTCTCTGTCTAAATACCTCCAGGCAATGAGGTTGTGTGGGGGACTGAGAAGAAGAGAGTTATTTAAATTAAAGAGCAACAACAACCAGAAGTCAAGCAGTTTTAAGCGGTTTGCAAGTAAGATTAGGCAGGAAATTAGAATAAGGTTCTTAAGCCTTGTATCAGAGATTTTGAAACAGCCTTCTGATTAAATGAGTTGTAAGATGAAGCTGTATACGTGTTTGAACAAGGTGAAATGCTGTGGGAGAAGAATCTCAGTAACACTCGTTCTTGATGTCCCTCCCTTGCTCTCCTCTCAGTCTGCATCCCTAAAAGAGAATAGTGGAATTGAGGTTATATTATTAACCTGTTGTGATTTTGCAAGCGGTAGAGCGTGGACAGTAATTTTAGAGACATTACTTCACTGTGAATGGATCTGATTAATTTCCATGTAGTAAGCCATGTATCATGGCCATCTGTTAAAGAGTCTTATTTGGACAGCCAGTGAAACTTTGCCATTACATAATTACATGGAGAGGCAACAACAGTCATTTCCCAGCTTCCTGATGCTGGAGCTCGTACACAAATGACCCTAATATTTTGCTTCAAGCCCTTTCCTGCTGGGGGTAGTTGCAGTTTTTGCAGGAGCTTAGGGATATGGGGCGAGGAGAGAACTCCTCAGTCATTCTTCTGAACTTTGTCCTTCCACTTCTGCGAACTCTGTTCTTCAGTTACTGGTTTCTCTTGCTAGTCATGAAATTTAAGCTAATTTGGATAAGAATAAGAGTAAGAAAAACCATGGGTACACAGAGTTGTAAAAGATAAGGCATGTAACATCTGCAGCTTTCTGTGTCATATACAATTTTATAACAAGTTCAGTCTTGCTGTTCAGCACAGTTTCCCACTGAGGATTTTTTAATATCAGAAGGAATGTTTAAATTGATTATATTATTGGTGCAGGTGATGCTGTTAGAGCATCTTGATCACAGTACAGGGCCATCTTTTAAGCCAGTTTTGGAACCAAAATTAAATTTAAACTTGTATCTCCTTAATGACAAAAATGATCTCTCTGAAAAATGTCTCTCTCAAATACCAATTTAGGTTAATACCAGATAATCTAAATGCAATTTTCCTAGCTCATGTACTTTGTAGCAAAATCTCATCACTAAATAGTGAAGAGTGAGGAAGTGTATATATTTGCCATTATTTCCGCCTTATAGCTGTTTGATGAAAGGAAATACTCATTGGCCCAACATTAAAATAGGTTATGTTCTTTTGGAGTCCATTCCAACCTTACGTTTGTTAATGAAAGCAGTCTAATTCATGAGCCTCAAACTTAGCCGTCTCAGTTAATCTATGAATGGTCACTTGAACAGTGATGATGTCCGTAGAGCATGATAAATATCTGTAGTTTTGCTCCTTTTTTTTTTTCTGTGAACATCATGCATGTTCACCCTTTGGGACTTTTGACTTCTGCCAGGACAGTAGTTCACTTGTGATTCATATGTGAACTTCAGAAAATATGGACAATTAGTGATGATTTTGGGGATATGATGTTACTTCCATCCTTTTAAACTTTTTACATTTATATAATCACAGTCTCTGGACTAATATTAAAGAGCATTGGAAATAACATTTATTTAGAGCGATTATTCTTTCACAAGACTGTCTGGCAGATTGCAGGGTTTTACCAGATGTTCTGCTTTACAAGTACTGTTGCTCACCCGATAAAGTAAACATTTTTAATAGAATCAAAACAGCTTTTAAAAAAATCCCACCGAATAATCAAATATTTTCTTTACCTACAAAATCTACCTTTGGAAAACTGGAGTAGATAATTCCCTCAATAACTGTCATATCAATGCTGCTACTGCTAGCAGAACTGACAATGTTTATGTTTAAATTTTTGTGTGTTTTGCAAAATATCAGATTTAATCTAAAAAATATGCATGAATGTCTTCTGAGAATCATCGCTGTGATAATTCAGGTAATAGCAATGATTATTTGTTCTCATCAGAGTCTCTCAAAGGTGATCTACAGCTTTCTTGGAACTTAAGGCCAAAATCAGGATGTGATACTATGGATGAAATTGTATAATAACTAGCAAAAAATGAAACAAGAATACATCACATGTCTTGCATGCAATGCTTTTGTTTAGCTGTCAGTGGGAAGCTTTTTCAATCTCTGTGTGAGAACCTTAATTCCCATTTAGCTGGTGATCATCATTAATACCTAGGTTCTTTCTGAAACGTAGCCACAACCAGGCATCATGCATGTTCTTTTTGTGCAATTTTATTTTCCTGTCCAATGTGTAATATGTTGGTTTTGATCTTTGTACAGCACCCTTGGTTTTTTTGGGAATATCTTCAGTTGATGAATTTTGTTTTCAATTCTAATCCTAATTTTAGGATTAGGTAGAGGTAGAGGTAGGTACCTCTAGGTAGAGATGCAAAAGGTAGAGACCTTTTGCATTATCTGCTAATATTCACCCTGCCCTGATCATTAATGATAGAACTCAGGTACCAAAACTAGCCCTTGCAAAATTCTATTGAATGTAAAACTCCAACCATACAGTAACCAAATCAGCAGTTGAAAGAGACCTGGCCTGGTAAGCTAGAGTAAAACAGTGTGTGCTCCATGGTTGCCTCACCTATGATGTATTGCAACTATATATTCTTCTCCACCACTAGAAGCCTGAATGTGAGAAGTGCCAGATGCTTATTTCTGTTGACGGTCTTATAAGTATTAAAAATGTATATTCCTTCCAGGCTTGGTACAGCACTGAAAATCCTAGAATTTCATCCCAGAAGTTCAGAACTAAGGTCAAACCCCTAACTACACGTGCTTGCTAATTAGCAAAGATTTTTGATACTGCTCATGTTCTGCTCTCATCAGAAAAATTAAAACAAAAGAAAAAAAATCCCAAACATATTAAAAAAAAAGTCCTATCCATTGTTTCAGCAAATACAGACTGAAACTCTGTTTTCTGATTTGAAATTGCCCAGGGTGCTGCAGAAGTACGGTTGTGTTTGTAAGTGGTCACATACTCTGTAAATAGCTGCTCAGGACGTTGTCAGGAATCAGTGACAGCTCTTTCTTGGGGTAAGTCTGTGTAATATGAAATGGTGTAATATGGGATCTGGTGTTTGCTTATGCCCTTTCTGATTTAAATCTAGAGAAGATCTTTCTTTGATTACTGGGGGGGGGTGGGTGGTGTGGTGTGTTGTACTGATGAGAAACAGTCACGTTCATCAATTTTCACTGATCTATGGCATTTTATTTCTCTGTGAATATGATTTGAGACAGCAGCAATTATTTGCAGTTCAGGGCAAAATTTAATTGGGCCATCTGTAGCCCAAAGCTTATTGTACCTGTCTGGGACCTTCCTTACAGTACTTCTAGCCTGTCACCGTCTACTTCTTCATGCTTGTACCTACCAGCAACAAGGACTTACTTTAGTCATATCCTGACAGATAAAACTCTGTTTTTGTTGATAGCGGTGTTTATATTTTCAAGAATACTTCTTCTGCATTGTGGGTTTTCGTGTAGCATCAGCGGGCAAATTTCGGTGCATTATTTAGACCTAAGATCATGGCCCAGAGGAACCCCCTGCACTTTCCCTGGGAGCACGTTTCAGAACAGATCTTAAAATCCATGCACACACATCTTACGCATTCCATTACAGAAATTTTCCATTTCTGTAATGGAATGGAGTTTATCTGGGCATTAGATACAGAGTTTGTAAAACTAAAAGAAAAACAGCTCAGTAACCAATCCTTTCATAAGGGAAATCGTTATAAAAGTGCTGGTTATCAACATACTATTACACTGGAAGATTTTTAATGCCTTCCAAAACTAATTTTTCAGATAACTTCTGGAAGCAGAGAAAGTTATTAGACTCCTTTTCTGTAGTTACGCATTTCACTGTCTTTGTTGTCTTTTATCTCTGATGGCATCCTAATGGAGGAGTATTCTAGAGAAAGATTTGAAAGAGGAAAATAAAGTGCTTCTGGGGGGGGGGTGTGGGGGGTGTGGGCTTTTGCCAAGTACAAAAGGCAGCTTGAGAGAAAGAGCAAACCTATTGAAAGTCTAGCAAGGCTGTCCTTGACAGTAAAGAAAGGATGTAGGGGACTTGAAAGCAAAGATGTAGCAGCTTACGTTATTAGGCTAAAATAAAGGTCTTCATAGAAGCAATCAGAATTATTGTGCATGGGGGAAAAAGAATTTTCTGTGGTGAGAGAAAAGGTTATTTCCATTATTGAGAGAAGGCTGGAAAGTTGATGCTCAGGCAAATAAACTCACGCTGTAATGGTCATTACAGCTTTTTAGGAGTGAATAGAGATGTTTGTATTGTTGTGATGTATGAGGAAAAATACTTTGACTTCAGTACAATTTAAACCAAATGTCTAATTTGAAGATGTTTTCTAGGTTGTGTACTAGAGTATCAGAAGCATTTGTTGAAAGAAACAAAGGCTGCCAGAAAGGCCAGTGAAGAGGCAGTTTTGGTTTTGCCAGGTTGAGCAGGAAGACATCCATCCATCCATCCATCCATCCATTCATCCAGGGATGTCAGGCTGAGGTTTATTACATCTAGAAGAAAAAGGTATGTTTTTTTTCTCAGCTCAGCTTTCAGTGGTCAGAGGTCTTGGTCAAAATGCTATCAATGTTTGCATGTTCCACTGTTTGAGCTGTCTTTGCTGGAAAGCTAAGTGCCAGACTATGGTACTAAGGGGGTCATGTTAGGCATGGAATAAATCAATTTAGAGACATATAGTGACAAGCTGTGTGATAGGCCCCAAGCAAAGCACCAGCTTGTCGAAGAGAGTACAGCATGTATTACAAGGTGTTATGAAAAGTAAATGCCCAGACAAAGACAGTTCTCACTCATAAAAATACTTGTAAAAATCTGCTGATGGTTAATTTATTTACAACTTTAGATCATGAAAATGTCTTGGATTTTAGCATGACTGGTTTAGATTAAAGTTTTAGACCAGAGATCCAGTGATTGTTATTTTCTATTAATTCTTTTCTAGCACACAGGGTGGGAGCAAAACCAATGCTATGTGACGTAGATAATCAACAGGGCTTTATAAATAAACAGTGGCTAGTCTGGCAGAGGCTGAACTTTGATGTTGAACTTGACTGCTCAGATAAATAACAACTTCTCAAAAAAGCTAGTTCTCAGCAAAACGCAGGCTATTTTTACTAGCTGCTCTGCAGATGCTCTTTTTCATGCTGTGGTAGTTCATTCTGTGATGTATCCTTTTGATCTTGTTGACAATTTTCAAATCTCTATCAGGGAAATTAATTCCACATAAGCTCTAAGTAAAACTTAATTTTTACTATTGTTCTTAGTATATGCTGAGAAATGTCTATATGATTAAGAGATATGTTGATTAGATGAGGTGTCCAATTTGAAGGCAGTCAGGAGTTTTTAGGAAGGTTGTGACTGGCTTTCATTTGATGTGGCTTTTTGGTAATCACTGATGGCTCTTTGCTTGTCGATAGTAAGGCTACTGCACCTGGTAAAAATACCATGATATTACCTTGCTGTGTGTTTCAGTTGGTGAGAACACAAGCCATTTCTATCCTACAGCCTTATGTATTAAAGGACAACATCACTTGTGCATCCAAAATCTGTTCAAAACATGAGCTGCAAAACGCTAGCGGTAATATTTTGGCAAAGGCTTTGCAGGGTTACACCCACTTTGAGGTTCTCTATCAGTCTCCACATCACTGGGAGCATTGCAGAGGAACCAGTAAGAAAACCACAAATATTTTCTTTCAAACAAGGCCAGAGTGGAGCAAAGCAACATGACCTGTATGGTTGGTAAATATGTGAAGATTTGTGAGCTAATTCTGTTAGCAGATGATGATGAGGAAGGATGAAGAAATTTGATGTAATCATAGTTATTTCCAAGGTCTGTATTCAAAGTCCATTTCCTTTACGCAGAAGAGAAATCAAAAAGGTGATTGTTTGGTCACAGATCTGAACGTGTCTCTTCAGCTTGTCTCCTACTCATAAGCTCTCTAGCATTTAAGATTTGTCCACAAATGGTGAACTGTCCAGATATTTATTCAGAAACAGTACTGGTTTGGTACAAGAATGCCTTGCCCTCTCCAGTTTATCATCAAGGCTCCTGTAGTCTCTTCAGCATGTGTTTTTAATATTTTTCTCATGGTATTTTTGCTTCTTCAATTTCAGTCACTCACACAGTTGCATCAGAGCACTCTGCATTTTCTTGTTCAGACATGGAGAAGTTCTCTTCATTTGCTTGCTTTTGGTGAAGAGCTGGAGCACTTCTGTTGTTTCTGTGGCATTTGGGAATTCATTATTCTCCCAAGTTGTCCATCCTCATTCTTTAGATCTACAGCATCAGATTCTGACTGAAAACCTGTGAAGGCTGTTAGAGAGGAACTGTGATGTTGCTTGGAATCCGGCTGTGGTTTATGCATCGCTTTATTTACTAGGGACAGTAGTAACTAGGGCTGCTTACAGGATTCTTCTCTTTAGGGATCCTGGCTGGTATTTGCCTCTGAAGTTTTGACCCAAAATCAGATACCTTCTAATTTTTGGAGCTTTAACATACAACTTTATTTAAGTATTTGCCACTGGCTATGCTACATTTTTTCTATAGCAAGAGTGTTTGGCTTTGCTTCAGTTATGGGCTAGATCATATCCGTACAGCCAGATTTCTTGATACTGCTAAGATATTCTCTAAGAGAGGCTTCCTTCAGACACTTCTTGTGACTATGGTTTGTCCTGCTTTTCTGTAAGCTGTTAAAAGACTTGGAGAGGTGCTCGTCTCAGTCCACAGCCAGCTGAACCCCTCTGAATTCAATGTGAGCTCTGCACATGAGCTTGACCGTGTGATTGCATGGGCAGCATACAAGTTTGTTGTTTTTTTTAAAAAAATAATAGTTGAGAGAATTTCTACTCAAGGTGTTTTCTTCTGACCTGTATGTAAACTAGTCTATAACTTCACATGGGATGAGAAGTTGTTAGTAAGAAAGTCAGCTGCATGTCACTAAATTTCAAGCCGCTTTGGTAATCTGTTGCGAACAACAAGAACTTATATTTGTGTGCTAGCTCTTCCCATTTTAGGAAGGATCTTTCTAATGCAAGTGATGTATTTGCTATAACATTTTTTTTCTTACACACATTTTATCCAAGAAAGAATCTCATTTTGTTTTTAGTCCCAAAATAGCCACAGCTTTGTAATTCTCACATAAATGAAAAATTAACTGAGATATCTTTCCATCAGATTCTTGTCTCCTTGCAGCAATCCCACAGCATTACTTAAGAGCACTTCTGAACCTTTGCTGTGCAATCTGAACAAACTCCGGGTTTGCTCATGCTTCTGATGCTCCCATCGTTTGGTTATCCGTAAGTTATCATTTAAACTGTGTCTTATCTGTAAGCGGGTGTGCTTTGTTGCCCTTTCTAATGCTACGCTCACCAAGCCAGCAGCACTGGCTGCGCACGCCGTCTGGCACCAGTTGTGCGCTGAAGATGGTGAATAGCTGAACTCAGTCATCTGAAGAGTGACTGGGGTTGGGTTAAGTGTGTCCAGACACGCAAATGTCTTTATAAAAATCTGCTTGGCGTTTTGGGATGGCGTTTAATGGCATTCACAGGACACGGGGGGATGCGCTGTGCTTGGATGTTTATTAGTGCAAGGCCCTGGTTAGCTCTGGCAATTGGCCGGACTCTCCGGTGTTTCCTTTCTGTTTCAGCTCGCACCCAGAGCTACCCGGTGGCTCAGAAAGTTTGTCCAGGGAAAGAAAGGACATACTAAGGGTGTCTTGTAGCTCATGTGGAGCAACAGCTCCAGACAAAGTGAGCATTGTTATACATGCAGGAGTTGAAACGGTCTCTGATTTCCAAGAGAGACTGTGCTTGAGGCAGTCGTTGACTGTTCAGGCTTTTAAACACCATTAATGACCATTGGTGTAGAAGGTGTTCTCAATGTCCATACTTCAATGTTTGACTTCTCAATACATTGTTGGCTCATTGTAGATTATATCCATTTGGTGACCATGGACTCTATCAAAATCGCTTCTGAAGCGGAGATTGAAGCCCAGAAAGCTGGAGAAGCCTTCATCTGCCCACAGGCTTTCCGCAGAAACAAAGTTTGAGACCCGCCCAGGAGCCCTCACCCATCTCTACGTTTGTACGTCACAGCATCTCCTCGGGGATTATTTCAAAGGGAAGTGTGCCAGACGGCTTTCTTTTGTCCCTCTTCGCCTGGGTGAGCAACCACAACCAGTGTGGTGTTGGTGATGAGTATGTCCTCGCGCGGTGCTGCATGTCCTGTTCTCTGCCTCCGTGCAACTGGGGGGGGTGGGCGGTTGGATTCCAGCCTCATAAGCTAATCCATGGATTTCCAAGGTAATAACGTGCCAAGTTTTTATTGGCAGGATCCTTAGATTTGAGCTGCCAGAACTAGAAATGCCTCTGAAGTCAAAGGGTTCCAGAGCTCCCACTTGCCCCCCAAGGAGCAGAGTCCTGCCTGTAATTGCCACGCCAATGCGAGGGTGATGACGACCACTTTAGTCATTATCCTTCTCCCAGTTCAGCATCGACTGTCTGGCTCTTACTTGGCAAGTCACACGTCTCTGTCAGGCACACTGCTACTCCCGTCTTCTCTGACATCATTCTTATCTATGACCTGGTAACTTGTTTTCCCTTTAGCTCACGGTGCCATGTCTTCTGCCTCCACTCATTGCTGTACCTGTTCAGCAGCTTTGCAGTGCACAAAGCGAACCAAAACCCTGGGGGGATTTCTCGCAGGGGCAGCAAGCACGGAGCTGGTATCTTATGGGTGTTCACCTGAAGGTGAGCTTCAGGGAGACTCCTGTGCCCAGCTGCATGTTGCTGAAAAGCCACAAGTTGTCACACTTAAACTACTAGTAGGTATAAATTAATTGCTCTAACGTATAGAACACAGTTACCGTCTTCCATAGGGTCATTTCATCTTGGTAGCGTAATTAATTAATTGTTGTTGTGTTTGTACCTAGGTACCGTCCAGGAACAGAGAAGGCATCCAGTGTCATGGGGTGGTGTTTGGAGGCTGTGGGCAGGAGGACACGCTGCGTTACCTCCCCAGGGAATCAGGTGAGGCTGGCACAGAACAAGGGCAGCTCGGGCACCAGGTAGCACTGAAGCGTTAACTGTTTATTCCGTACAGCTCGGAACTACCCCAGAACAATTACTCTCACTGGGACCACCTTATTTTTTTTAAAAAAATACCCCAACCTATTATTTATGGTGGTGTTGTGTATGTTTGGGGTTTTTTAATAAGAACTTAAGATTCTCATATATCACTCAGCACTTTAGGAAGAGTGTTTGCTTTGCAGTTAAGTAGACAGGTATTTATGGAGAGAATCTTGCTCTTTTGAATATTTTTTTTTTTTTTATATGTGCATTGGCATTATTGTGCTTTATTTCATGTTTGGCAATGAGTTGAGTATATTTATGAATAAATACTGCCTTTGTATGAAACAAAAATTTAACTCTTAGCAAAATTTATTTCCTCCGAGGAAATGAGATGTCTCCTAGTTAGTAGGCTCTGGATAAAGGTAAGGGCACTTGGTTTCCCTGATTTATTTATTTATTTTTTGTAAAACTGAAGGATGTAGGGAAACCAGGAGCGCAAAAACCAGAAGAATTGGGGGCATTTGTGCACAGTGCTCCCCAGTTTGCCGGACACGCCACCTTCTGTGTTCTCCCCTGGCACTACAGGTAAGTGCTTCACCAATGGGAAAGAATTTTTTTCAGTGATAAAACTCAACAGCAATCTCAAAGGAAATGGGAACCTTTATTTTGATTATTTTCAATGTATTGACATTGTCTTTTTATGCAAATCTAACTGTAAAACACTCTTGAGATACTGCATAGAAAATACACATAGGAAAAACACATATATACACTTTCATAAAAATAGAATACATCTTGACAAAATTACTTGTGTATACAGTGTATTGACATCATTGAACCAAACTTACATCATCTTTGGAGAAAAATGATCTATTTGCAAAAAAAAAAACCTAAAACATTTTAACTGAGTTGGGAGTACTGAAATGGATATGGTTTTGAGCTAAATAAATGGCTATACCAGAATGTCAGAGGAAAAAAAAAAGTAAGTTATAAAATACCTGCAGTATAAAGTAGAAGTAGCCATAGTTGGTTTTGGTTTGGCATGGAAATGAAACGTACCAGTTCCAAATTTTACTATAGATTCTTTAGCTGAAAACAAACTTAAATATAATTTGTTGCAGCATTTGCAACCATGGGGTACAGTGGTATTTGGGTTGTCGAGCCCACAATGTAGTATATTACAGCCCTAATTCTATCAGGTATTTGATAAGAAAAAGAAATCTAATAGATACAAAATCGTAAAATGCTTAGCAACCTTTAAAATATGAAGACCACTTGAAATTACAGGGTGTTTTTTTTTCTCTTCTGGTTAGGCTTTGCTTGAGTTGCTTTCAACAGAGGCTGCTCCTTGCTTACTGCTTTGACCACATACTTCAGCTCGTACTTCGATTTTTCTGCTGCTTTTCAGAACAAACTGTGGAAAATGACTACTCCAGTGTAATAAACAAAGTAAGTGGTAGCAGGTATTGAAAGCCATGGATTTTCCTCTTGGATCGGAACAACAGGACTGGATAGGCAGCCTCTGGGAAGGAGGGAAAAAGAGAAGAGCATAGCACCGTTTCCAAGTTACATGGTTCACAACTGTTTGGCAGGCAGGAGAGTCAGTCTGGAAGTGGTAACACCCACCAGCTTTTATGAATGTGGTTAAAATACTGTGATTACTGTCAAGTCGTTTGGGTGTTTAATAGGGATAGGCTGACACAGCTATATAAACAATGAAGGTTGTCCGATACTCGATGTTTCCATCGACGCTGTACGATAAGGCTCTGACTCCCATGCGGTAAGTCTTTGGCTCTCGCAGCGGTCGGGTGGTGAACACCACTCCTTTCAAGTTCTCATCTCTCAGGGCAAATGGGATTGCTGGGTCCTCGTCCGCCATTAAGAAAGTCGTCCTTGGATGCACGACTTGATCGTGAGTGTAGGCAACCAGCCGGATTAAATCCTGACCAGCAGCTATGCCGAAGGGGAGGGAAAGGAGCTTGTATTCCAAGGCGTAGGTACTCAGATCACACTCCAAGTCGTTGGCCGGGCAGTTTTTCAGACAGAACCTAGGAATAAGCAGAGCACGTTAGCCCAGGGAGAAGGCATGGTATTGTAAGTACCGCAACAGGTCGTAAAGGATAAATTCAAATTTCTCTATCGTGATAATATTCTCATGGGCTCTTTATCCTTTTTTACTTTGAGTTGCAGCCCAGTTTAATGTCTCATTTTCCCTTAACAGGGTCATCTCTGAAAGTGCCAGGAGGTGATGCAAAGCCATTGAATACAATATTTGCAGTTGAAGTCAATAGTATATATTTTAACGACCTTGCTCTTAGAGTTGGAAAGGTTGGTTTAAAATACACCATTTGAGGTGTCTCTGTGTTAGATCATAAAATAAAAAATTTGGCATGAAGAAGGGCAAGGTAAGTTTTACTTCAATGCATCAGACGTCAAAATAGGAAATATCTGTTAGTTCTGCATGTCAGTACGAACAGAGGTCAAAGACCATTATCCATTTCAACTTAAGTGTCATTCCAGGTCAGTTTGATCACGGAAGTTGGTTTCTGACTATGAATCAACCTACTTCCTTGAGTATATTAAAGGAAATTAAATTTTTTTTCCAGAACAAGGAAATAAGAGTAACTTAAAAAAAAAGACTTCCCATGAACTATAGCATTAATTTCATGACTAAAAGCATATTTTAAATGCTATGAAATTGATGGCGCTGCCCGCCAGGGTTCATAGAGTAAAGGAGCATTCTGGTGCTGTTTCTTTTTGGATTAACAGTAAGATGCTGCAGCCACTGGTTTAAGGCCCAGCTGCAGGGGAAACATGGAATACTGCTGCTCAAGAAACCGGTGATCATCTTGAATGTCAATACGTTCACCATTTACTAGTGTGAGCTTTACCGGTGACAGTGAAACTTAGAGAAAGCTTTTTCTGATGCGTACAAGTTAAGGATCTGAGCTTAGGGTGGATGAAAAGGGGTTGAAAATAAAACATACCCAGAAAGAGGCTCTCGCTGATAGTTTGGTGGACAAGGTGTGTCTATGCACTGGTAGCTTCCTCTCATGTTGAAACACATCTGATTTGATCCACAATTAATGTTCTGTTCAAGGCACTCATCGATATCTGAATGTAAAAAAAACATGCAGATGATCAAGAGACACCCCAAGAGCCCTTTGAGGTCACCTTCATGGCATCAGGCTGCACGCCAGGATCTCCCCTTCTGTGAGGACGCTCGCTTAAGGCTCTGCTCCTCGAGGCTGAGAGACTCCTTGCTGCAACAGATTCTCGGTGAGTGACTAATAGCACGATAAACTTTGAAATCTTAGCTAAGTAATACAAAGGGTTGATTGTGCAAATATAATCCTTTAGACTTAAACCGTTGACCAAGTCTGGGACTAGGACTGGATCCAGCCGCACCTAGGCTCCTCTCTGAGAAGGAGTTTAGAAAGCAAGGGGGTCCTTTCTGAACCTCGTGACTCAACGGGAGGGTCTCCCTGACAGCTTGCCTGACCCTGTCCTCTGTGCAGTAAATAATAGAGTGTACCTTGCCATCAAATCTTGTAGAACACTATCGCATTTACTACTGGTTTTATAGCACTTATTCCTGATTTTGTTAAATCACTGTTTCACCTTAAGAGAGAAGTAGTGAAATATTTATTATGAGTGAAGTTAATCACTCCACCTCTGACAGGCGTATTGTGCTAGAGTTACCCTACAGCAGAGTTGTCTTCTCAACAGAGACTAAGTAGTTCATTTTTTATGGTGTTTTTTTGGGTTGCTTTTTTTGTGGATCAGAAAACCTGACAGTACACTTTTTTGACAGAGACAGGTTAAGGATTATATTGGCTTTGACCCTAGAGCTGCTGTCTACTTGCCTGCAGATAAATGTGTAACATATGACCACATGAGAATAAGAAGTTACAATTGTCTAATTTGCTGGTGTTTTATGAAGCATTTGAATGTGAAATATAAAAACTTGATATTTGGAATGCCCAATCTCCTATAGCAAATTGAAAGATAGGGCTTATACATGTATTGAACAAACACGATTTGTACCTTATTTACAAATATATTTCTGAACAGTTGAAGCAATCTCCGTACCTTGGCAGGTTTTGCCATTGGGCGTAAGGCGGTAACCAGATGGACAAGTACACTGGTAACTTCCTAGGGTGTTTCTGCATTCGTGCTGACAGATATCTCTGGTTTCACATTCGTCTATGTCTGTGGAAAGAAACAGGAACACATCAGGATTATTTGAACAGAGGTATTGTGTATCCTATTTATGCACGAGTGTACAGACAGAGTTGGTGGGAGCTGTGTGGATCTTGTTTCTTGATTGTTATTTGAGTTGGAACATCTAACACTAGCGAGTCTTTTCACACCTTACCTGTGACATTCCTTAATTCCTTTTAGTAACTAATTCCTTTAGTTACTTTTAGTAACTAAAGTCCTCACCTCTTTTGATGGCAGCCATAATTTCTATTCTAGCTGGAGAGACCAGTGCCTCTGGGAAGAAAGGGGTAGGTGCAATCTGTACACGGCAGCAAGGTTCTACAAATACAGTCTTGCTCCTAAAAGCAAGCTGAGCTGCCCCACAGTAGGGTTTTAGGCAATACAGTTAGGAAATGCCCAGATCAGTTCTTGTCAGAGGAAGCCTTTGCAGTGGGGCAGTTGTTCTTACAGTTAATCCCTCCTCAGGCAAAGCTGTTTCCCTTCCAAACTGATCTTCCTCTTGCTGTGGGGACAAAGTAAGCTCAGTATCTGGGAAGATTATCAGTAAATGCTCTTAACTTTTTTTTTTAAAAAAAATAAAACTATCTCAAATACAGAAGTACCAGACCACTTTATGTAAACTTTTCAAAGCAGACTAATGTGATTTAGACATAGATCATACATAATTTCTTTTGAAACATCTGCCTAATTCAGGAGAGCAATAGAGATCCTACTTAAGTTCGTCTCATGCAAGATTTAAGACATGATTAAAACAGTGGAAGGAAGGTATTTGTTTCCCTTCTCTTCACCTGATTTACAGGGGTTGCATTAGATAAAACTGCAAACCCAGGAGAGAAACAGATGTGACTGTAGAAATTTACAGTAGGTTGTTCTCAAATCCTGATGGCTGTCTATTGAAAGAATTTTTTTTAAAAAAAAAAGCTCATTTGGCTGTATTCTTCATATTAAATGGTAATTTTAAAATTTAACTGCTTATAACAAGAATATTAATTAATCCAAAGTGGAAGCTGGGGTGAAGATAATAGATGTTCACTTAATCCTTTCATCAGCGTAGCTATATTCCTAGGTCTTCCAATTAAACTGCTATACCTATAACAGACTGCATCTATACATCTACTGAAATGTCTTTATGATTTAAACATGCACTGGGACAAGCTCTAGTAAGGCCTAGATCCTGGTGCCCTTAGTCCTGAACTCAGTAGTATTATCACAAAATAACTTAATTGAATGTTATTTTTTTTCTTAAAATACAGAAAATACGAATTAAATTGGCAAAATCTGGCTTAAGAGAAGCACATTTCAATAGATGAACTCATTTTTCATATCCCCATCTGTCCTTTGTGTAAAGCATCAGGTCTGGTGATCCCTCCTGAAAGTACAAATCAGGCACTGAACAGGACAGGCTGCTGGTCCTTTTGACTTCCATAACGAGCTGAATTAATTTTTCAATACCTGTGCAAATAGCAGCATTTCACTGAAAAACCTCAGAAAAGCTGAGTAAGGAAGTGAGCTAAACGCTTGATACTTAAAGGTTCTAAATACCTTTGCTTCCTGTTGGTCTTCGAGGGTGCTCTGAGGCTTCAAACCTCTTAAAAAAAAAAATTGGGGGCAGAGCTGTCATTGTCACAACTTCTGACAAAGCCCCGTTTGTTTACTAATCCACGCTCAGTGGGTTACATTACAAGCCGCTATACGTCATCATTACAGACAACTACAAAGCTGCTGCTTATGTTGCCAGCGAGTAACCCTCCTGTAGCAGTGCTGGCAACGATCCTACTGTGCTCGGTTATAAAATCTTTATATTCCAAACCTTTTTTGAGCCACATTATTACCACCATCAGTGGGACTCTCGTGTAGGCAGCATCCCCAGGATTAGACTGGGTCTGCTGGTGTTTCTTCAAGTGTGAGAAAATTCACAAAGGTGAGCTACTGTAACCGGAAGAAAGAGAATAACAGAGGGAAATAATTTGCAAACACGCAATAAAGAGCACAATTAAAACAAGAGGTTACTAGAAAGAGGTTTGAAAACTGTTTTGGTACAATGTGGTCAGAAGACAAGAGCATGCAGATCTCTCTGAATATTTATCAGGGTAACATGAAAAAACCACAGCACCAGAAACCATCAGGCCCTGGTATATATAAAACAGTAACCTAAGAATAAGGACCAAAACAAGAGAATCGCATAGACATGACTGACATTTACCTACACATCTGCCATTTCTTGCCTCATAGCCTTCAGGACAAGTTTCTCTAATGGTCCTTCTAGTCCTGGAGAAAGGTATTCTGCTGTTTCTATACTCTGAGAAGGAGCTGTAGAGATTTGAGGAGTGCCTGTAATATTGTTGAGGTTGATAGTTGTCTCTCACAGGGGAGAATTGAGCATAGTTATAGCTATTGTAATAGGCACCATAATTTGGCAATCTCTCCAATCCAGCGCAAGATTTCCCATCACCTAATAAGTGTTGCCCAGGTGGACAGATACACTTGAAGCTGCCGGGGGTGTTGGTGCATTGAAATGCACAGGGCTTAGGCACTTGTTCACATTCATTAATGTCTGCTCATGTGACATGATCCAGAGCAACAAACCATGTGGAAAGGAGAAAAAACAAACAAACAACACATAACTATATGTGTATATATATATATACATATATACTTATCTCAGTCTGTGGAACAAACTGAAGACATAAAAGTAATATCTTGAAGGCAGTAAGATATAGAGAACACAATGCCAAATGGGCAAGTTATTGTACAGTACAGTAATTTACCTGTATTCTTCCTGAAAGGCTACTTTGTGACCTAGGACTGTGCTCACGTACGACAAGGACTCTGCTGAAGGACTTGCCTCAAGCATTACTGAAGGTAAGCTGTGGCTAGAAATGGGGATTCAAGTCTGTTCCCCTGCTTTTCCAGAAGCAGGGCTTCCAGAAGCCTGAAAGCTGCCAGCTGTGGTTCCTGCTGATGCACTCTGAGAAGTAAGTGTCCCTTAGGACACACTGTTCATTGTTTCAGCCTAAGCATCTAAATAACTTGAGGAATTTTTATTTTTTTTTCCTTAAGTGCTCCACAGATGAGTGGGAGAAGCTGTCAGGTCCTTCATTAAAGGAGGATATTTAACACGGAGCATTCTTGAGAAGTACAGCATTCAAAATGATACAGAGGGAAACTCAAAAGCTCCGGTACAGTTATTGGACTCTGCATCAGGGGGAAAATCAGGTCTCGAGGACGTGTCACAGCATTGCAGGGGAAAGAGGTCAGGTATGTTCTAACCTTTCATATTATTATTGGCTATTCCAGCTACGAAAAGTCAGAGACTTAATGGTAAATATTAATTCACTTTTGTATAATTATAAAACAGAATTATTTTTGTTTTTCTAAAGAATGCTATTTTTGGGTGGTTTTTTTTTAATGTTCATTTTCCCTTTCATTTGTAATCCAAAATAATTTGACCAACCCTAGCAGTAAATATCTATCCCTAAATCAAATCAGACTGGTAAGCATTCTAAGTATAATAAAAGGTTTAAGGTTATAACATGATGAGTGCCCTTCACTCAAAATAAAGTAAATATGAGTGCTCTTGGACACTGTAGGACCGGGTCTTCCCCCACAGTCTCTCTGACATCATTATCAGAAAGAAATTTTTATCGAGTTGCTTCAGGCCCAGCTGAAAATTTGACATACACAGTATTCCTTTTCAAACTTAGATTCACTCTTTGCTAGAAAAAAGGCAAAAACCTGCTAATTCCAAACAGGAATGTGCAACTACAGAACAACCTGACAGTAACATTCACAACAACGTATCAATAATTAACTTATATTACTAAATTTGTTTTACTAAAATTTAAAGATGATTTTAATGGGGACTCAATAAAGGCTTAATTATATTATATTAGTGGAAAGCCTATTCAATTATTATTGTAAGAATAGCACTAAGCTAGCATTATTACAACTTATTTTGTCGCCCCTGAACATAGTATTTTGAGCATAGTTTGCATCCGTCTGAGATAAGCAATGTATGATAATGGTATTTTAAAAGTAATACTGTCTAGAAACAGAATAATAGATCATATTTTTATCAACCGTTTTAATACTTTATATATTTTAAACTTTTTAAGAATTTGGGGGGGTATTAACAATTAAATGTTTTGAGAGTTGGAAATCCAGGGATAATTATTGCAGTATTTTTCAAATCATTTCACAAATACATAACAAACTTTACATATTAGTTAACATTTCATTACGGTAATATTGTCAAGGGTTATAAACAAGAATCTTTAACATTTTTTAATTGGCAACAACTAATATGACTTTTAAGTTTATAATCTTTCATTGTGTGCACCAGATTAAAAATGTATTCCTCATACACATGTAAAAGAATACTGAAACTCATTATTTCCTTAGCTCTCAACTATTTTCTAATTGCCAACTTTAACATTCTTTACCTGTATAAAATAGACAATAGATATGTGCACTAACATCTTTACAACAGCCAATGTCCTTGGAACAGGTTGTGGATAGGCAATAGAAGGCTATCGCAGAAATAATGGAAGAAAACAGGTGAAAATGTGACTGATTTCTTTTGTAGAAGCAGCTTGGGCAACGCAAGCAAAATGGAAGGCAGGAAGCCACCTGCATTCACACCGGAGCCACCCCTGCGAAAAGTGATCGCTGACTGACTGGTAAGCCTAACTCTCCACTGGACAGTACCCCTTTGATTGCACACCATAAATATTAAATATTTTTACAAGTAATGTGAAATGGCTTTGAAACAAAAATAGCTAAATTCACAGGCTTCCTCTAATTTGAAGAATAATATTTGACCTTAAATCCTAGGTAGACTTGCATGTGTTATATGCAAAAGTGCTTTATATCAGCCTTTGATAATGCCTTTCCATCTATGATATGGCATGTTGAGATCCAACACAGTTCACAGAAATACTGTCATTTAGTTACATGGGCATGTATACATCTGTGGGTGTTGTGATGACAAATGAGAATCTAATGCCCATTTAACAGGGAATTATGACAAAAAGGACTTTACACAGGGTAAGAGTAGCACAGGTAGGAACAAAGTTCAATTACTGTTTCAGTCTGGGTTCCTACTTTTCAACTCTTCTCTGTGTTCACTGGAAGCAATAAAAACCAGATTTTATCAACCCATGTGAACTAATGTCTTTGATGAGTCTCTATTTTAAATATATTTTTAAGCAGATAAAAATTCAAAGGTGCATAAAGGTCTTTAATTTCAGAGGGACTTCTGAGTGGTTCTTGGTCAGAAGACAGCTTTAGGGCAGCTGTTAGTGTTTTGTGCAAAGCCATAGTCCTAGACTTTATCTACCTTATTACTGTCAGAAATTTAAATGGTTTTAATATATGTTAAGGAGTCTGGGATTGATTTATTTTAATAGAGAGGCAGCTGGTGGAAGTAATGTCTTGGTCTACAGCCAAACAGTTTCTTACTGCAATTTAATCCCTTAAATAATAAGGGGGGTTTGGTATTTCAAAATCTTGAGTTGTTTAAAAAGAAAAAAATCCTCTTCTCCAAAGCAGCTATTTATCACCTAGGAAAACTAATCTTGAAGACGTCATCACGGAGGAATGCTTCTCTGATACGAGAGCAATTGTATATGACACGTAGTGTCATATATCAACATTCATAAACCATTACTATCAGCTATTATATTTTAAATATTCCACATAAATATAAAAAAAGGTGAACCTAAATGATCCTAGTGCCATCCTGAGGTCTATGAAATGCCACCAGAAGTGGTTTACGTACTTGCACTGGCACCATTCATTAACCTCTTTAGCTATCCACCTTAGAGCTATGAGAGCATCCTTCAAGTGTGTTCGTGGGAGAAACCTCTGCACGGTTTAATGCCAGAAAGGTCTATGTAGGTCGCAGAGGAGAGTAACTACATGGTGAGCATTCCTGTGACTGACAGGAATCCTCCTTCCCTCCTGTGATCCACCCAAACCAGAAAGGGGGGCATTAACTGATAAATGTGTATCGGCTTCCTCCTCTCTACCCACATGGGGAACACCCTTTGCAGTTCCAGAGGGTGAGTAAATGTGTCTGTGCCGTTTGCTTGCAGAGGCAAGTTCTGGGTGTGCTGTGCCTCTTGCAACACACTTCCTTTGGCTGTTCTCCTTTAGAGGAATCCATATTACTCCCTGCTTGACTGCCTTAAGGTGTGGACCAATGCAGCCCGGGGTACAGCCAGCACGTTTCACTGTCCAGTCACTAACAAATCCGACCTTATTTTTATATAAATGAAGGCTCATGTGGAGTGGTAGTTTGCCACATCCAGCCATCAGTGCTCTGAAAACCTCATACGCTTTGTTTTCAAAGTATGGATTTATAACTATCTCTGATTGGAATCATTTAGTTTTGGCTATTAAGCTAATTTTGAACTTCAGGGCAAATTTGTCTACGTAGCATAGTCTTCCAATGGGATAGCATGGTTGGATATGTTACAGCACAAAGCCCAGCCAAAAGCAGCAGCAGCAAATACGTGATACTAATGTGATCAGACAGCTTACCCACACAAGGTCTTCCGACTCCCTGGGACCGATATCCTCTTGGACACATGCAACGGTAACTTCCTCGTGTGTTCTCACAAATCTGGTTATAGCGGCACTGGTGGGTTCCATCCTGGCATTCGTCAATGTCTGCAAGTGATGAGGCAAGAGGAAGTAGTCAGATTTTTCTTGAAACTTCTTACAGCTTTAAACTTCTTAATGAATAAGGAACGCAATTAAGCCACGATTGAATTTGGCCTTCTAGATAGATGTGGCCTCTGAATGTACACCTTTCTTACCTGGTGTCATCATTAGGCATTAATCTGTAACAGCTTACAAGTCACAAACAGTGTTTCACAATCTGAAAGCAAATTTTGAGCAGATATACAGATACATTTTTAAACTGTATTGCATTTACACTTTTTTGGATAATTTTCAAAAGTTTTCATTGAGGTTTCCAGTTTGATCAGCTACTCTCCAAAGAGGCATAATCCATCTTCCTGTCATATCCCATTAGAAAAAAAAAAAAAGTAGAAAAAGAAGAAGATCTGGTAGTTTATGGGACATCAGTTATGTTTAAAAGCATCCCTGATAAGCACACGGTCCTATGATCTCAATTCAGAGCTCCTGAGACAAACTCTTAAGAAACCATTTACCCAAGGGGCAAAACATTTCAGTCAATGAACATTTTCTAGACTTCAGCACAGAAGAGAAGAGATGAGGAGGAAAATCTTACTCTTCTTTCTTAAAAAGCAATGGAAAACTAGAAGCAGCAAGGATAAATCTATTCTCTAATGTAAATTACAAAAAAGTTAAATATGTATGTTCACATAAATGAAAAAAAAAAGTTGGTGCCTTAATATTTGCAAATCTTGATAACTGGAGATGGACTGTCTCCAAGATTATTTTTTTTTCAAATTCATCATTGTTCCTGTGTTTGCTGTCATCATACAGTACATTAACATTCTACTCACCAATACAGGTTCCATTTTCTGCTTTGGACATTCCGTTGGGACACAGATCGATGCACTTATAGCCACCACGGGTGTTTTTGCAAAGTTGGTCAGGCCTGCATACGTTCTGCCTGCACTCGTTCACATCTTATTTAAAAAAAATAAAAAAAAAGAAAAAGAAAAAGGTAAGAATGGAAATGAATTTGCCTCCTTATTCTCAATTCCTAACGAGCAGAATAATCCAGCTGTAATTATACTGTGTACATGCATTTGAATGCATTTCATGCACATTTATCAGTCAGCCTGATTCCTGTTTCCTCTAGGTTTTACAAACAAATTCAGAAATACATACTAAGGATATTATCCAGAGCAGGATTTTCATTCATAAACATTCCCAATAACAAATACAGTAACCAATAAATGCTGAACTATGTCCATTGGAAAGAGGGAATGAACATTCGAAAAAGTATTCATACCTATGCATTTTCTGCCCTTTAACTGATATCCTGGATCACAACCACAGTGGAAACTTCCTATGGTATTGAAGCAACGCTGATGACAGGAGTTGGACTCTTGACACTCATTAACATCTGTTGAACAATACAAATCCTTGATATAACAGCTGTGAATGGCCTTGTCGTCATTTACCTGAAAGTGGTTTGGTTGAGGGAACGTTCTTGACTGTGCTTTGAGCTCCAGTTTTTACACTACTGAGGTGTGTTCAGAAGCATTTACTTCTTTCAGTTCTTTGTAAAAGAAAATTCACTTGCGACCCAAAGCAAAAATGTTAGGTTATTCCTTGATAGGATTTAAAGTGTATTTCTAAAGATGGAGAATGCAAAAGGTTTCAAAAAGTCCTCCAAAATCCACACCCAAAAAAAAACCCCAAATCCCCCCAATATTAATGATGAAAATTTATAGACACCTTAGTTAGAGATGCATCTTTAAAAAAGTTACTTTCAACTGTGTGAAAGAGAGCATTTTCAGTTTATGAAAGCTAACAGTGAAACCTAAAGACCTCTCCATACCTTGGCAGCTGTATCCATCAGCTGTTCTCCTAAAGCCGTTCCCACATCTAACCACACAGCGGTATGAGCCAATGATGTTTTCACAGTCTTGGCCAGCATGGCAAGTATGTCCACCTAAGGCACACTCATCAATATCTGTAATTAAAAACATGCTGTAAACCTCACTATGTCACAGTGAAACCCAGCATGATCAACTACAAAATACTTGACTGCAAATATATTTAGATATGAAATAACTGGAAAACCACCAATAAATTGTATTCTTTGAATGACAAAATGGCTGAGCCCAAACAGAACATTTCCCTAGTGGTTAAGGTGCCACGGGGCTTTTTGTGACCAGCCTGTCCACGGCAACACTTTTATCCTACCCTGACACGTCCTGCCATCCGCAGAGATGGTGAGGCCTTTTGGACAGGAGCAGTAGTAAGATCCCACGGTGTTATGACAGGTATGGGAACAAGGATTTCTCACAGCACATTCATCTTCATCTGGAACAAAGTAGTATTTTAAAAACCAATGAGACTTCACAAGACTTTACAAGAAACTATATCAAACAAACCCTTCACAAGAGGTATATTACAACAGAATAGATGGATTTCAGTGTTGGACTTAAAACTTCCTAGATACTCGTGCAAAGATTACTACATTTTCCATATTAAAGCTGTAGAACTTGTATTACAGAAAATACTGCAAGGGAGAAATTGTTTTAGCAACCTTATTTTCAGTTTTTCTGGTTTTAAACTTTTTGGATGGTGTAGTATATCTTATTTCCTTAATGCATAAACTTGCAAAAGGCAATGAAATAAATCTACCAAAGCATATAAAACAATCCTCCCTAAAAAAGAATGTGACTCAGTCATCTAGAGGAGACAGCTAAAATGCTCATAACCTCCTCTTCACCTCCATCCCCCAAGCAGAAACAGTCTGGTTTTCAGTGGGCTGTTGTCTACGTTGCCAACGCTCATCTTTCCCCTCCACACAGATCAAGCAAGTGCCCTGTTGTGCAGGCTCAGCAGACAGTGTGGCTCCGTGACCCCTGATGGCACCTGAGGCACTGATGAAAAATTCTCTGGGCACTTACATGTATTCCAGATGAGTGCAGAAGTGAAGTCTTCATCTGCCTTTGGATCCAAACACTTTTATCAATGGTAACTTACACTTTTGGAGTAGGTACTGTATGCCTTGAAACTCTAAATAAAGGTGTAGATTCTGGTGGTTGAATACTGCATCCAGCTCTGGGGCTCCCAGCACAAGAGAGACATGGACCACTTAGACCACGTCCAGAGGAGACCACAAAAATGGTCAGAGGGCTGGTACACTTTTGCTATAGGAAAAGGCTGAGAGCATTTGGATTGTCTAGCCTGGGGAAGAGAAGGCTCTGAGGAGACCGTGTAGTGGCCCTTTAGTACACAAAGAGTGCTTATAAGATGGTGAGATTTTTTACCACGGCTGAAGGGACAGGACAAGGGGTAACAGCTTTAAACTAAAAGAAGATAGATTTAGATTGGAAATAAATAATAATTTTTTTACAATGAGGGTGGTCAGACACCAGAACAGTTGCCCACAGAAGTTGCGGGTGTCCTGGAAATGTTCAAGGCCAGGCTGGATGGGGCTTTGAGCAACCTGATCTAGTGGAAGGTGTCTCTGCCCAGAGCAGGGGAGGTAGAACTGGATGGAGCCTTAAAGGTTCTCTCCAACCCAAACCATTCTGTGAGTCTATGATTACAGGCTACACTTGTCACATCATTACCTGAACAGTAAGGCCCAGATGAGTCCAAACCAAACCCAGCAGGACACTGATTGCTA
>JAOQGH010000004.1:6494208-6508594 GCA_025769975.1 Gallinago jamesoni
GGGGGTTGGAACTCAATGGTCTTTAAGGTCCCTTCCAACCCAAACCATTCTATGATTCTACATCCATGTGAGCACTGGAGTTGGTGGCTGAGAAGAGGCTAATCAGTGTCAGCCACAAAACTACCTGAAGCAATAGCATCCTCAGCAGCAACACATCAAGCCAGATAGATGTGCAACATCAAGCCCTCAGTTGCTCAAGTACCACAAGGTCAGTTCTCCCTTCTACCAGTTGACAGTTACAGTGGGGACTCAGCATAGGATCTCACAAAATGTGCATATGCAAAATGGAGCATGAAGCCAGAAGGATCTAGTCTGAACTGCAGCACGTTCTGGTTCATGAAACTTCCCTTAATTATCCCTGCACTCAGCCAAATACAGAGGTCACATTTCAAAAATGTGAGTTTTCCTATTCGGTCATCAAGGACTTGTTGAAATGTAGAAGGAAGGGATAAATTAATAATAGAACCTAGGAAAATTTAAAAAAAGAAATGTTTAGGAAACCTGTAATCTAAATGCCAAGGATTTAAAACACTGCTTTTGCACAGTGGCAGGGTAAAGGCAGATAGAGAAGGATAGGAGAAGAAATCCCACACGTTAGTTCTACAGAGGGATGCTAAAGATAGTGACGGGGGCCAAGGGAAGTAAAAGCCTTGAACAGTATTTTTGCAGGGAATACACTTCCAGAACTGGAAAGCTTTCGATCTAAATGAAGTACAATTTGGAAAGGGAACGACAAGTTTGTTGTTGTTGTCTCTCTGTCCGATGCATCTTACCTGGGCAGCGTCTCTTGTGGCAAACCTGCATCTGTGCCTCGGAGCCCTCGCAGTAGGACCCGCCGTGTGAAGGGGGAGGGTTGCTGCAGAGCCGCAGTCGTGTCTGAGTACCTTTCCCGCAAGTCTCGCTGCAAGGGGCCCACGGCAGCCAAGAACTCCACTCGCCATCAACTGAAAAGGCAGCACAGTTCTTAAACTGTTTAAAACTATCCAACTGCTTTAACTTGAAATCACAGCTCCACAGCCTCAGGCAAAAAAAAAAAAAGATACGTTGTTTAATAGCAATAAATGAAATATCCTGAATAAACCCCTGGAAAAACCTTTGCCTTGAGCAACAGCTGAAACGGATCAATGGCTTGCAAGAGAGAGATTAATTCTTTCCTTTTTGTTTTCTGAATACCTCACCTCAGAACAATTGTGGAACGACAGAGCTCAATACTTGATGAAATCTGGCATTTTCATAAGTGATCTGGCTCTGACTGCCCTGTGCTGAAGGTCTCAGCAGGGGAAGGAGCATGCCAGCTAAAAGCTGGCACACAGCTTCAGTGGCTACCAGTAAGCAGGAGCCACTTTGCTGCCAGAAAAATGAATCTCAGGCTGGTGGATGAACATTTGCATTGTGTTGGTAGCAGAGCCAGGAAAACGGGAAAAATCAACATAATACAAAATGGTATAGAAGGAAACATGCCAGTGGTGAAGGGTTATGAATAAACTACAAGCTGTGAAACACAGGAAGTACTACAGGGACAGGAAGGAAACTTGGAACATTCAGCTAGTTAGGAGAAAGATGTAGTTGAAAATAAAAACAACAGAGGAAAATGTACAGATAATATCTTAAATTATTAACTATCATGTTTTACATGACTTTTTGATACTTGGTGTGTGTTTTTTAAATTTTAATAGGCTTTGCAGAATAAGTTTAGAGTTTTGAGTTTTATTCTGTGAGAACATGGGTAACAAGTACTGGAAAACATCAAAATACAAAATTAACATATTCCTTGCACTTCCTTTTTTGAATTCTTTTGCCAAGATCTAGTGCCATTCAATAAATTACAAGCAATTTAAAATAAAAAAAAAAAAAGGAACCTTAATTCTTTTATAATTTAGTAATTTGAAAGAAGCTGAGAAAATTTGAGTTTAGAGGAAAGGAAAGAAACCTATATGGGCAGCCCCTTGTGCAACTAATTTTGAACCACTCCTCTCTTACCTGGGCAAGGCCTAATATTACACATGACTGAATCCACAGCACTGCCATCACAGGGCTTCCCACCATGCTGAGCTGGAGGGTTACTGCAGGTTCTGGTTCTGGTCCTGTTACCCTGTCCACAGCTCTTTGAACATTCTTCCCATAGCCCCCACTCCGACCAGTTGCCATCCACTAAGAAACAGAAAACCCCACAGTTCTCATTAAAAAAATATTTTTGTGGTATTTATTGAAATTTCCTCTCCCTTTCCACAAAGTCAAAATGAATTCCAACTTCTTAGGAAAATTAATCTGCCACGAAGATCCATGGTGATAACGGTTCACCGTTAGAGCACTTAACGTAAGGTACACTAAAAGTATAAATCATTAAAGAAATACCTGGGCATGGCTTGTTGTGGCAGCTGCGTACATCTGTATCGGGCCCCTCACACCTCCTCCCACCATTTGCTGGAAGAGGGTTGTTGCACTGACGGACTCGCTCCTGCACACCTTGACCACAAGTTACGCTGCATGCTCGCCACTCCAGCCAATCAGAAAATCCACCATGCACTGCAGTGGGAAAAAAGAAGCTTTTTTTTTGTAAAGTGCTTGTGCTTATAACTCTCTCAGACTAATACAGCAAAGCGAAAAATGTGTTTCATAAGCCATACTTAGAAACACAACTTCCTTCACATCTTCATTACTGCAGAAGTATCTTACTACAGTTCAGAAGATACTGCAGCTGCTCTGAAGTAGTTATTGTTTATGCTCCTAAATGCTTTTCTTCAGCAGTACAATTAAGTTATTCTTTAGAGGTCCAATAAAGTTATGACGTGCTCTGAGGATGGGATCTAGTTCAAGATTCCTTTCATTATTATTTATGTCTCTCACTCTTCACGCTCATCCGTCTCACACAGCTGGATGTGTATAATGGAACAAAAATTAATGAAACACAAACCCTCTGACATCTCAGACTAGTCTTAACATATACCTAATGCATATATGGAAGATAAGATACAATACGGATAAGATAAAATCGTGATCATATTTAATCTCAATTAATGCTGTCATCTACCAGGTAGACAGTCAGGGTCCTATATTTTGCGCACCTACCCTGGACAGTCAGTGGTACTCTAACAAGAACAGATCCTATTAGATTCCTCGCTACACACTCATATTCAGAGGTGTCTTCCTTCTGCGCTGCCACAATACGCAAGGAGCCATTAGACAGGACAGTCACTCTCTCATTGCTCATGACTGGATGACCCTGGCGGGACCATCTGATGGTTGGAGGAGGCTCTCCATTTGCCTGGCAGTTCAGCATTGCTGTGGCACCAGCTTCAATAACTGTCTCTACAGGTTCAACAGTAATGACTGGAGGACCTAAAAGAGAAAGGTTTCTTTAAGCAATAGCATGTGGTTTCATTTTTTTTGCTGTATTGAATATTAAAGGTCTGGTCAGAATGAAGGCAAAAAAAAAAGTATCTTAAGTCAGTTTACCTAAAATTATTATTGTTGTTCTTCCACTGTCAAAATACATGCAAGTGAAAATGACAATGATAGGTTATTTTTAATATGTAGCAATCTGAGGACCAAAGTCAGGACTGACACCTGACTATACAAGCACAGGATCTTCCTTATTGCTAAATTGTGTTACTTTTCATAAAACCTGCATGAAGATGCTATTAGCCATGTCCAGAGGCAAATGAGATGTAAGTAACAGATCAATACACCTTGAGGCTACAATAGAAAGGGGATGTTCAGAAATTCTACCACTAGTGAAAAAAGAATTCTAAAATATTTTTTCTGCCAAAAATTAAATACTGTCAGTGAAAGCTTGGATTCATCTCACATAATTTTCTTAATTTAAGTGTTAATAGTCTAGTTAAATCCATTTGTATAGGATATAGGCCCTTCAGAAGGTGATTCACCTCACTCTACGTTGGTTTCTAAAATGAGGCTGAATCATCTACATGCTTCTCTTCTTTGACCTCAATCACTAGCTTGGACTAGACTTTTAAATATTAATGATGAAAGATGAGATGAATCTTAACCTACAGTGCACTGCTCAACCTCCAAAACTTTAATGGGAGCTGCATACACCTATTCAAAGGTAGATTATCGTTCCAATCTAGTGCCATTAAACTTTTGAGTCTTACTCTGAAGTGTTAGCGTCAGGCTGCGTTCTACCACACCAGCATCATTGGTAGCCACACACTTGTAATCACCGGCATCTTCATTCTAGAGCACAAAAAGCAAATAGTTAACACGTATGTAATGAGGGGTTTTGTTTACAGTGCACCTCCTGTAAGTGAACTTTCTGCAATTCAACATGGCACATCCTTGGATCTCTTAGATTCTAGATTATCTCAACATTTTGCCTTTATTAACATTAAGCTGATATTTATTATTCCATTTTTTATTTCCTTCAACTCCTTAATGCTGAAGATTTTTATTTTTTTTTAACTTAAACCAACTCAAGGGAGCTATCGTTTTTAACCCCATTTCAAAATGCAGACATAAGTTTATGAGGAGGGAAAAAGGGGGTCTGACCATTCATATCAGGAACTCAGTTGCTAAGAGATTTGCACATTTTCAGCTGACCAGACCTTGTGGAACCCAGAGTCTTTTAAGGTCAAAAGCAAAAGTCCCATTTAATTAGGAAGGACCAGGACTTAACACACCAACCATTAATATGTAGATTCAGTCCTTCTGACAACCAAAGAGAATGATAACCCCCCCTTGGGTTTTTTCATAAAAATAATTTGAGTTTAATACTAGTCTGAATTAACATTTGTTAAAGATAAAAACAAAAGTGTATTAAATGTCTAGCCTCATTCTTTCAAAACAATGCGATCTGGAATTCCTTTATTAATCAACTAGAATGCAGAAACACATTGTAACAGAGCAGTGACTCACTACGGTGCCGTAGATAGCAAGAGAACCATTGTTAAGCTGTCGGATCCTGTTGCTAATCTGAACACCAACTCCTTTTTTGCTCCACTGGATGGTTGGAGGTGGATCTCCTCTGACTTCACAGTTCAACATAGCATTGCCACCCAAGGGCTCAATTCGGCTGGAGTGGTAGTCTCCTTTGAAGACTGGAGGCTCTGAAAAACAAGTGATGGCAGAGAAATAGCAAAGTCAAAATAAAATGCCCTTAATGAAATTGCTGATAGGGGTCATTCATCTCTGACTTTGAGAAGTGTGAATTTCAACCCATTTTGATTTTTTCCATTTAGCTGTAGACAAGGTATCAAATACAAGGGCTTTAAACTGAAAAAGGGTTGATTTAGATTGGATATTAGGAATAAATTATTTACTGTGAGGGCAGTGAGACACTGGAACAGGTTGCCCAGAGAAGTTGTGGATGTCCCATCCCTGGAGGAGTTAAAGACCAGGCTGGATGGCAGGGGGTTGGAATTCGATTATCTTTAAGGTCCCTTCTGACCCAAACCATAATATGATTTTACTATCAAAACAGATGACTGTGAAACTGTCCAATACTGACCACAACTACTGTTACTTTACATACCTTTGACATACACAAAACCAATAGCTTTGATTGAACCAACTGTGTTTTCTGCTGAGCAAACGTAGGTACCAGAGTCATCTTTGGATACTCTTTCAATAATAAGTTCACTGTGTCCATTTACATCATCGTATTGTGCTGATGGGAGATCACAGTAAAGAGTTAATGTCAACGACTAATTTTAACACATACATCTCAGTGATTGGTATGTTGTAAGATTGTTTGAATTAGTCTATTTAGCAACACAGCTCAATGGCACTGTGCCATTTCATTTCTGAGGCATCTTAGAAACGCACAGAGAAGTCACTGCTATGACATTTGCCCACATGCATGTATTCACTTAAGTTGTCCCTTAATTTCAAGCTTTGTGCATCTGCATCCTGTGAACTGCTGAGGTTTTCCTCATATTCAAGAGAAATAGCACTAGTTGTTGGATGCTGAGCAACTATCATCACATACTGAATGTTTTTAACGTGTTGCATTACTAGCCTCAGAAAAGGAACAATTTCTTAATTATCTTCCTTACAACTTTGTCTCAGAGGCAATTTAATTACATGATTGCATGATACTGAAGATATTCCTCATATAATCACTGCCTAACAAGTATTTTTTTACCTTAGAGGGTTTTTTCCTTCTAATTGCAATGTTGTGTGTGAGAAAAAAACTCTAGAGTGGAATGATCACTAATACCTGGTGTTACCCACCTGGAATGATGTTATTGTTAAAGGTCCATGTTATTTTGGGTACGGGTATCCCAGTTGCTTTGCAAGTTAACCTGAGCTGTTCTCCTTTAGTCAAAGATATATCTCCAGGTAGTTCAGTAAAAGCTGGAAGTACATGAACCACCAGGGTGACAGTATGTGTGTCTTCTCCAGCAGCATTATTAGCAATACAGGTGTAACTACCAGAATCTTCCGGCTGAAAAAAAGCACATTGGGGAAGTGTCAACTGTGATACATCCCACACAACACTACCACTTGTAACGATGAGAGAATCAAAAAAGGTTTGGAACAAGCATTCAGTAGAGATGCTCACCTGAACCATTTTCACTTCTTCTAAATTTGAAACATGACCTACACTTCTTTTTGCCCTTCCTTACAATTTATCACTACAAATTTTTCACAGATATTTTCCTCCCCAGTGAAAAATGAAACATTTATAAAGACTCTGCAACATTAAGAACAAGCAAACAAAATATAAAAAAGACTATTCCAGAGGTGGATGAAAATGAAGAAAAGCAGGGTCTTATTACTGCCAAACCATGTCAAGTCATAGTTTAGATTTAGGGAACTTACAACAACATTGTCCAAAATGAGGTCTCCTTCTGGCACAGTGCGGTATTTTCCTACTATCTCTGTTAACAGTGTATTGTCCTTCTTCCAGTTTATTGTTGGTGTTGGGATCCCCTCAGCCACACAGGACAGAACAGCCTGTGAGTCCTCGGTGACAGTGTACTGCGCCTCCGTACTGTGAATCCTGGGTGGAACTGTGAGAAGGTTTATTAAAAAGATTTACCTTTACGTATTACCCAAGCAGTACTGTAACAGCATATAATACAGGACTGAAGAAATCATTGCCTAGATCTTCTGTATGGTTTCTTGTCTCCATCAATGACTACCATTAAGCACTCCAGAGAAACACTTGGAGTATAAACCATGTTACGGAAACCTAATCTTCTTCCAAAATTCAAGCAACTGACTGGCTGATACTAAACCCCATAAAGTAGCACAGTTTTCCTGCAGCTCCTTGCCCTCTGTAGGTTCATGCTGTGATCATGCCCATTGCTTCCGCGCAGTCCCACTCACCGTGCACAGTGAGCTCCAGGCCAGAGCTGCTGGACCCTGCCGGGTTTGCCGCTATGCACGTGTAACGGCCGGCGTCATCGGGCTGCACAAACACGATCTGCAGCGCGCCGCTGCTGAGGATTCTGCGCCTCAGGGACTCCGTTATTTGCTGTCCATCTTTATGCCAGCTGATCTCTGGCCTAGGGTAGCCTTCAGCCTCACACTGCAGAGTGACAGACTGATCAACGGGAACGACATAATCCTTGAGATGGGACTTGATAACAGGAGGAACTGAAAAAGAAGCAAGAAAATTTTTAAAAGAATTACATGTTGTAAGAAGCATAGAATGCTTCAGTAATTCAGTAATGCCATTAAAGTATACTTTAATGCTAAAGTAGAAAGACTACTAAAAAGAATGAACCTCCTGGGCTCTATTCAGTGTCCAATCAGGTAGGCAAGCATTAGATCCATTTGTGTTGCTCAGAATTGGGTTTTGACTAACAGGACACGCACAAATTTCTTGTCTGTAAATCACTGCAAGAATTTAAAAGATGATTTACCTTGAACTTTCAGTTTGATCTTCCCCAGAGCAGTGCCAGCTGGATTTTGAGCAACACACATATAAGTTCCAGCATCTTCAACAGTTGATTTTGCAATCTGTAAACTGCCACTGGGAAGAACAGTATAACTGTTGCCTAAAACAAACATAAATAAATTTTGACACTTTTTGTTTTGCATTCCTTTTATGGGTTCCTTAAATCCAAGTTTGAATATTCAGAAAAGAGAAAATAAGTTTCTTAGTTACAGCAATTAGGCTGCAGTTACAGGCTTTAAGAGGTTACCTGTTGTGATTATATTGATGCCCTCCTTTTGCCATGTTATTATGGGTCGAGGTGTACCCGTCGCTTCACATGGTAGCAGAATGGGATTGTTCACAATGACGTCCAGCACCCCTGGTTGAGTTTGGATAACTGGTGGTTCTGTGGAGCGGAATAAAAAGGAAAAAGCAAAAGGTTTAACCTTCAAAGCTAGAAAATACAGAAGATACTAAAATCGCATAACCCGAGTCTAAGAAAGTGATATTATCAATGGTCGTATTCTGCCATCCTTATGGAGAGCTCAGTGGAAGTGCTCTTAAATATAACAATATGATAAGCATGAGTGTGGGTATAGAGTATGGCCTTACTTAATACAATTTGCCATCATGGATGCATTTTAACTTAGCAAAGAAGCAAAGAAACAGAAATCTTTCAACAATAAAATAGAACAGGATAGACTGTGCGGGCTCCATCTAAGGTATCAGAGTCGTAGCGTGCAGAGTAGTCACTTTGTGAATGATCAGGTCATCCACGAGACAATTCAGCCAAGCAAGAGCTACTGCAGATGGCTCACTCTGGTCTCACCATTCCTCTGCAGCATATGGAGGTATTAAATGGGCAACACTTTCTGATGGAACGCGCTTCAGCTTCCCACCTTACCCTGAACGCGAAGAGTGGCGTGTCTGTGAGCCGAGCCAGCGGCGTTCCGGGCCACGCAGCTGTACCGTCCCGCGTGCCCTAACTGAGCGGCAGGTATTTCAACAGCACCTGCAGCAGAGAGAGCCTGCATTACAACAGACAGCAGTAGCCTTCCTGTATTCACAGTAAAACTCTTTTACAGCATTACAGTCGGAGAGAGGCTATTTTGGGGATTGTTTGCATACCTGAAGAGAGAATTCTGTAGCCATCTCCTCTGGGAAGCAACTTTATGCCATTTTTGGTCCAATGAACTGAGGGGACAGGAACCCCTGATGCAGTGCAGGAAATTACTACTGGAGACAGCTTTGTTACCAAAAAGTCTGTGGCTTCATCTGCTATGGATGGGGGCACTAAAAATGAAGAGAAGTGTAAAGGTTACTGTCCCATTTTCATTTTTATGAATTCTTAGAAATAACTTTCTTGGGAATACTGGTGACTTTTGGATATCAGTATCATAAAAAAATGATATAAACAAATCTCAACATTGGAATGCCCCAGAGAAATTCTAGGTGCCACACACATGTAATAGCAATATCCCCTCTACCTTGAACAGTGAGCTCAACTGCTCTTTGATCTTCTCCTGCATCATTTGACACAGAGCACTCATAGACAGCAGTGTCATCCACAGTGGGAGAAATGATTACTAAGGAACCTGAAGATAGAAGTCTAAACAAAGAAAAGAGAAGAAAGTAAAAGCCATTGAAATACTTCTTTTCTTCTCAGGTAATCAGACCACTGAATTTGCTGGCTATGCAAGATTACATTTAAGCATGGCTAGATTTTTAAAGTGCCAAATCATCCCTGAAAACTTTAAACTCAGGGTGAAAAGAAAACTTCTCTCACCTGTATGTATTCTGGTTCTGGTCAATACTAAGCAGATGCCCATTCTTTTTCCAGCTAATTGCTGGTCTGGGAATTCCAGTGGTTTCACAAGGCAAAGTGGTCTGCACATTTACAGTAACTGTAATATTTGTATGTCCAGGAGCAATAGTTGGAGGAACTAAGGATAAACAAAGCCTAATTATTCAGAATAATCATACAGATATGCCCACACACTGCTCTCTTATCTATATATACAGTGCTGAACTGCTTGAACACACTTCCTTTATTTTTTTTCCCCAACCAGAGCAACTAAAAAGGGCCTAAACTTAAAATTGGATCTGGAAAAACAAGAAAAATTATGTAACTGGACTTGTAAAAACATATATATTTATCTAAAGCCAAAACTTTTACCAAGAACCTGCAGATCAATTCGTTTGCGTTCAGTGCCAGCTGTATTGGTTGCCATACACACATATCTTCCTGTGTCAGTAACTTGTACTGAGTGGATGTGTAGAGATCCATCCTCTAACATGGAATATCTGAAACAAAGCCATATATTTTTTTCTGCTATGCAATCAATGGAACCTTAAGCTATCCTATTTTGCTTTTTGAAAAGCAAAAGATGACTCAGGGTACACAACAAATAGCCTAAACACGTGGTGTCTTAATTTGGGCACATAGAGTTTTCTAATCTATTGCATTTATTCTGACTTCACTCTTTCCCAGCACATCTATTTTCCAGAGAGATTATGAAATCTAGCTGACATAGTGGTTTCACATAAATGATCACAGATTTGCAGAAAATATCCAAAAGTCCCTTTCAGTGGTTTCTCATTTAACCTTAAAAAACCCTAGTTAATGCTTTTAAATATAACTGAATTTTAAAAAAATCAGAAGATAGAAACCATTCACTACAATAAAAGTTGATACTAGAACAAATATACAAAATTTGATATATTAGAAACTACAGAATACACTCAAGTGGGTTTTGGTCTGCATGAAATTGCTTTGTGTCATCCCAAATCTCCATGTATATTTAAAAAGATGCAAAGATTTTCCATGTTTACTGTTTAAAATCTTAAATATAAGAAGAATTAGTATTCCGTTTGGTTGTCAAGGGAGGTTTTTGTCCTCATAAAAGGATGTAAACTTTTGTATTGTTAATTTTTCATAGAAGAACTTCTTTGTATTACTGCTTCTATCACCGTATTTTTCACATTTGGGTCTATTCGAGATGATAGTACAAGTATTAGTTCTGATCTGTGAAAACAAAACTAATTTACAAGTCATAGATGTCACTGAATTTCACTGAATTTTTTTTAGAGTTGGAAGGGACCATAGAGATCATCTAGTCCAACTCCCTGGCTGACGCAGGATTGCCTGGAGCATGTTAGAGCATGTTACTCAGGACGGCATCCAGGAGCATCTTGAAAATCTCCAGAGAAGGGGACTCCACGTTCTCCCTGGGCAGCCTGTTCCAGGGCTGTCACCCTCACCGTGAAGAAGTTTTTCTTCATATTTGAATGGAACCTCCCATGTTCCAACTTGTGCCTGTTGCCCCTCGTCCTCTCATTGGCAACCACTGAAAAGAGTCTGGCTCCCTCCTCCTTCAACCCACCCTTTAGATACTTATAAGTATTGATCAGGTCTCCCCTCAGCCTTCTCTTCTCCAGGCTAAAGAGTCCCAGCTCTCTCAGCCTTTCCTCATAAGGGAGGTGCTCCAATCCTTGAATCATCTTTGTTGCCCTTCGCTGGACTCTTTCCAGTAGCTCCCTGTCCCTTAACGTCTAATTAAGTTTTCTGTCATCAATACATTTTTTAAAAACGATGAAGAATATTTATGCTGACTTCTGGACAATACCTCGTATTGTTTCCAGTAAAAATAGCCCCATCCTTCCTCCATGTAATTCTCGGGGTTGGTACTCCTTCTGCAACACACTCCAGAACAGCAGTAGCATTTATATGCACAACAGCTGCCTGAGGACTGCTTCGGATTGTAGGAGCCACTGTAAGGGGAAAAATCTTTGATGATATAAGAAAAAAACAAAAACTTCAGGCTGCAATGACCGAAACTAAACACATGAAAACAGATGCAGTAACAGGTATGGGGATCACTTCAGAGACAGAAACAAGTTTCTTACCGGTTTGTGTAGTGCACAGTAATTGCCATGATGCAGTAGGGAATGAAAAAGAAAGCTTATCTGAAATGTGTTGCAAGGATCATTTTTGCAAGTTACTGCAAAAGTTATCCCATAGCTAAAACAGTAAAAGAGCTCAGCATATTTAATTCAGAAAATTAAGGCTGTGCTTCCTAACTATAAACTAAGGAGAAAAAAGAATTTTAATTGGACCAGTAAGGACAGTCATTGGTGGGGGCACAGTGTAACACAGGTACGTACGACTGGGTTGTGAACAGAATGGAAATTAGGAAAAAGTTTCTTATTATCACCAGAGTGTGAAAATAGAATAGTTTCTCATCAGACTGGATGTGGGAAAATAAATAGGGTTAAAGTGAAATTCAGGCCAATAGCAGTACATGAGAGGTACCAAGATGCACAGGGCCCTTCAAGCTCTATCTTCCCGCTATCTCCTGCTTACAGGTGCAGAGAAGCCACCACAGTTTTCAAGTACCTTGCAAAACTGGTGGCCAAGCTAGCTATGAGACCTAGTACACCAAGGTGCCAGTCAAATGCTATTAAGACTTTCTCCAAATTTGTCCACGGACATTGCTCAGGCCTGGACCAGGCCATTCATTCTGGATGTATCCTGACTCCACATCAGGATAACTGCTAGATGCACAGCACCCTCCATTAGCAGAAAGCATGGGAGAGGAAGCTGCGGTGAGTCCCTAAAAGGTCCTTTAGCGTGGGTGACAACTGTGGACTCAGACGGTGGCACACATGAGGTAATACACATCGTTAGGCTGTTAGAGACAGCCTAACACTTGGTCAGAAAAAGGTACTAATGCTTCCTTCTTGCCATTAGAACTCCTGCAGAAATACCACGCAAAGATCAAGATGCACAAGACTGGATCCATGATTTTACCGTGTACTGTCAGCATGAACTCTCTGGTCATTTTTCCTGCGATATTACTTGCCACACACGTATAGCTTGCTGTATCACTGAGGTCAGCATTATTGATCTGCAGGTATCGCCCATTGGATAGGATCCGAACTCGAGGAGTTCCCTGAGGGGAAAGAGAGAGAGTTTGAAAAATTTAGCTTTACCATTGTTCTCCTTACGAAGACAGAACATTCTTTCATTGCAGAGTAATAAAAGCTATGAAAGAAGGTCAAAGATAAGCTGGGGACTGAATTAATTGCTGGCTTAACTGTTTACATCCATGAAGATAATAGGGTAAACAAAGTTTTAAAAAAATATCACTGCTTAACGGTTTCCCCTTGAAATCCCTGCTGGGACTTGTGCTTGAATAACACAGTTTTTTGAGTTACATAGCCAAAGGACTTTTGAGTTTTTATGGAAAGGGGCAGCTAATAGCACATGATTCATTTATTTATTTATTCATTCATTTAGTTTGAAAATCCATGCACACTACAGGCAGAGGAAATACAAGTTTTTCTGCACTGTTCTTCAAACATCACAGTCTTGACCAGGTGGCATCCACCATAAACAGCCTACTAAGTTTATTAGCCAGCATTTCTGAGTATGAGGATACCACTCTTCTCAGCTCTACAATGACTCCACAGCTAGGTAGCCATTTGGCTGCTACCTGCTAGGTAGCCATTTGAAGTCCAAGCTTTTTTACTACAACTAGTCTGGATCAGATCTGCACGAATCATGACTGATAGCAATATCAACTACAAGTGTTCAAAAACCTGGATTAAAAAAAAACAATAGAAAAAGAACAGAAACTCAAACTTTTCCAGTATGTGCTACTCACACTTTGGATGAAATTAAAAGCTGAAATACTCATTTATTCTTGATCAGAAGATCTGAGAATAGCAACTACAACAGATAGGTAAAACTCTTCCAGTTCTGCACTTCTCTGCACTAGTACCCTACTACGCTGGTCTAACACTAGGCACCAAGTCAGCAAGTCTAACAACGCAGAATAAACAGCAGCACTGGAGCCTCACAGCTGAAATGATTCACCACTAGAGTGGATTATAGACAATCAGATTTTGGGTAATAACTGGTACTTCCCGTTGAGTGCACAGCCTAGGCTATGATGCCTAAACACAGAAGCCTACAGTTGACAAAAGACTGGCAATGAAGCTATCATTTAATCCTTATGCTCTGCCAGAAAACTCATCTTTGAAAAAGTACCATTTCAGCAATTCTTTTAGTGTTTAAATAAAGCCAGATTCAGTAAAGACACTCCTACCTACTTCTTTTCTTAACAGTCAGCGCGTATTTCCAAATCTATGAAGAGTGCAAGGACTCCAAAGCAGCTAGAGGCTAGATCTTTCTATCATCAAGCATACAGAGGTCTAGAATAGACCTCAAAATCTGCACAGTGGAAGGCAACAAAACCAGGAGGAATGACACTCTCCACCACAAGGCTGTTTCATGAAAAGCAGTGATGACTGAAATTGAAATAACACTGCAATGTGAAAACCTGACTTTCTCCACTCCTGTAACTGTGAAACCTCTAATTTTTCCAAGATAAGGAGGATGATATTCCACAGAGCACCTCTCTTTACGCACCCAAGGAGAGCTCTTTCCCAGCTGCTTAGTATTTCACTGAATTTCACTGAATTTTTTTAGAGTTGGAAGGGACCGTAGAGATCATCTAGTCCAACTCCCCTGCTGAA
>JAOQGH010000004.1:6508694-6589561 GCA_025769975.1 Gallinago jamesoni
TTGAAAATCTCCAAAGAAGGGGACTCCATGACCTCCCTGGGCAGCCTGTTCCAGGGCTCTGGCACCCTCACTGTGAAATAGCCTATTAGTAGGTTATTACCTGTCTTTGCGGTTGAGAAAGCAGGCATTCAGGAGGACACCAATGTTTTCCTGATATCTGGACTATATATTTATATAAACTAAGCTGGAGAATTGTAAGGATTGTAGGGAACAGAATAAACCTAAGTCTGCTGCTTAAAATATACATGACAAATTTAAAGTCCCATCTCTGAACTAAATTCATAAATTGAAATTCCTACTTTTTGATTATAAATCAAAAGGCAGGAGATTGACCGTATCGCACAACCAAGATATCTCAGCCCTCACATACTGACATGAATTAATGAGGCAGAAGGAGAACTAACATTACACAAAAGTTAATTCACAGGTTTTCAGCTGAGTCCCCATGTCAACCACAGTGTTCCTCTACTGCTTTGTTTTCTGGTGAATATTTGTTACAGTGGCTTCTTTTCAAGATTTACTTTTGTTAAGTTCTGCTTTTAAAACACAAGCTTTCCAAGGAAAAAGGTATTCATATTCTTAACTTCTAAGCATTGTTCAACCTTGCTTTCATTTAAAAAAAAAAATAATAAAACTACTACCCAGTTAAAGAATTGACCATTCAGAAGAAGACTGTTTCTCTTACACTCTTGTGCTATATTCAAGGTAACATTCCCCAGCAGCACCTGGTAAGACGTAATTGTCCACCATATTCTTACATCTTCAATTAATATTTTATTCTTCTGAATTTACAATAGAGAAAGAGTCTGAGCAATGGCACATCAGAAGGAAAGCAATTAAGCAGAACTTCAGGTGAATACTACTGATGGACTACAGTTTAGGGGACACAATCCATAAGATGAAATGTTTTCCTCTTTATTAATGAGTAAAGATCAATTGAGGGGAAATTATCAATTAATTAGGTTCAATTAATAATGGAACTTAAATTGTTCAATTGGAAAGTGGCGGGTTTCTGAGTGATCCCAAGGAAGAGAATAGGAAGTAAAAAATTCTTTCTGTATAAACCACTTTCATCTTGCTAATTGTCTCTCAACCAACAAAGACTCGATGCCTTAACATGACACTACACGGAATTCTAAGTGAAAAGTGATACATTTGATACAGAACTGTGGCGATTAGCAACCCATTTTCTTTTCTTTTTTTCCAACGTAAATAATTTTAGTTCCTTTCTAAACGCTACTAGAATATGAGGATGCATAATATACCCAAAGGAAACATATAGTGCAGTCTTTTCTCAGCTACCTTTCCTGGGAAGCCATTCAGGAGTATACCGAAGGCTTCTAGCATTGTTCAGAGGATCCAGGAGGAGCAAGGGATCCCCCTAAAGGAAAAAAGAACAAGTAACAGCGGGATGGCCACTTCACATGCTTGCTAACTTCAGGTACTCATTTAGGACTAACTGTATTTGTACTGGGGCTACTCAGCTTCTCTTGAATTCAAGGCACCATAACTTGGACTGCACTTAAGGGGCAAGTGAGCAGAATAAGAAACCTCAAGCACTGTGTGTAAAAAACAAAGGGAGCAAAGGACTAGTATAAATAACGTAACCACTATACCTCCAGAAGTTCTCCATTTTTAAGCCATGAGATTGTCGGAGGTGGCACAGCATCTGACTTGCATTCCAGTAGAACTTGTCTGTTCTGCAACACGGTGAGGTCCTGTGGACCACCAGTACCAGCAATGTTAGGAGGAACTGTTACAAAAATTAAAAAATAAATACCACACATATGAACTGCTGTTAAAATTGTCCATTGAAATTTTCTAATTTATTTCTTAAGTTTAAAATAAATGCAAAGCTACAGTGCTATTAATTAGTTCTACTTTTCAATACCTGTGCTAAATATATCACATTTGTTTAACTGGGAACCTGCTTCTTATGTCACATGCTGGAAACTACAGAAATTAAAGTCCATTTTCCGTGATGGTACCAGCATTTAAGCCAGACAGAAGCTTCCAAACACAGAAGTTATAATCTTCAAGAAAAAAAACAAGGCATATTATAAAACTGCGGAAGTCCCATTTATACTTCCTTTAATGTCTTTGAATTTTATGTATTCACTTCTAAATACATTTCTTACCTTTTTCTACTGAAAAAACAAGATGATCATAGATATCAGTATATACATCCTTTTTCAGTAAGCACAATAAACTCAATCTAACTGAATACTGATATCCATAACACCTTCCTAGGTATTCAAAATATAAGACTTGGAAGTATAACAGAAATCAGTTCCATCTGGTAGAACTTTCCCTTTTAATTGTGTATCATGTTCAAAATTCAGTAATGTTAATTATGATCATATGGTGTAATATCACTTTCACAGAACGTGTAATACATCTTCTTTAATAATATGTAACCTGTTAAATGTGATACTCATACGTACCTTAGTAGTTCACGGTTTGAAGGAATAAATTTTTCTCCTAAATGAAACTTACCATGCACTTTTACAAAATATTCCTTATCATCATCTCCTGCTGGGCTAGATGCCAAACACGTGTATCTTCCTGTGTCCTCCACCTAGAAGGAGGATACACAAACAACTTCAATGGAAACTTCTAAATATGGGAGCAATTCAGAAAAATTGAAAGACAAACATTGACAGCAACATCTAGCAGGCAGCACTTAAAAAAGAAAAACAATAGATAAGAAATGCCTGAAATTAAATTAATAAAGTTATTGAAAACCTCTGTAGTTTACCATAGTGGAATAGTACAGAGATGGCAGGCCCCATAAAATCTCTCTGAATAATATGCCTCCAGCAAGAACTTTTCTCTTTGTGATGCTTTTTGCAAGCGGTAATCAATAAAGATGGAACTGGCTGTAGCTATCCATCTAAAGAAAGGAAATCTTTTGTGCACACATGCTCTTTAATACCTTTATGCTTTCTCCTTCCTGTAAACTCTTCATTGTAAAGACAAGAAGTGTTTGCTTTACAAACAAAATGAGCAGCAATCAGACCTGAGCCCTGTCCCAATTCTGTTTGGTGAACTTCGGTCTGGCTGTCCATAGCTGAATACAGGCTTAATTTATTGGTGCAAGTTTAACAGTTATTTTTAACTTGACTTTTTTGTTGTCTGAATTAATCTGAAAGTTCTTCTATTGTCTTTCATAGAATCATAGAATGATATGGGGTTGGAAGGGACCTCTGGAGATCATCTATCCAGCCCCCCGCTGGAGCGGGTCTACCTGGAGCACGTTGCACAGGAATGTGTCCAGACAGGTTTTGAATGTCTCCAGAGAAGGAGACTCCACCACTTCTCTGGGCAGCCTGTTCCAGTGCTCTACCACTCTCACAGTAAAGAAGTTCCTCTTCATGTTTAGGTGGAACTTCTTATACTCAAGTTTGTGCCCATTTCCTTTTGTCCTGTCACTGGGCACCACTGAGAAAAGACCAGCCCCAGCCTTTATTTATTTTTTTCTTAACTTGCACACAGATGACTGCAAACATAGATTTTCTCTGTAAATTATGGCTTACACATGTGTGAGGCAAATGTATATTAGGAAAATCTGATCTAATCGAACAAAAAGAAAGGCCAGGGAGGAACTACAAAACATGAAAGAAGAAAAGTCAGACATAGGAACAAGAGTCAAATGGGTAGGAAATTAACAAGAACAGATTACAGACACAGGCTAAAACCAGAAACAACCCAAGAAAAAAAGATGAGTCCCTAGCATTGATTGTTCTGCTTTGTAACAAGAAGCACTAATAAATTTAAAAAAAATTACAGAATTCTGAGATCAAGTAATAATGCTCAGGAGAGGCAGAAGTGCTTGGGCACTCCCAAACCATACTAATACTGCTTGTTCTGTATGGGAAACTCAACAGCAAGACTTGAAAAATATATTCTCAAACTGCAAATGCGGGTTAATGATTTTACAGAGGCTTTTTAGGACACCTCTTAGCATGGCGGGCCTTTGAGCAACCTGGTATAGTGGGAGGTGTCCCTGCCCATAGCAGTGGGGTTGCAACTCGATCTTTAAGGTCCCTTCCAACCTGAAACATTCTATGATTCTATGGTCCTAATAGCAGACAGATCTGCACACTCCTCTAGGGTTTGCAAAACCAAGCCTACTTTGAAACAAATACTTTACCTGAGCACTGGTTATTCGAAGGACTTCTCTTAGGACATGAACATTATCATTCTGCGGAAGTGGGCGCCCATCCTTCATCCATGAGATTATGGGGACTGGAATGCCAGAAGAGACGCAGAGAAGTTCAAGAGGGTTGTTAACAATGACAGAGAGCTCTTCTGGTTGATCTGAACCATTGATGTGAGGTGGCTCTGTGGAAGGAAAAACATTTGATACCTTATGGTATTAGTTTGTAGAGTTATTCCACATTATTTCTGACTGTGTCATGAGCTCACTGAGCATCTCACCTAATTTCCATCTGCCTCTGTTTACTAATTTGCATATATTATGAGTTGGAATTATTAGTTAGAGAATGTTTTCATAAACCCAGGTGAAATATATTATATAATACCAGTGAATATATTTATTAGCCCTTTCACTGTTGTACCTTCAGCTATGCCTTCAGCAGTGCTATCATCCTGTCTATTCATTTAAATTGAATTACTTTGTAAATTAGTTTACTATTAATTATAGTATATTTTAGTACGCAGGCAACATTGGGAAAAAATATATACTATGTTACATATTTATATATCTCTAGGTATCTTCCATTTACTTATTTCTCTTATTTATCACAGTAAATATTTCTTGAAAATACTACTTATATCTAGAGATTTTTTAAATTGCTGTCCTGAGTAGACACTCACTACTCACATTTTGTTCAACTGAAAGGTTAACACTTACCCAGCACTTTGAGAGAAAAGTGCTTGCTGGTATCTCCAGCTTCATTGGATGCTACACAACTGTATTTGCCTGTGTCACCAGTCTCTGCTTTTACAAAATGAAGGACCATTCCTTCGTTACTTGACGTCAGGTGAGCTGCGAGGCTTAAAGGGTGTCCATTTTTAAACCAGGACATAGTCGGGGCAGGACTGCCATCAGCAAGACACTTCATCGACACTGAACTGCCTTTTACTACAGTCACATCCTCTGTTCCTCCTGCGTTATCCAAGCTTGGTGGTACTGCCAAGAAACAAAGATCTGATTCATACAGAGTACAACCCAGAAATTAATTCCGAATATGCAGTTGAAATGCATCTACCCTTTTGCATTTCCTCACTTACATTCACGTTCAGCATATGTGTTAAAATTAATTTAGAAATGATATATTTTTATTCTTTCTAAAAAACCTGTGACACGTTATGGGTGCCAATTCAAGTAAGGACTCTTCTAGGGCTAAACCACTTCCCATTAAAGTTTCCCTAATGATTACCTATGTAAGACATACGTGTGGCTGTCTACAACTGTGTGTTGGTGAGAAAGACAACCGAACATTAGTTTTAAGAGACTAATAAATAAGATTAAGTAAAGCATTTCAGAAAAACTTACCAAAAACTTGAAGGTTATAATGTTTGTTGTCCACTCCAGCCCTGTTAGACGCTACGCAAGTGTACGCACCAGCATCAGATATCTGTACTCGGGCAAGTCTAAAGAGAAAATAATTTAAAGCAAGCTATATGGAATGCATTATTTCCATTATGGCATAGTTTGGATCAAATTTTATTATTTCTTCCAAAACAGTAGCAGAATTATGCTGATCTAACAAAAGAGAGCAGAAAACTCAGCTAGATGAAAACCAACCTGAGAATTTGTCCAGATGACAGCAACCTGATTTGGGAGGAGACAGACAGAGGAAGGCCATTCTTTAGCCAGTTTATCTGTGGTGGTGGAGTTCCAGTAGCAGTACATTCAATATTTAGGGAGGTGTCCAAAAGGGCAGTGAAGTTCTCTGCTTCATCTTTATTATTGACTATTGCTGGAGGAACTAAATTTTGTAAATGTTGAAAAGGAAGATATTAAAACTGGCTTTTAAAATCATTCCACGTGTTACCTTGCAGGAAATCCTGCACCTAATGCCCCACAGGCAATTCAATAAGATCATAACCTTTTTTTTTAAAAAAGTAAATCTTCTACCAATAATATTGAGTTCTAATAAATTATGCATTTACATATTTAAAATCAGTTGCACTTTAGAACGTCAGTGGAAGTATCTCTTTGATTTGTCAGACTGTGGCAAACAAGCGGGAGGTCACAGGGAGAGAATGACAATGCAGGAAGGAGTGAGCGGTCAAGGCTTAGAGGGGATGGGCTGAACCGCTTAAGGGCCAGATGGGACTTGGTATTTTGCTGCCACTCGAACTTACCTCCTTAAATAAATCTTAAATAAAGTGCTTTTGGGGCTTTTTAGTTTTACAGACTCGCTATATAAAGAAGACCCAGCCACATGCAGCTCCAAGCTCTGGCTGACTTAAGATCCCATCATGCACCATGACAGTCGGATAGATAAGACCATTTAAGTTGGCTCTTGCTTGAACCTCAACTAATACAAACTGATCAAAAAAGTTTCCACTGTTGTGTAGTGCCTTTCTTTCCCAAAAAGATGTGATGTGGTCATTCATTATTATTTATTCTATCAAAAGTCATCTCTTGTTACTCTGCTCATGCTCATATTCATCTCTGTGTAACTGGGACAGACACCACTGTGGAACGCTGCTGATGCAGGACTCTTCACTTTTTCACACTAGTCATTGTACTTCCTGAACACAGTTTTTACAAATTAAAAATATCCACTCTCTACACTGCTGAAAAAGAGTTATGCTTACTATCTTCTGTTTGTCAAATTGTGCAAGAGAAGAATTTAATCCAAAACTCTATCATTCTTCTTTTAAACTCTAAATAAACTATTTCTCAGGGAAGGGGGGACCTCTAACTATTAGTTCCCTATCGTACTATGCTGGTTTTAGCTGATGTACTTTGATTGGAATTAGTGAAGACAATCTAATACAACGAAGAAGCAGTATCACAGTAAATGAGCCCCAAGTGTATCTTCCTCTACAAGAAAAAAACGATCCCCGCAAGCAGAATTCCTCTATTGTGAAATACACCAAAGAAATTAATTTCTGTTTATCCCAAAACATATTTAACAGTGATTTCAATTGTTTTGTCATTGAAAGAACATCCTGTGTAATATACTGTGATATCTACAATACACGAAATTGAAAACACATGCATGTAGTATTATACTGAAGACAGGCATTCATTTCTTGGCCCTCTCTTGGGAGTGCTTACAAAGATAGGATCATGGACCAGATTTCAGTTTCACATCTGTGAAAACTCACCATATACATTCAAGTTGAAAATGCGGTCTTCCTCTCCTGCGGTATTAGTAGCCACACAAGTGTATTTTCCTGTATCAGAACTGAGAGCTCTGAAAATGTTTAATGTGCTGCCATCTGGAGTTACTCTACAAGGAAGGTCATAAAACACAGTGAGTTTGTTTACTTATTCCTGTGACCTGGCAAATAAACAGTCAGTTTTGTACATTTAAATCAACAACCTCTATTCTCTTGGGAATTCAGTGAGAGAATCATTATTTTTTGCAAAATACTGTTGTTAGAGACAGGCTAGGAAGTTATTCCTAGAGATGTCCTGTTTAACCTTGTACTGGGATTCAACTCCAACCAGGCTTTTGAAGAACCCATAGTGAAAAGCATCAAGAGTATAATGTTTCCATATCTCAGATCTTTCTCCTCCAAAGGAACTTGATGGAACTAATTGACCTTAAACTCTATGAACCTGATGAACTTAAATGGAACTTATCAACTGAGAAAGAAATAGATATCACATACTTATCTCTGTACAAAAAAAACATAATATAAAAAATATTAAGTTAGTGACAAAGTACACTAGATTTACAGAAGCTAAAGAGGGAGATGATGTTCTTAACCTGGCTAAGATAAGACTTGGGCATTCCTTACACTCCCTCCTTAGGCCCCTCTTTTATGCTCGCTAAAGGGCACCCTGAGGTTTAAAACCATACAAGAAGAGAATGCTTATTTTTGCTTGCCTTATTCTTTGCAAATTGTCACTGGCAACTGTTTTTCCATCTTTAAGCCATTGCACAACAGGCGTGGGCACTCCATTGGCATTGCAGACAAGCTGGATGGTTTCTCCCAGGAGGGCGCTGACCTCACTAGGCATTTCAGAGCCAACAATATTAGGAGGAACTGGAAATGCATGATGGAGGGAAGAGAAGAAACATAATCTAAACTGTGAAGAGTTACAGTGCAGTAGCTCATGAGTACTAGCATTTTTTGCAGTACCTCCATTCATATCTAGTTTCGGAAGTATACAATTATGCTGTTACTAGAGTGGGTTCTGCAAAGATAAATTCAAAGCCACTTTAATCATTCCTTAAAACAGCTAATTTACAAAGCTATAAAAAACCATGTATCTTTGCCATTATACGTAACATCTACAGTTATCCGATCAAACAATGCAATAATATCATGACAAAATGCCATTTCATTAAACATCACAATGCACTATAACAATTACATGTCTGCTTAACTCCTGAGCAAGTGCTTACTGCACAGTCAAACGCTCTAGTGCATGTAGAGCACCATATTCCTGTTAACAGACACACACTTACTCCATCCTATCCGGTAGCCATTTTTAGCCTGTTCTCCTAAAGAACACGGATGATTGTCATGCTGTCCGTCGAGTCAAAACTGTCAGTTTAGTCCCACTAGTAAGTTTTGAGCATGTCCTGGCTTCAGCTGGGATATAGTCAATTTTCTTCCTAGTAGCTGCTGTGTTTTGGACTTAGTATTAGAGCAATGGTGATAACACATACTGATTTAGTTGTTGTTAAGTAATGCTTATATTAAGTCAAGGACTTTTTCAGCTTCCCATAGAAGCTGAGAGGGAGAACAGAGAGGAGACAAGCTGGCCAAAGGAATATTCCATACCACAGTATATAAACAGGGGTTGTCTGGGGCTAGAAATTGATGATTGCTGCTCGGGATGGGCTGAGGAATCAGTTGTCACGTGGTGAGAGAAATTGTATTGCATCACTTAGCTTTGTATGTTCTTTTACCATTATTATTATTATTATTATTATTATTATTATTATCTTCCCTTACTGTTCTATTACGTTGTCTTTATCTCAGCCCATGAGTCTTTTTTTCTCCTTTTTCTCACTCTTCTCCCTACCCTCCTGGGATCTGGAGGGAGTGAGACAATGGTTGCGTGGTCCTTGCTGCTGGCTGGGGTTAAACCACAACAGAGTATTTCAAGCAATTTCAGTCACATTTGATCAAACAGGCAGCTTGATATCAAATTCCTAATCTTGGAGGAAAACTGGCAGGCAGGCAAGGACACACAAAAAAACAGCCCCCCGAAGAATGGTTGCTATGATGAACAGTTGCTAGTTCTGTTTGGCCTGCTGATGGCCAGCTATCACACATGGGTGGGCCAGCACACTCAGTCCCAATGGCAGGAAGCTGGAGATGCTACACAACAGGTGTGTTATTGGACACAAGTGGGAACTAGTGCAATTAATCTGAATATAGAAATGGAGGAAAACAAAGACAGTTGCAAACTAACGGTGACCTCCAGCAAGGCAGAAGACAATTCCATAACAAATAAGGGGGGGGGGGGGGATCAGAAGGAAATTCTGCCAGTATTTCTTTGCCATCTACTCCTATTGCTATGGCAAAAAAAAGGCAGCAGGTATCACTGCTGCTGAATCCATGTATTTGTGGTGCTCTGCACTCATAACAACCAACACAGATTCAGTGTTCAGCAGAAGGAAGGACGTGATCAGCAGCAAGCACACACAGCCTTCCTGAATCCTTTCAAGTTCTCCTACAAGCAGAGGTTAAGAATATTCTTTTTCATGAAAATTTCTGACTAACAGTATATAATCCTCTAAACGTTTCTCCCTACTGGCTGCAGATGACAGAAATAACAGTTCAAATTCTACAATTTTCTACGTGTTTATGTTATCTTAGTGTCTCTAGTACATAGCGTCATAATCAATTATTAACCAGTTCCACTTACTGCACTCTCATGCCTTACCTTGAATGGAAAGCACATAACTTTTCTGAGCTTTTCCCTCTATATTTGAAGCAATACATGTGTAGGTCCCGCTGTCTAGAAGCAGAGAGCGAGCAATCTGAAGCTTGCTTCCACCAGATAAAATATGAACTTCAAGGGAATCGGAGTTTTCTGAAAATATGTAAATGAGTAGTCATTCCAAACCAGGCCACAGAGAGCAAACACATCCCAAGAAACTTTTCCATCAAAATTTCAAAACAAAGCAAAGATTCCAATCAGTTAACATAAGAGCCTGTCTAGAGACAGATGAAGAAACAAAAACCAGACAGCAAATAGCACAATGGTGTCCCAAAAGGGACAAAAAGAACAGAAAAGAGAGTGAGAGAATGTTACCTATTGGTTTTCCATTCTTAAGCCACACTAATGTTGGTGGAGGAATTCCAGTAGCATCACACACAAAGGTAACAGGATTACTGATAGTTTCATTGATGAACTCTTGTTCAGGGCCTTCTATATTTGGTGGGACTATATATTGAATGGAAGCAGTAAGAACGGTCTGGTTACCATATATTTTTCTAAACTGCTGTGGAATACTGTAAAATGTTAATTGTATTATAATAACTACACCAGATCATGCAACGTATGCTCACCATAAACATTAAGATGGAAATTTTTATCATCTCGCCCTGCAATATTTATGGCTTTGCACACATATTGGCCTGTGTCAGAAACCTAAAATAAAAAATAAATTAAAAAAACTTATTATGGAGTCTGATTTTAATGCTACAGCTCCACAATATTAACAGCCTTTGCCTCTGCCAGATCAAGGTCCTTTTCACAGAATGAAAGACCTCCAGTAAATACATCTTCTCTGCACAGCTCATAAAATACACCACTAAAGAGCAAAATAATTGATGAGTAGTGGCAGATGCAGCATCCCACTGGCCTGGCCTACCTCTGCACTCTTGATTCGTAATGTTTGCCCATCTGCTAAGATCTCCACATTTGCAGACTCCGAAATTATATGCCTGTTCTTGTACCAGGTGATGACTGGTGGTGGAATAGCATTGGATTCACACTCTAATATCACTGGGGTGCCCACTCTCACGTTCAGCACGGTCAGTGAGGTTCCACTATGGTCTTTGATGCTTGGGGGCACTATAGAAGAAGCTCAGAGTTATTTCTGCCTCTGGTCTGTGAGAGGGCAGAAAACAATCAAACAAATACAAAATTTCAAAGCAAAAGACACTATTTCAGAAATCTGTAAAAAACAAACCAAGGACAGTCAGGAAACTCTTCTTCTGGCTTTCCCCAGCTTGGTTTCTGGCAATACAAGTATATTCACCATCATCAAGTAGTTTGGCTCGGGGAATCTGCAGAGTCCGAGCACCTGAAGTAGAGAGAGAAGGCTTGAGATTTATTCCATGGCTATTGTAGCATTCTTATATGTTATTTTAAAATTGCAGGTCTAACTGAGCACAGCTACTAAATTAGCCTCAGATTCCAAAAATCACACCCTTTTTAAGGTTCATTTATCCTTAAAAACCCAAAAAACTCCAGACAAGAGAACTAAAATTTTAGGGTAAACTTCATTAGTGCTGTTAATTATCAGTTTGGACAACAAATACTCCTTTTAGACCTGTTTCTTTCGTAGCTACTAACCGCTGTCTCCTAATCTAACTATACCCATTCCACTTAACTCTGTCACTACCCCATTCTTTATTCTCCAGTCTCGCCAGTCTCCATTTGTGAAGCCACTTACTGCCGCTGCACACATCAATAACAATAAGGTACAGGTGCCTCTGCTGCCATTAAGCTACTTCCATGTCCATGTTTTAGTCTACACTGTAACACAGCTCCCTGTCACACAGTAATGGCAAGACAGGACTGAGCCCCACACAAGTGGTCTGCACTTGATACCCTGGGCTGAAGACAAGCAGCCGGAACAGAAATGACACAGGCACTCAGGGACCTTATTTAGCGAATAGCTTTGAAGGGTTAAGACAACCTCCAAATACAAGGATTTCTTCTTGAGAGTTCGGCAGGGTTAACCCAGTTTCCCACTGAGTCTATGGGAAGGGTTTAATTTTTTGTCATCCAAGCCAGCAGAATTTCTCTTAGCCTCCCTCACAATTGCTGACCACTTCTTTAAAATTTGAGCCAAAGCGTTCATCAATTGAGTTAATCAGTACCCATATCAGTACCCATATCTGTTATGTGACTTGCCCCCTAGTCTTTTCCACAGAGTTTATTTCAGTCTGAGCTAGTTTTCATTAAAAGTGAACTCTTCCAACAGCCAAGAAATTATTAAGCACAGTAGACAAAGTGTCTTGTCTACTCACTGGAACAATACTAAGAATATACTGGCTTCATAAATGACAGCCATTGCCCCTATTAAGACAAAACATGCAGAAGTTGAGCCCAAAGGCTGTAGAAATAGCTGAGATTCCTCACCAGGCACAATAAATGTGTTGGTATTCGAACTGATAGGTTTTCCATTCTTGAGCCAGCTAAGATCAGGAGGTGGAAAGCCAGTGACCTCGCAAGTCAGAGAGATGAAATTATTCACCACCACAGTCAAATTCTCAGGATTAGTACCAACGATACTTGGAGGAACTGTGGAGAGAAATGCATCAATAAGATCTCTTATAGCACCAACAGTGTTCTACAAGATCCTGATTTACTTAAATAAAGCTGAATTGTTGAGTTTTGCCAACAGGTCAAGTTGCAAAAATCTTTCACATCCTATGAATAGGTCTACTGCTTTTTGGATGCATCTGGAAATATGATTAAAGTCAAACCATCATTCTTGTTCCTACAATTTACAAAAATTTCAATGATTTATTCTGCAATCCTTCTGTGATTGAGATTTGGGAATGCTAATTAACCTATAAGAGATCCTGCAGTTCCTTGACTAATGCACTGTTAGTTTTAAAATGCTGTACTTATAGGACACTTGCTACTTAAGGCAGGACAGGATAAATTTACCTTGTCAGGATATGTACTATAACAAAGTATAATTTCTTCCTGATTGTATTGCTCCTATTCTTTCTGAAATAGTCCATTTTCTCATTATAGAGAACCAAAATATTACTCCTCCTGATAAAGTTCAGATTTCTTTTGTTAACCAGACAAGCCTATTGTTTAGTAGTGAGCTAAGCAGTTTAAAATTCCCGCACACAAGCATTGCTCTAAGGAGTGCATTTTTAACATTACAAGTCCCAGTATTTTTAAATACGAGAATATTTTGACATTTGACCTTTCTACAAGAACTATTTAAAATTAAATAACTGTAAATCTCTTCCTTTTAATAAACCCCAAGTTTTGGTTTCCATGTTTTTCAGTGTGGATATATAAAACACTTAAGAGGAAAGCAAAAGCATGTTCTTGGCGCTATTGGGTGGAAAAATCATTCCAAAGAACATATGGAATCCTCTTCTTCAAAGGCAGAAATGTTAAAGTATTTTGGACAATATCCACCAGAAATACTCCAGCTGCTTTCTGTCACTTGAATGACACAAAACAGTCATTAAGCCAAGTTTATTGCTCCTCTGGGGCACTGCAGACACAAGAGGAGTCACTGTACATGGGTGAATTCAGTCTATATTTTTCAACTTGGAATAATTAAAGGTTATCTCCGTGATAATGAGTGTAAAATGGTTCACTAGAATAAATACAGAATTCTGATCTGATGACATATTATAGTTATTTATATTTATTTACTTTTACAGTTACTTTCCCACAGATGTGATTATTGGCAGTGCAAGACAGTGGGACAAATACACAGGGCCAAATCTGAGTTATCTTTTAATGAATTTTGCTTGAACTATATAAATGGTACATTTCAAATTCTGCAGCCTTCACAGCGTGTGCAAACCACTCACAAATGTACCATAGAAATTCCCATATAGATGAATAAGGGGCTCAATTTTAGTATTCAGTGTGAAAATTACCTATTTATTATACATTAAGCTTAGAAGTTGAGATTTTAAAACTGGATGCTTCTTTCAACGGTTTAAAAGGTTTTACTTTAATTACCTTTGAAACAAGAAATAAAATTAAAGATCATAATCTTTAATATTTCATTTACATTTAGGAAAACAGTTCCATAGGAAACATACAAAAATGCTGGAAAACAACTTTTTTGACACTGACAAAACAAAGATCATGTTGCTTAATGATAATGCATTTTCATCACTGCTTCACCTTGGGTGGTCTTTTCCTGAAGGGCTATAGTCTAATTTTTCAAATGAAACTGCATTTGGAGATTAATAGTTCTAAACTGGTAGTTGAGCTGGAACTGAAGCTTCATGCAAATATTTCTTTTAAAATAATAGTATTAGAATATAGTCATTATAAATACATATTTTAAAGACCGTAAGTTTTAATTTAAACAGAAATGTCAAGAAAAACAAATTCTTTTTTTTTTTTAAACAAAACTCAATCATCAGGAAATTTGGATAGACACCACTGAAGGAAAATAACTTTTCAGAGAATGACTCCAAGGAAAATTCTTCCCATGACAACACTGGTTTTGGCTAATTATACTACTGCGTAGAAGAAGGCACTATCAATTTGTTTCATTTAGTAGGTAAATTAGCAGCATGTGTGAATGAGAAAAAAAAAATATTTCCTCTGTATGCAATAATCTGAATCATCAAACTCCTTGGATGCTAGTACTGTATTTAAGCGAGAGAGAGAAGATATGAGAAGATATATTTATATAAGAGAAGATGTTCTTTCTTGTATGTAATCCAGAAGATTAGCCAGCTAGCAAGAATATGAAAAAGCATACTGATCATATGTAGAAGACTGTCTCATAAGCCTCCAAATCATACTGTGCAAGTAGATAAAGAGGTAGCTGCCAGTATTCCTTGGTAGGTTTTAACATGTACTCGTGCAGATGATTCTGTGGGACTAATACTTATTTGATCACTCAGAATGGAAAGCTGAAAGTGGTGGGAGAAAGAGTGGGCAGAGATAAAAGGAGAAGTTACGGTTAACTCTGAAATGTTAATTAGAGACATCCTGATTTTCTGAAGCTATCAGGAGAGATAAGAGAAGGTGATAGAGAAACTGATCTTTAAAATAATGGAAATTTCTTGATTGTATTTGTTTTAAACTTGTGATGCCATAGGCTCAAATTTATTTTAATCCTATTCTACCTCAACAACAAAAAAGAACAGACAGTAATCTTAAAGGAGAAATAAAAAAAAAATAAAAAAAACCTAAGCCTTTACAATGCCGTATCTCCTTGATATCAGTTTGTAACTCATTATTTCAGGGCTTAGGAACACCCACACAGTACACGCACATAGTGATGACACAAGGCTCCCTCAATAATATTTTCCACTTACATAGAACACATATATAGACCTGAAGCCATAGGGTATCACAAACTATGTTTTTCCAAAGTACTTTAAACTTATATTTGATTTCTAGTATGTCAAAATCCGCTTTACAACCTACAAGACAATTTACATGCGTAAAGATAAGTACGTGCCTAAGCACACTGCTAAAATTAACACATTCAGGCTAAACTAAGATTTGAGAGAAGACGACCAGAAAATCCTGCATTATTAAACTTACCATGAACATTTAGGTTAAAATACTTTTTGGCACTTCCAGCTACGTTTTCCACAATGCAGACATACCTCCCAGTATCTGTTATTTGGGAATTCGAAATCTAAGAAAAAGAAACAAGATTGTTGTTGAGTTAATATATGACAACTTATTGTTAAAGCATCAAGTTTTGTGGTGTACCCAAGGTCTTTAGGGCCTGCAAGTCTGCAGGTTTTTTTTTTTTTGTTTGATTTGGTTTTTTGCTACTGCCTTTGCAGTATTATGAAGAAGCCAGTTTGAGAAACTTCCACTGATGCTACTCCTTTCAGAATCTGTCATGCAAATCCATGTGTCTCAAACTTCCAGAAAGTCAACTTAGTATCTTTCACATTAAATTCATTCAAATTGAACACCAAAATAACTATTCAGAAAATATTTTAAATAAAAATCACAGTGTTCTATATGTTCTGTAGTTTCTATTGTATTCTTAGATCATGCTGTGAAACTGGAGAGAATTAAGCTCAGCACTCTAACAGTTTCATCATCATCTACTGCTTAGGATGGGAGGGGCAGGGGCTTGTTCTTCAGAATTCACTATTTTCATCAAATGAAAAAAAAAAAGTACATTTTGCAATAATTAAACTCTGCTAGGAACACTTGGATAAAACTGATGTCAAGAAGTTGTTCTCCACAAAAATAAACATTATTTTAAACCAAGTGATTTCACCAAAGCGGTTCACAGCACCACCCCACAAACAGTTGAGTGAGCACAGCTGCACACAAGTGGGAAGAAGCAGCTGAAGGACAGGGAAAAGGGACAAAACCTCCTTAGGTTTGCAGCACCTTGTAGGAAAAAAAAAAAAATTCAGGATCTCATACTCAGCAAATCTGAACAGTTTTTGTCTTTCTGGAAGGCTTGTGTTTGTGGTGCTAAAAATCTGTTATTCACTAAGACCTACCTGTAATCTCCTTCCATTGGACAAAAATGTGTGTTTGGCATCTTCTGCTAGGAGGTGACCATCCTTTTGCCAGGCAATACTTGGAGAAGGGCTCCCACTTGCAACACAGTCCATCACCGCAACCTGGTTCACAAGCACAGTCACTTCTTCAGGCAGATCACCATCAGCTCCACTGATGGATGGTGGTACTACAAAAGAGCAAAACATGACAAGAACACTGTGACTTAGTATCCCCCAGTAGTTTTTATTGGTTTTGTTGGTTTTTTTTAAGACTGCCCACCAATCTTTTAGATTGAGTTTTTATAAGAAAGTAGTGAAATCTTCAGTGAATACAGTGAAAGATAATAAAATCTCAAGTGTAGTTCAGCTAGAATAAGTCCATAGAACTCAAGAGACCACAGGAAAAATATGCTTATTGACAACAGCCATAAAGAAGTGGAGGTAAAAACTAATTTTCCAGCTATGTTCCAGTCCATCATGTTCTGATGGCCCTCTTCCTAACAATAAATCAGTGTTTTCAGTGGAAGATGCAGAAACAGAGGTAAAGAAGTAAGTCTTTCCCAAGGCAAAAGCCTTGTGTACATCAACAAACAATGCAAGCAGCACACAAAAAATTTCTGTGCAATGTTTGTAAACAGATCATAGAAAACACTCTGCAGGCATTCAGCAGTTGAGATAAATCATGAATACCCTTACACCTTAGGGAGTTTTGCTAGTTTTTTAGAAAACGGTGACCGAAATAAGGAGAGTAAAAAGTCTAGTAGGTAAGAATTTTTAACTGGAAACCGGATAGGGAACAAGGGATACCAAGACAAAACCTGGATTTCTACGTGTAATTTTCTTTCTGGTGAAGTGTGATAGGGATAACTCAATTGAATTCCTATAATGGTAACATAAGAACATACTGAACTAACAACATCAACACCATTTTCATGCAATTCTGTATGCTTCTACAAAATTCTAGCACCTTACATAAACACATTAATTTCATAGTTTACAAACATGAATAGCTTATGAATTTTAAAAACGTTAAGTAAACCCGAACTATAATGGATCGTTAGTCTCCATAGAACTCTTTTTTTTTTTTTTTTTCATTAAAAAGAAAAAGGAAAGCAGGAAAGCTCACAGAGCACGCGGACATCATAATGAATGGAATCCTCCCCAGCTTCATTTACTGCCACACACATATATCTCCCAGCATCTTCAGGCTGTGCCCGTGGAATCTGCAACACTCGGCCTCCTGGACAGAAAATCCATTCAAGATTTAAATGCAGCATCAAGCAGTTTCCATCATTCCCACACCACATTTCACTAGAGGCCTGAGCAAGCAAATTTATGAATGGTCAGCATTTGTTCTGAATTATAACTAACTAAAGACTTTTATTGCCTAGCTGCTTTTTCTGCTGGCAGATACCTGGAATTCAGCAATGTTCATACTGAAATGTTAGAAAAGAGTAATTAATTCTACAGAAAGGAATAACATTCTTCAGCAATATGCAGCCAGACATTATTCTTCATTCAAAAACAGAAATATTTTTCAGCAAGGTGACAGAGAACTAATAGGCGAAAATAAACAAAAGCACATAAATATTCTTTTAAAGCTGCTGCAAACTTTAAAAAGTCACTTCTGAAGCTTCTAGGTACATACTATTTTTACTTTTCACTCTATTCCTCATTTAAGGCAAAGCCACATTAATACCTACAGAGAGAGAGGGCATTTTGGGAGTGGTTGTCATTGGTCTTCCAATAGATGAGCAATAGGTAGACAAAATTACATTATCCCCAACACTGCCCTTCTTCTGAAACCTTCTTCGTCTGTACAGAAAGGCTCCCTTTTTGTACTCTCAGCATTATGGCCACTTCTCTCCCTTACCCATACGAGGTTAAGTAAGAGCTCATGGCCATTTTTCTGCTAGAAATATTACTTCCATGCCTCACTCCCTGGTTCAGATGTTTTTTCTACTCCAATTATGATTTTGCTTTAGCAAAACTTAATAAGAAAATAAATCAGGAACACACTGGAGAGAAAGCATCACTGTATTTAATTTTGCAACACATCATACGAAAGATAAACTCACATTCCACACCATTTTAGGGACTACTTTTAAATGAAAGAAGAAAACAGCTTAAGTCCAACGACTGGAAAAAACCATTTCCAGTCAAGAAAGTCTGAAAAGAATATTAATGCAGTGGTTTGAAGGGGAAATATTTATTACTACGCAAATACTAGCATTAATACCATTTCTTAAGGTCAGAGAGTGACATCTTAATACTCACCTGGTAATATTAGTACTTTATCACTGGAGCTCAGAGGGTAGCCATCTTTATACCATGTAAGAACAGGAGGCGGAACAGCATTGGTCTCACAATACAGTGAAAGGGGATTGTTGACAATCACATCTTTGCTTTCTCCACCTCTTCCTGTATCTACTGTGTTACCAGCTTCCCATTCCTTATAAGGTTTTTGGAAACTAGGAGGAACTAGAACAAAGGAGGGGGAAAACGTTAGAATTTTACAACAGAAATAGCTAGTTTTAAAGTCATGAAATAAAAAGATACTGTAATTGTTGTTAAATGGCAGCAATAGAAATTTGGGGTATTAAATTAATGCCTCCCCCCAATTTACATTAGCCAGGAAAATTCTAGTTCTTTTAATCAGAATGAACAATTGAGCAATCTACTGAATATTTTCTGAAGAGTAATAAATAACAGTTTAAGAAGACCTGACAACTGACAACAAAACACAGAGGGTATTAATCAACAATAGTACTTAAATAGTAAGATATCTGGTTTAACTCAAGTTCTAATTTTGTCTAAATTTTCAGAAATGACTAATGATCGTTTTCTTGTATTTACACACAGTGTGTAGGCCAACAGGATGCTTCTGTTTGGGGCCTCTATGTACTACTCAATGCAGATAAATAAAATATGACAACTTAGTTTAAGCTAAATTCAAACTAATTTATGTAGATTAGAGGAAGATCAGCATTGCTATGTTGTTCCACTGATTCCAGAAACACTGCATATTTCACAAAACATGAAAGAAATAATAATCAAATATTGTATTTCTTAAAGATGAGGAAAATCTATATTAAATAAAAATCACACAAAACACAAACGCATTGGATTACACCAAGCAGGCGTAAAGGATACAAAATTATACAGAATTCCAACATCCCAGAACATTAGAAAAGGAGGTTAACAGAAGGATTTTATTATCTGAACTCTGTTTACCTTGTATATTTAGATCAAATTCCAGCTCATCCTCTCCAGCAATGTTGGATGCTAGACAAGTATAACGACCGGTGTCTGATATTTGAGCTTCCTTAATTTGCAGAGTATGGCCACTAGCTTGGACAATGACATGATCATCTGGTTTAAGCAGCTGTAACGCAACATTATATGGAAATTAGTATTTGGCAAAACATACACTAGAAATAGCCATATTTCTGGAAGTAACCCATATTCTGGAAGTAATATGAAGCCTACTCTCCTGCTCAAATTCAGGGCGTTTCAAAATCCTTCCTAAAGCAATATACTGGGAGAAAGAGCATATTCTGGTTATGGCATTTCCTCTGCATTGATACCACTACCAACAGAACACCCTTCGATTTTTGTTAACGCGTCCAGCAAGGCCTGCTTTCAATCTATGCAAAGAAAGCAGTTGCTTGGGACACTAAATTACTGAGGGTCACCACTTAGGACACAGTCATAAGGTAGGTGCTCCAGGGATGGCAGCCTTGGCCCGCAGGTGGCCACAGGGGCCACTGCAGCTCAGCTCTTCTCTCATATTCCTTTCTCTCAGATCAAAAGCTTTTCCTCACCGAGTAAACTTGAACAAGCTCCAAGTTCCTGGAGACAGTTTCCTTTTCACAGTAGTCAGAAACTGCATCTTCACCTTTCTGATCTTGGTAGCTGGTCTCCTCAGAGGATGTGGTTTTACATCACTCCTAACCTCAGCTGCAAGTTGCTGCTGAAAGGAGCAATGCCATCCCCATGAGGCAAGGGCTATCGTGACATCTGATTAAATCAGGCAAATTCAACCCCTGAACTCACTGGCCAAGTCAATGAGGCAATGGAAAACCCACACTTGTAAAAATAGCAGTTTTCTTCTATGAGGTGAACAATTTAATCTAACTCACCCTACAGCCACAAAACCACTAGGATCTGCTGCTGAACAAGGAGACGGTGCGAAGGGAGGGTGTCAAGAGGATGGGGCTGGTCTTTTCTCAGTGGTGCCCAGAGACAGGACAAGAAGAATTGGGCGCAAACTTGAGTATGAGAAGTTTCACCTAAACATGAGGAGGGACCTCTTTACTTTGAGGGTGGCAGAGCCCTGGAACAGGCTGCCCAGGGAGGTGGTGGAGTCTCCTTCTCTGGAGACATTCAAAACCTGTGCAACCTGTATCTCCCAATAATGAAAATGGAACACATTAGGGAGTCAGCACTGAACTCCTGGCCTGCAGGGGACAATTAATTTAGTCCACGGATGTGAGTGGAAGCCATTTACTCAGGACCAATCTAAGAAAGATCTGCTGCTCTGACAGTGCTGCTTACAGCCACTGTCTTTCTTTGGGGACCTCTCAACTCCCCCCAACATAATTTTTCATTGGCCATACAATCAGTATGCCCAGGAGACCCTAGAAATACAGCATGTGCTTGAATCAGAGGATGTGTAATAGTCTGTCCTGTGACTCCAGGCTGTTTCTGCAGGCTCGGTAAATCCAGGAAGAGCTGATCCAGCTGAGGGGTGCAGCAGTCTACCACGTGGAAAGTGCCCTACCAAGAACAGCTAAACCAAGAGATTATATTCTCTTTTCTTAAAAAGAGCTGCACTGTTTCTTTTTTATTTATAGACAGCCCCCAGCAGACTGTGCATCAGTACGATCCTGTGGCGTTGCCCTTCAAAACCGTTTCTTCTCCAGACAGATGTTGTTGTGAAGCCTGCGTGTGGCAGGAACCACGCCTCGCTCCCCCTTGCAGAGGATCTAGATGCTTTTGTGGCTTTGTGAGCTCTGCCAGAACTATGTTGGAGGCTCTCTCAGCACTTAGAGGAACCAAGCATGGGGCCATTCTATAACAGGGCCTTTAGGGACTTTATGCAACAGCCAAAGGACATGTGGTCATACCACGGGATGCTACTGCTAGGCAGGGCCCCCCTCTCTTAAAGCACAGGCCCATGGTAACCCCTGGAAACTGATGTCTCCTCAGTGGTGCTGCCAAGCACTCACAAAAAAGCAAGGGTGCCAATTTGTGGAGGTGTGGCCAACAGCAAACATCCTAAGATGCATGAAGGGTGATCCTGCCAGTAGGATGGAGGGAAGATGACTTTCCACTGACTTCAGCAGTGCAAATGAGCCTGTTACACTGCATGACTGTTTATTAATAGTGATAGTGAATACACAGTTGTTTCTGCATTAAATCCACCCATTAGAAAGAATTAAATTTGTGACTGGCCTGTCCATCCTTGTACCAGCTGATGGCAGCAGCAGGAATGGCGTGAACTTCACACTCCAGGGTAAGGCTGTGGTTTACTTTGATCTTCACTTCTTTTGGGGAGAGACCCATCCCTGAGATATCCCCTTTGTTAATGGTGGGTGGAACTGCACAAAAACAAAGAGAGCAAGAGGGACTTTCATGACCTACTGCCTTATGCAGCACTTCAAAATTAACTGGACAAAGCGAAAACCTGCATGATAACCTCAGGGAAAGCAACTGCATTTCCCCTATAATCTGCCTCTTCCCCATCGCTGAATTTGTATTTATATATATATATGTATTTTCAACTATTTTTACTATATATTATATATATAAAAATACATAAAACTGTGTTTAACAGTTTTAGACATGCAAACTTGACTGTAGCCTTACCTGGCTATAATACTTCATTATGGGTTGGGTTTGAATCCTATAACATTCAGTGTACTGCAGTCATTAAAAAGAATTTTAATGGAAACTAATAAGCTCAGAAACACATGTTTGACTGAAGTCACTGCTCAAAGTAGCTGGTCAAAACTCAACATTTCCATTCCACTGAAATCACAGTGTTGCAAAATCTGATTTCCTTCTGAATCAGAATACAACTAGAACATTTCAAAATTCTTAAACTACCTCCCACCCTGGTCTCATAATATCTTTTAATTATTTTAAATGCTTTCAAAGCATTTTCCATTCTTTTTTCAAAGGGAAATTTTAAATTCTCCTTAATGCTTACAGTGCCATAATAACTGACAGCTGCAATGGCATTTGGGGTTGGGGGGCCTTTATGTTGCTACATAGCCATACTTCAATAATGAACTCTTTTGTCATGTTCTCATTATTCCAAATCCAATGGGGCCTTATTAGGGACTTAGTGTAATTAAAATAACAATACGGGTACTGTGAGGGAGCAAATCAAACTCCAATTCAGACTAGGAATTAAAATAAAAAAGAAACATCATGCTTGACTGATCCTATAATGAAGAGTTTGACCATTAAAATAGAGTATTAAGCACAGATATCCAAAGGAAAATGTGCTGACAAGAAGCCTTGAATGGCAAAGCTTTTGTGCATATGATATTTTATGGAAGGATATAAAAATAATATCCTTACTCAAGAAAGTTTCTTATTAGATGTTACAGGTCTCCCACCCCTCCTTTTCTTCTAAAATAGTTTCTTTGCCCATGAGATTCTCTGCTCACATCTCCCATTGTGCTGGACTCATTTGAAAATCATTGCCAACTAAGCATTTCAGAAGAAAATGGAGTTCAGCATTTCTTAAATGTCTCCCACTGGGTGGAACAGACTTTTAGCCCAACAGTAGCGTTTGTATAGGATGCAACAGCAAACTTTTCTAGTGTCTCTCTTCAAAGCAATGTCATGAGCTAATGCAGATGTTTGCTACATAAAGCTACTAAACAGAAATTCTTGTATTCACCAGCATAGGTAACACTGCAAAGGGGAAATCAATGGAAGAACACAGACACAAAAAATAATTTAAAAATGTGGAAGTATTTCCATACTGTAGACTTTCATCTCATAGTGTTTCAAAGTTTCTCCAGCCTCATTTGTGGCTATACAGGTATATCTTCCAGCGTTGTCCTCCTTTGCATTTAGAATCTGCAGGGTTCGACCACCTGTCAAAAGACATCATTCTTTAATAGCATCTACATTAGACTCTTGCTTCCCAATTATTTTAATAGTTTCTGCAGCATACTTTCAATGCTTTGGTCCAAATTGTGGCCTTAGATGAGCATGAAAAACTGATTGCTTATTGCCATGTACACAGTGCAATAAATGAGTGCATAATTGTGCTTTAGATCACAACTCCTGTTGCGTACAGATTCTCAAAAAATTTGTTAACGTAGTTCTGTATGAGAAATTTCTTAAAGATATTTAGATAGGAAAACATTATTTCAGGTTCCGCACTTCATTCACAGACAAAGGGAAAGGAGCTATAAGCGGTAAGTCTAAGCAAAAAGAGTCTATTCAACATGGAGGGGTGGATGTGAGTCTCTGAACTGCCTTTCTGTTCCAGTGCAGTACTTCATATGAAAGAGGTCCTTCACTGCCTCTGGAGAGCAGACAGAAGCAACAGCCACAATGTGAGAAGTGTAAACATGAATGGATCAATAGGATTTTAGACTTCAGGTGGCCTCTACAACTTTGACATCTATCAGTTTCCTTCTCATTGTATCCTGTTTATTTATCCTTTCTGCATTCTCAGAGATGAGTCACTATTTAATTTGGCTTCAGCTCTTTTCAGACTGCATTTCTAGAAATTGTCCCCCTATGTAGTAATTCAGTTCCTCACTATCAATATCAACTCATTCTTCCTCTGAACACTTGCAGTCAACGATGCCAAAGTACTTGTCCATCTACATTACTTCAGTGTTACTAGTGAAGCTTGTTCCTGTTTTCCACCACCATCGCTGTGCTAGGTAAGAGTTACTCCGCAAATTAAAAATGGCAAAATTCTAACAACCAAGAAAAATGCCACCTCATTTTTTTACTTATGTTGTTTATATCTCCATCTAATTTCCACACTTAATTTTAACTTATTTATATTCATTATTAACTTGAATTAACTTTTTTGCCATCATTTCGCTTTACAGAAAAAAAAAGGATAAATACCTGAATACAAATAAAATACAAGTAGATAATCAGTTAATTGTAAAGCACTTCAAAAATATCAGAATGGGAAGTGCTGCAAAAGTACAAGCATTGCATTTAATAGAAAAATATCCTTTGAGTTTTCAAAAAAATCTGTAACAGGAAACTAAAAAATGAAAGAATGAAGTGTTATTTCTCAATAACAACAAAAATTTACCTGGCAAAATGCGGATATTTCTGTTTGATTCTAAAGGATTACCATCTTTCAGCCAGGTGATTGTAGCTGGAGGATAGGAATAAGCCTCACAAACCAGCGACGTTGGGCTGTTGAGGATAACAGTGACATCTTCTGTATTTCCATGGCCATCTGAACCCACAATGGTCGGAGACACTAGAAACAACAAAATCATTAACCAGAGGAAGGACTTCCACGAGAAGCCAATTTACTGTTCCCTGTTCAATCTAGGAATCCGGTTACAGCCTTAAATAGCTGGGAGGCATTCCTACAAGGCAGATGGAAACCCAGCACCAGGCCAACATTCACAGGTTTATGTTCTGTTCTTAGCTCAACAGTAAGCCCACGTCAGTGGAATCCATCCACCCTTAGCCTTTGTCAAACACAGGTCATCAAGAAGCCAGCCACCACTTCTTGTGTAGCTGCTGGCAGACCCACTGCTTGATGATCCTGTGAGCAGATCGGTAGGAGGCATGAGCCTAGGAAATAAACTTGCCATTGTTTGCATTTGGTTATGCAATCACCGTCATGGAAAAAAAAAAAAAAAAAAGAACTGCAGATGGTTTCAGCTTTTATACGGAGATCACAATCTGAAGTGCTCTGCAGACACTCCTTCCTTGAATGACAATAAGCCAATGCACTGTGTCCTGCTCATTCCATACAGACAATGTCCTATTATAGCACTGCGTTTTCTAGCTCTATATTGTCTAAAGCACAGAACTGCTGTTTCTATTGAACTACTATTATTTACCAATTAATAAGCTACAAGATTTTAATTGTAGACAGGCAACTTATGCATTGCTGTCATAAAAGCACTATAAAATTCCAATGTGATTATCTGTTTTTTCCTGAGATATTTTCTCTGCAAGAGCCAGCCCAGATGTCTTACCAAGTACATTAAGACTGTAACTTTTGCTCTTATCTCCAGCTGTATTGGATGCAATACATGTGTATCTCCCTGTGTCAGTGACTTGAGCATTCTCAATTTGCAGGAAACGCCCACTGGACAGAAACTTGTGATCGTCATCCTCAGTTAGAGATTGCCCATTCTTTAACCAGGTGATCTGTGGTACAGGTTTTCCTTAATGGAGTAAATAAAATTGCAAAAATTAGTTGTTGCACAGTCTCTAGGATATGCCAAGATATCTGAAAAACACAAAAATACAGTCTCAGATGGCCTTTTACAAATACATCCTTTAGGGAGATGTTTTGGAAAGGGATTCTAAAGTATTTCAATCTCCTGACGTAATATACACCTCCTTTTAAATTCCACAGGCCTTTAGAGAACAATTACCACAGCAACTATCCTAATGGTTACATTTTATACAACCTTTATAAAAAGGAGTGCTTAGTCTTGCTATAAGCACCTAATTCCAGGTTAATTCCTGGCTAATTTTAAATTTAAAAATTCCACTGAACTGAAAATTCCATTAAAAACACGCCACTCAGAACCAATGATGATCAACACTATGGGTCTAATCAGCAAAGATAAGAAATATTGTATACTTTTACCTATCACTTCACATGTTAGGGTAACTCTGTGCTTCTCTTTCACTTTTACATCTTCCAATTTATTTTCACCTACAATCTTTGGAGGCACTGCAAATAAACAAGAAGACAACATCAGTAAGTATTAACTTGCAAAGACATACTCAGGCTGTATCTGAGGGGTCCAGAGAATAAGTCTTATGAGGAGAGGCTGAGGGGCTGAGGTTGTTCAGTCTAGAGAGGAGGCGGCTGAGGGGAGACCTTATCGCTCTCTACAAGTACCTGAAAGGAGGGTGTAGAGAGGCGGGGGTAGGTCTCTCTTCTCCCAAGTTACAAGCGATAGGACAAGATGAAATGGCCTCAAGTTCACCAGGGGAGGTTCAGGTTGGATATTAGGAACTGAAAGGGTTATCAGGCATTGGAATGGGCTGCCCAGGGAAGTGGTTGAGGCACCATCCCTGGAGATACTCAAAAGACAAACTGACATGGTGCTCAGGAATATGGTTTAGTGTTGGTGTGTGTGTCTTGTTTGTTTGTTTGTTTTTTATGGTTGGACTAGATGATTTTAAAGGTCCCTTCCAACCTAGGCGATTCTGTGATTCTGTGATCTCAGCACATGCTTCCCTTAATCATATCAATCTATGAATGGCTCAGATCTACCAGAAACGGGTCCAGATGTGAGACACTGCAGAGCTATCCTGCCTGGACAATAGATATGCACTGTTCTGTGCCCTTTTGTCATACAAGCCCACACAAAAGGCAAGAGACGACCACAGACCCATAAAAGTACTCACCTCACTTCATCCTCAAAGCTAGAGAGACACTCAGGGTGCTGAGGAGTATGGTCTGTAGGGCAATATTTCTGAGTATGGTTAGTAAGGCAATGGTGATGACCATTAGTCAGGGGGGCTAGGTTTGATTTTATGCACCAGCATGTTTTATACATTTTTAAACAAGTTCTATCATGCATATTAAGCAGAAAGTCATTTACTTGTTCAAAATCATGTTCTTAAATTTTAGAGTCATTTGTTTTCCAACAGTTATTGAAAGCATCTATCTAGAACTCTAGGGAAAACTGATCTATTAAAAAAAATAATTCATCTTGTCTATTCATATACCATAGTTTTTTTTTCCCCTCACCAGCATGCTCAAAGTAATAGAACGGTCTACTAACAAGTGGATTCTATGTAAAAGTATATATGTGTTTTATGCAAACACAGCTAACTCCATATAGGCAGATGAACAAACCATATAGGTCTAAAGGCATCTTGCTGTGGTATAAACTATGTTTCTCTAGGGAACAGAAGACAAAACCTTACCCTTAAAACATCTTCCTACACCTCAAACAGCTAACTCAACACAAGGAAACTCTTACTGTATGTCTGTTTCGATGATGTTTCCAAATAATCTTGGTCAACAGGACTACACAGACTCATGTGCTACTGGATGAGGGAGGCCAGATTATGAATGTGTTGGTCAGTAGCTGTGGTGGTGAAGAGCACCGATCAACTATTTCTCTCAAAGTGTAGGTATTTTCAGATTCAGGCCAAAAGAAAATGGCACTACAAATCAAAGCAGGCATGGAGTATAACAGATTGAAAAGGAGGCCTATACTTATAAGACAGAAATCTAGAGATTTTTGGGAAGTTTTGTAACAAAGATGTTGGAGTAGTGAGCCAGATCCCACGCTTTAATAATCCTACAAAATTCAAACTTTCAGCCTATAAAGAAGGCTAAATGCATTCAGCAGCTTATTTGTGATCCACTACTAAGTTGGAAGCAAAAGTTTTATAAAAATAAGAATCATGATAATATGCAGAATACACCAAATGTTTTTTACTAATGTACTAATGAAGGGTACACACTAGAGTGAAAAAGGAAAAACAAATTGAAAGATACTTGCATCTCACTTGACTTCAGCATGGCTAAAAGTTGGCCTCTGATGAGGACAGATGGTGAGATATGGGTTACTAGAATTTAGCATGCAGGAAGATGTGGCCAGTACAGGCACTCTTATCAACTTGTGATGCAATTATGATCAAATTTCCTGCTATGACTGTACAAGCAACACAAAAGAGACTTTTGTATGGGTTCTATTGTACAAATGCGATGAGACAAAGATGCATCAACTAGCAAAGGAATTAGATACATAATAATAGATTAGATACATAATAATTAGATTATTAGAAAATAATACAGTAAGACATCAACACATATTAATTTCAGAAATATGACAGAGCCACACAAAACATTTTGCAAATTTATAAATATTATGCTTATTACACCAAGCTTTCCATGCAAACTGGCTTGCCTGTTGCAACTCCTACAACAATTTAGAGAAAAACTGGGATGTCTCTCTACAGTTCCTATTTACAGCAAGCTGGTGAATATTCTGTGTCGCTATCGGGCCACATTCCAGTAACTTTCCTCTAGAAAGACTAAGAAATTACTAGGGGGAGGGAAGAGAAGATTGAACAATGGAATTTTCCACTTAGCCCACTTGAAATCAGCTTCGCTGAGCATTTTTTTTCAAGGCAAACAAAGACTATGCAATAGAGATTCCCAGAACCCTCAAAAACACCCTGCTACTAAAACCCTCCAAAGAAAACAGTAAAACAATGAATGCTTTTCAGTGTTTATCCATCTTTTCCATTCTACCAGACTTACACTTCCATGAGCTCATCAAATAAACATGAACTGACATGAATGCGAGTTATCATTTACAGGCTGAATATGCCTAAGTCAGCTGAAGGCAAGGGAAGATAATAGTGCTCAGCACCTTAGAGAAAAGAAACTTACAGGAAAATTATATACAGTAATACAGGTTTGCATCAGGCCTGGTAATTGTTGATAAGAGCAACTAAACCAAAAGCCAGTATTTTCTGGGGAAAATACCGTTTTTAAAAAATAAGTAATGTGACTAAATTACACATTAATGGTTCCAAATAACCAGCTGAAGAGCCTGCTGTACCAGTCCCTGTCTAAATACTTTTGTAGGATCACCCACTACCACACTTCATTCATATCCTTTACAATACCAAACGCTCTACTGACTGAAGGTTTCCACTGGATCAGAGAGATCTCTATTTTGTGAAACTAAATTCCAGCTCCAGTGTTTAATTTCCCTGTTGGTCTTGGCTTTGCTTTCACACCTTTGTTGCAACAGATTATTACCATCATGCCACTCACCTATGCATATTATACCCAGTGATGCACAATAATGCTAGTTTTAAGTATTACCATATAGGGCTGCACCTTTCTGCATTAGATGCAACAGATTCACATGAATTTCATACAGTTTCCCAAGGCTGTAGTTTTCTCTATACTTCTATTCAGGCTGGTGCCAAAAGAAATAGGACTATTCCCCTGACCGACCACTCTCGTCATCTTCCTTTCACCAATATTGGCATTTATGGGCTGTGCAGAGCCTCTCTGAACCAGCAGAGAATTCATCTGGCAGAAAACTAACCTGACCAGGAGAAGGCAACCCCCCACCTTTTCAGACTACGTATAGACTGATTCACCTTATTCACCATGCCCACGGGGGGGTGAAGCTATGAGCAACAAGAAACAGAAGAGAGAATAAGAGGCCAGCTGTCAGCATCCCCCTGACTTCGAACAGGCTGAAACAGCAACACAACTAGAGCCAGCTACATTGACATCATTCCTTCTCAGAAAAGAAACAAATAAACCACAAACCAGAAGTAGCTGCCAGTTTACTCCAAATTATGCGTGAAGAATCTTAATTTTAAAAACTAAACAAACAGTAAATTCACATGTAGAAGTAACTTTTCTTTAAAATCTGATTTTCTGACCATGTTATCAAATGCACTTTTTTTTTTTTTGCCAAGGATTAATGTTATGGCAGAATAATTTTTAACATACCAGCAAAATGTACAGTAGACTTTCTTATCTTCTACTACTGTAACAAAAATTATCACATACTTACCTAATATAGAAAGGTCAAAATCCTTCCTCGCTTCTCCTGCAGCACTGGTCACTACACAAGTGTACTGACCTTCATCTGCTACACTCGTGTGTGTCAAGCGGAGCGTTCTACCCCCTGAGGAGGAATCCAAAAAATGGACAATCATTAAAGTCCTGCTCCAACCAATACGCACCCAAATTGTCTGTGCTAGCTCTTAAATATTTCTGTACGTTTTGGTTGAATTTACAGCTATAATTTTTTTTAATGTGTTTTTTTTTTTTTTTTAACGCGCCTTGTTTTGTTGAACAAACAGTAAGAGAAAGTGACTGATCTTAGTCCTACTCCCATCATTTCTGTACGTCTGCTCAGGCCCGCAGCTCCTCGGTGCTTTTAGATCTGCACTTAACACTGATCATAGAATTCTTTCTAGTCAGTAACTTCCAAACTACCCTAACACATCTTTGTTTCCTCCAGAAACTACATTTAAGTGAAATTTGAGGCATCCAGACATTTTCTGAGAATTTCTGGAGGAAGTCAGAGACCAAAGAGAACAATTACTGAAAACTTCAAGACACATCTCTGGAGTTTGTGCAGAGAAAAATCAAACCTGCTCCACACAGGTGACTCAAACAGCATGCAGGGGTACAGTGCTGACATAATTCACTGATCAGCATGACCCTGTGACATCCACAGTCTCATTACTGGGATACGTCCCAGAAACTTACGTTCCTGGACAACTGCTTTGACGGAAGAAACTGCCAACCTGTTTAAAGGATGTGTCTCTGACCAAGGAATCCTACGTGCTGGAGGGAGGACTGTGAGACTGAGGAAGGCTCAGTTCTTGCAGCCTCATGTCACCCTGATCCCTTTGCCCATCCACACCCTGAACAAAGCCATCTAAGCAGCAAAATGACACCGATATCTGTCTGCAGGCAACTGTAACTTTCTCGGGTATCACATACCACAGCACACCCGGGGCTCTAGTGCTGAGGGCAGGATATAATTTTCTATATTTAACTAAAACTTAAGAAAAGCTTTTCTCCTTCTTAAAACTAGTAGGCAGATTAGTACATGGTCTGCAAGGAAAGCAGATAGAGTATGGTGGCTTTTTTTTTTCCTCTCTTTTTCTAAAGCATCGCCAAAATGAAACATCAGCATTGCATCTGAATTAACAGATTCAAAATTGCCAGTAGCATGTCCACACAATTAAATCATCTGCAAAGCCAAGTATGTTTTCAATCAACAGAACCAAAAATCTTGTTTTGGCAAAGCCTTTTACCCCTTAAATTTGTCAGGGTGGGAGGGTAGCGGGTTAGGGGGTAGAATTTGTTGTTGTTGTTGGGTTTTGTTTTTTACAGCTGTACAAGCACAAATAAAATTCCGAATGCCATGCTGGTTACAGTTCACTACCACAACATGTAGTTTTCTGAAAAGCTGTACAAAAGCACAAACTATGCTGGAAAACAAAGCACTGAATTCTGGCCTGCTTCCCTACTCCCACTGCAGCTAACATTCAGAGACAATAAACATCTTTTTGTCTCTCACCCTTCCTGACTCTGCAATCCAGGTGGTGATATTAGTGTGGGTGTAGAAATCAACAGACAGAAGAGAAACAATCAAGCCCAGAAGAAATTATTTTTGTTGATGGCAACTTTGCACAAGGAGCAATGCATACCAACTCAGATAGTCAGATTTATGCCAGATAATAATCAGACACCCACTCCTTTTTCCATGTGCCATACGTAAAAATGGGAAAGCAGAAGACAGGACTACCTAGAATGTTAAAAGCTACACTGATGAAAGAAATCCTGAAAAATTCCAGCTTCAAATCCAGTCTTAACTGAGCTTCTGAACACCTGCCAGTTCCTTATCTGTCTGATAGTTTTCCTGTATCCATGCTGTAAGATTGCTTGGCTTTGTATGGTGGCTATGTCAAAGTATTAGAAACTTCATCAAATCTTATTTTCATGAGATTTCTAGCTGTGAGTCGCAAACCCAAGATCAAAGAAACATCTCATTTGTTGTCTATACACCTCAGTCATAACCAGATACTTAATTACTTCTATGTGCTCCACGCACCTACTCTCCAGACACACGAAATCAACTCCAAACATATTACCTGATTGGTAGACATTTTCTCTCTGTAATCTCAAGGGCTGCTAACTCAATTTTCTATTCTAAACACAAAGGTTTAATGTCACTGTAGCTGCCAGTCAAGTCACTCCCCTATGGTACTCTGAAGACCAGATTCAGTTCGCTCCAAGGCCAGGAAGTATTTACATGCATTAACTCCTGAAACTCATGAACAGGTTTACCTTTCTTTTTATATACAGACTCACAGAAATTATATGTTTTGTTTACTGTCATATGCATTCATTTTCTCAAAGATTTTATCTTTAAAGGGTAAAATAACTGTGAAGAGGAAGCAGCAGAGAAAACTAATCAAATGAGAAAGCTAATGCAGTATACGTGACGGCACTGACAATGTTACCATCTGACATATTTCTGAAAATAAGCATTGGACTAACAACCACTAACAGCCAGAATTATTATTAATTACCCCATGTCACAGACCAAACAGTTACCATGGGTTTGGCCCATATACATAAAGTCTGGTAGCAACTTTAAAAGTTTACATTAGCTATTCACCAGGCACTCCAGCCAATCTGACCCCATTTACTGAAAAGCTTGGTATCACCCAAATTCTCTTCTTTCCTTGTCTTTACAGAGTATTAAACTAAATCTTCTTTCATGTGACATACCCGCACTATAGACGGAGAGGGCCCTTCATCCCCTTCTTTTTTTTTAAAAAAAAAATAAACACTTGACAGCTTTTTTACCTGAGAGGATTCGCATTGAGTTGTTCAAAGTGACAGGCCATCCATTCTTGAGCCATGTTATTGATGGCAAGGGAATTCCTGAAGCTTCACAAACCAGAGATACGGGATTCTTCTCCACAATGCTGATGTTTTCAGGCATCTGTAGGTAACCAGCAATGCTTGGGGGAACTACAGAAAAGAGTAAAGAAAAGGCATACTTCAGAACAAATAAAAATTCATTTTGCTCTCAGAATACCCTGTCATCCAAATAATAATTCACTGAAGCTAAGATAAACTCGGCAAGTGAAGAGCTGCAAGACTGAGACATTTAATACTATATGTTAAGAACACTTTATTACTGTGTAGCAGAATGGAAAAATAAAAATTAAATTCTATCAGTTCTATTACTTTCATTTTACAGCTTAAGACCCCTAGTGAACAACAGTTTATAGTAGTTCTGTCCATTCTACACTAATTATAATTTCCAGTATCTAATGAAACACCAGGGAAAATTCTAACACTGACAGAATTACCTGTTTTTTCTAATGGAAAGAACAACCCCCTATTAAAATAACTACCAGAAATGTATTTTTAGCTTTTCTTTGCTAGGAGTAAGAATATTTCCACTTTGGAACCAGTTCTGCACTTCTACAGTTCATATTTTAGAACATAAAGCCTGGGATCAAGAACTGACCAACACCCTCCAGCACTCTGAGTAGGCTGAGGAGGTTTTAAGTTTCTTTTTACTACCCAGAAGTTTGATAATACAGTATAGCAAGCATTCCAAATAAAAAATATATATACATAAATAGAACTAATAGATAATTTAGGCCTCTCATTTTCAATAATGAGAATTCCTGTGTTTACTTTCACAGTAAAACATGAATGTTCAATGTTCAATGAAGCATAACAAATCATATGTAAAAGAATTACAGCGGTTATAAGATAACATGATGTTCCGAACAACTCCATCAAGTCAAATCATAGAGATTAATTACAGTTGGAGGTACCATCTTTAAATTCTCCTGATTGTGTAAAATGAGGGAACCTGATAATTAGTCACTTGAGATACTGGCTATTCTCAGGTAACTACCCTCCAGTAGCGGCCTCTCACACGGTGTTCTTGGTTAAACCTTGATCTCTATCTCCTACCATAGAACATTTCTCACCATGACATCCACCCCAATATTGTATAAAATTACACTGTATCTTGGTTTTCTCCTCTCAGGAGATGGAGCAACTGTGGGTGCATTGATATTAACAGGGACAGAGGTAAAACTTTAAAGTTATAAAACTGGATTTGGATTTTTGTAACAATGCAATTGAAACTCCATCATCGATCTGCAACTGAAACTGCACCACACGTAAAGCCTGCAATTTATTTATTCAATGCATTTATTCACACAACTATTTCTTGGGTATCCTTTGCTGAACTTAAAGGCCTAATTTGTTTCTGTTATGCCTACCCTATTTTTCTCATACTCACCGTGAACATTTAAATCGTATTTCCTGTCAGACAGCCCTGCCACATTGGCAGCAACACAGACATAGCGGCCAGTGTCCGACACCTGGGCATTTTTCAGTTGAAGAAAGTGACCGTCATGAAGTATCGTTATGTCCCTTCCACTGACCAGCACACGGCCATCCTTCATCCACGTTATTGCTGGTTCTGGAATGCCCTGTACCTTGCACTCCAAGGAAATTTCATTTCCCTGAGTGACGACAACTTCTGATGGGTGGCCACCACTGTTTAATATCACTGGTCGAACTATGAGAGAAAATGAAACACAATTTAGAAGTCAACTGGAAGCTACCATTTCAGGATCTTCACTTGGTTCTGAACAGAGCAGCAACCAAGTCTTCATAGCCTTTTCATAAAGAGCAGTGATTGTGGGTTACTGCTGGCAAATCAGTCAGGGGCACTCTGCAATCCATAGCATTTTCCACAGGGCTGAGAAAAGACAAATAACCTCCCCTCTTCCCAACCAAAAGTAAAAATGTTTTTTAAAGGGTAACTTACAGGCTTTTATTAAAATGCAAACACACACACACACAAAAAATTAAAAAGAGTGCTCCAAAATGCTTAGAATAGATGCTATCAATCCATTCAGCTATCTGAAGATTTTCTCTTTCATGGAATTGTTTAAAAATACCTCCTTTTATTGCTGACAGAAATACAGAATTTGTAGTAGAACTGAAAAATCTAAATTCAATTAATTGTTATCACTACTACAGTCTGGTGACAAGTTTACATTACAACTTGTAAACCTAAAGGTTTACATAGTCATGCGTGGTCAAATGCAGTTTCAACAGGTACATGCAATGGCTTGGACAAGCTCCGAGTCCAAAGAGTCGGAGTTTTAATTAGTTAGCATTCTTCTTGGAGTACCCTGAAATTGTTCTATAGCTAGACATTACTCTCTGAAAATCCTGCAGCTTAACATCACTGTATTGATAACACTTCTATAACATAACTCTATTTCAGAATGGGTAAACTATGAATAGAATTTATCAAGGTGACTTACCGTATACTTGCAAACTGTATTCTTTCTTTGCACTTCCAGCTATATTTGATGCAATACACGTGTAAGATGCAGCATCAGACTTTTCAGCGACTGAAATCTGTAGCTGTCTGCCTCCAGATAATATCCGCACCCTTCCCAAGAGCTCAGCCACCAGTGGAGAGCCTGTAAGAGACATTCTTTCAGATAAAAACACAAAAAATGGTAATGAGCTTGCTCATGTGGTGTAAAGTCCACTGGCTCATTTAAAAATTACTGAGCTAGACAATTATCTATTTTATAATTGCTCTATCAGAGTTTTTCTCAGATATCAGAAACTTCACGCAAGCAGATTTTGAGGACTTCCCATGTGAATTGCTGACTTCCCGACATACAGCCACCTGAGCTAAAGCACAGGAACTCTCACCACACTCCAGAAAGTTTTGGGCACTTCCACTGAGCAGGAAATTCAACGCTTTCAGTAAAGTTTGACCCATTGGCCAGTATATAATCATCTCACCCACCACAGCCAGCGCTTAGAAACATATAATTTAATCTGCACAGCCGGACCGTCTGTGTACTATGTGTTGCATAGCACATGTGCATACACTTCTGCCCAGGAAATCCTCAGCAGAAATGTGACAGCAAAACAGTATTACATTCTCTGAGCAGACTTTTCAATCGCGGAGACCTCAGATTAGGCAACTATCTTCAGCTTTATAAGCCTCAGAGAGAATTCGTGACAAAAAGAATACACTGGCCATCGAAAATTCGTACAAGCTGCATTTTCATTTCCCACTTTTGCATTTAAAATCCCGTCTATGAATATGTGCACCAAATGTCACAGGCGACAAAAATCTCAAGTAACATTTTAAACCATACTACTTTCTAACCACCTTTCTAGACTTTCCAACAGGTTCAAGTTTATATTCTGTCATTAAGCATATAAACTTTGGTCTTCCAGTATGTTATCAGAACATGTGATACAATGCTTTTTTGCCTTCCAAAAGACAGGATTTTAAAAGAACTTGATAAAATTCATCCTCTCTGAGTATTTTATGCAGTAAAAAAAAAAAAAGTGTTTCATACTTAAAATTTGTTCTTTCCACAAGCCAAAATTAATTAAGGGAGCTACATACCACACTGTATTCTGCCTTCTAGAAAAACACAGATCAGCAAGATCAATTAATAACGTAAGAATTGTCATACTTGAGTAGTTCAGTATCTTACTTTGTCTAATAGTCTGTCTCCAGCAGTGCCCATGCTTAAAAGAAGCTGTTAAAAATACCTGCTTTTGTCTATTGATTCATTAGAAGGTGTTTGTCAATGTTACTTTAACCTCTAAAGCAAAAAGGTGTGCAGACTACTCTTAAACATTAAAATGGGATGAAAGAAAGGTTCAGTAAATCCCAAAAGCAATTACAACAGCTAGGTGTATTTTCACCACTTGGCAGTATGCCATGGCTGAAAATTAAAAATTAAAAAAGTTAAAAAAAAACAAACCCAGACGATACATCTGTGTTGTGCAGTGGATCATAGGGCAGAGACCCTCGACTCAGCAGCACCAGACTTCACAGCGACTCACAGCCCTGACAGCTGGGATCCACAAATCAGTCTCGGTGTCTTGCTGCACCATCATAAATAAGCATATTGAGAGGGATCAAGTGTTTCACTGACTGTTCATTTTTAAGCCAGCTCAGAAATATCTACACTGTGCTTCCCGTGCACGCCTTTCAGAATAATGATGCCTAATCCAAGCACAGATGAGAGAGAGAAGGAATAATCTACTACAGTAGTTCATTTTGCTCAGTATCAGGACTGTTTAGCTATTTGCATGTTTCAACTCCTGAGAACACAGAGGGAAAAAGAAAAACTGGCAGGTCAGAGTTATCACATTTGCTTTATAAAACAGACAACAGGTGGTTACTGACCATTCTTTTTCCAGGTAAGACTGGGTGGTGGGATGCCACTAGACTCACATACGAGGCTTATCAAGCTCCCTTCAATTACAGTCAGTTGAGAGATGTTATCCGAGTCATAAATACTTGGTGACACTGAAAAGGAATGCCAAATAATTGCAGCATTTGAAACAAAATATTATCAGCCAACAGTAAGACCCAAATGACCCTCTCACAAATTTGTCCCATTATGCTCTGAAGCAATTACAAGGATTGTATTCTCTTGCTGCCAATGCAACCCAGTGCCTGGGTAGGGAGTAATGTACTTTTGAATGACTGCATCTACCCCTCCAGCTTCTGAGGTCGGGTCCGTGCATAGGCTCTATTTCTGGCTGACTTTTGAATGGCCTTCACAGAACAAAGCCATTTCTGTGAATTATGTAAACTGACTCCAGCTCCACGAGCCTGTCTCATTCATGGCCTTAGCTCCACGCACAGATATCATTATTAGACAGACAGTGAATTTTAAACTTCAGCCCAACTTTTTCCTTCAAGTTTTTCCTGCAGGAACACACTGGCTGCCCCGACCAACACTAAGGACCCCACCCCTTTGATTGCCCTACTGTATCAGAGTGCCAGCTTTGCTCTACAGCTCTTTGACTGTAACCCAGCTGCAGACAAAAGAGACCACTGTTTTCACTCTGATTCTCAAAGCCTTCAATAACTTCAGTCACTAGGGAAGGGATAATTGCCTTCTTGAAATGGGGGAACTATTTTTCCTGATGAAAATAGGGTAGGCAACACTTGAAAAGAAACCAAAAAAAGCAGAGGAAAATATAGGCTGAAAATGGGAAACAAAATCTCACTAGTGAATAACTTATCCAACACTTTTTTCTTTTTTTTTTTTTTCACATGACAGTAGACAGCTTCTCCTTCTGATACTTCAAACTCTTTATTTATCAACAACAAGACATATGGGCTTCAGAATGACTGACTACAAAGGGCTTTATTGTACTGTACTGGCTTCAACCTTTTATTTGTCCTGCTTCTAGCAAAAAAAGTTTGTGCCATTGTCTAAAGAGGTACGTCTTACATTGAACACATGGGCTGGCTCCTGGAACCAGAGTTAGCTCTTGGGACCTCACCAATCCTCAGAAGTATGTATTTCCTGGATTTAAAACTTAAAAATATGGCAAGCAGCACTTTTTGTCCCTGGGTGTAAACAAAGACTATAATTCTAAACACTTATCCACAGATGACTTTCACAGGCACCTTTTGGTTTCTATTAAGTTTATTCCATCAAAGCTGTTAACTAGCCAAAAATTATCCCTCCTCTCAAAATCCTACTGAAATGGTCTCATTACACAAAAGAACAAATCCATATCCCTCCTGGAGTAAAGGTCCTCTGTTACACTGCAGATCTTACAAGTCTGGGAAGGGAGAGATGAGGATGATATGCACAGTGAATGGGTATATGCTTTAGTATGGGAGAACTGCATGGTCTTCCATGGTACTACAATATCCAGCTCTAATTTAAACACCAGGAATATTTCTTTTTAATAAATAATGGCAGAATGCTGTGCTAAAAATTGTAGTTTTATCGTTACAAACCCTGTTATATTGTTCTAGTCTTGCACTTTCAAAGCAAGAAATTAATTTGTAATAGCAAAAAAAAGCACATTTCAATTTGCTTGTGGGAAGAAAATGATGGTGCAAAAAAACCCACTCAAAACCAATTATTAAAATAAATGTCCGAAGCCACATTCATCATCCAGCCATAGAAAAATTTTACTAGAGCTATGTTTATGATTCAGCGCTGATAACTTTGCAGAGTAAATAAAGCTAGGTAAAACCAGCTTTTATTCATCTGAATTTCCACACTTCAGCATTTTAAAAAGTGGAAAGTTGGTAGGTTATTTTAAATGGCATTAGAGTGCACAAATAGGAGCTACGGATATAAAATTAGCCAGTTATAGTTTTAAACGACTATCACACATGCAAAACCAGCCTGACAAAGACCTACGAAGTAGCTGGTATTAATTTAGAATGAAACTGAAGCAATTTGGAAAACGTGCACTTTCTGGGGCTGTTAAACTACAGCAAATATAATAACATCTCCCTGCATGAACCTTGGCAATTAAATGTTTATGAACTACAGAAAATTTTAGCATCTCACATTATGATTTCCCTCTGAGCTCTGTTTCCATTCCTGGAATAAGCTTAATAAATCTTACCCCAAATATTGACATTATAGTTCTTTTCAGTTTTCCCAGCAACATTTGTCGCTTCACAAGTGTAACGGCCAGTGTCTTGTACTTGAGCTTCTTCAATCTAGGAAGAAAACAAAAACCTAGATTTCTTCTTACATTATTATACATGAAAATTGCAGGGAGAGGTTGTTCAGGTTGAAATTGTTATTTTTACATCTGTATCTTTAAATATTAATAATACAGTATTACTTCTGCAAAATCTGTATGCAAACATCTAGACATCTATGACCTCCCTCACTACTTACCCACTACTCTATTGCACTGGCAGGCCTAATGCTATCCAGCCTCTAATGGGGATCTAGTGCCTTCATGGTGGGCACACTCCAGAGAAAGCAACCGCCTCCAGATCCTGACCACCCTGCTTACCTTCAGTACACTTCCATCTTCAGATATGCTAAGACCTGGCTTCTTCAGCAAGGGTCGTCCATCTTTGAGCCACGTCAGCACAGGTGGGGGAATAGCATTGCTCTGGCAGAGCAGCTCTACTGCTTGGCTGATGAGCACAGAGACGTTTTGTTCCTCTCCCATGATGTTTGGTGGAACTACAGCAATAAACCAAAACAAAGGACCTTTGGGCATTACTGACTTCCCAGAGTATACACACTAGGGAGTTAACAGTCTTCATTTAACAAAATTAAAGTGGTAGTTACTACCTTTCTCACACACAAGTCTCCTTTATATCGCAAAAAGCATCAGAATAATTTTTGTTACTTACAGAATAATCTTTACACAAGCTACATGCTAGTGAGATATCAGCTACAGAGAAACCATGTAGATCAGCCAAGACTGGGAAGAAAAATACTTGAAACATAGCTAGAAAGGAAAATCATCAGTATATGAAGAATGGGGAAGTACATTCCTGCTAAAAAGAAAAAGAGCTAATGAGTAAAAAGATTCACAAGATAAGAATCAGACCAATAAGCTGAAAATGTCTTAAACTTTTCCAGCCAGTGCCAAGATGGACAATCGACATTAAGGACAAATCTAAGAAGAATTTTGTCTATTTAGAAGACAGAAGGTTCCAACCAAGCCAAGTGAATGGGTTAATGATCTAACCATCAAGTCACAATCTACAATTACTTTATTATCTATCTCTTTTGTGTGGTATCTGCTAGCTAATTATTGCAATTGTTGGCAGAGAGCACTATATTTAGATTTGGACTACAGTTTCAGCCATAATGTCCTTTTTAGACTATTATTTCCAAATTACAGAGTAGAAAAACCAGCTTTTGGAATTAAATTTTTCTGTATGGAATTAAAAAAATGCTTCTGGGCATTTAAATTGAAAACTATTAGCTGTTCTTGAATAGTGTCAAGATTCAAGAAAACACATTTCCCCCCCCCCCATTTTTAAGATTATTTGTGTTTTCACAGTCATAAAAACAAAGCAACTGAGAATTAAACCTTGAAACAGAGGAAGTCCATAATTTTCCATGGGGAAAGTGTTTATGGCTGGAGTGAAAAAGAACATGGAGGAAATATTAGACTGACAGGTTGAGCTTAAATGAAACAATTAAAGACCGAAAACTGTTTGCCATCTATGGTTTTGTATCAGTATTCATGGCTGAACCAAACATCCCTTGGTACAGCATGCAGCCAAGAGGAAACCTTCTGAGACTCCGAGGGAAGCCTGGAGTCATTGACAGAACACTGCCATATTAAGAGTTTTAAAGTGTATTGGTATCAGACACACGCTGACTTGGAAAACAACTGGAGTGGAGCAGGCTATCGTGCCCTGCACTGCTGCTGCTTATCGACAGCTCTCTGCCAGAGGTTTGTGCCCTTAGTGGCATATATGTTCTTAAATCCTTAAAGCAATTCATAGGGATTCCCTCTCCTATCATTTCAAAACATAAAGCATGTTCATTTTAAACTCTTGCCATTAATCCAATGTCAGATTTGCAATTAAAATATTTACAAAATCAAAACACTCCTAGCAAGTATTACTTTGTTTGTCTGGTTACACATACCCAGTGGGATTTTTATGCTTGTTGTGTACTAAGACTGTTCAGTTTGCCCCAGAAAAGTTGTCCAGGGCCAAATATAAGAACCTTTATTGTCACATTTCCTTCGCTTTTTAGTTGTGCAATCCATTACTCCAGAAATTGCGTGTCTGCACAAAATACTAGGGTAAAAAGAAGGGAAGCAGTGGGACTGTCTGTGAGAAATACTCTGGACTTCACTCGGAACACAAAGATACTGAATTAATTAGCACACATGAGATTATAAAATGTCCCAAAGTGGTACTCAGTAAACCAGCAGTACAGTTCTCAAGATGTCCTGAAAAATAACATTAACAATAAAGCTTTGTTTTTCTTGCACAGGAAGTACTAAGCAGAGCAGCTGATTTCACAGTTTGGAAATAATTTAGGGAAAAGTCTGGTCTCTGTGGATAAGAAATACAGTAACTGAAAAAAACTCTGTTTATCTTACTTTCTTTGTAGAATTCACAAAGGCCCAGATTCTTTATGAGTGTTATGGAACTGCAAGTTGGAAGCTGATCCATTACTGCAGAAGGCAAATTTATTTCCAAATACTTTTCCACCAATTACTTTTCCTCTCAGCTAAATGAACTGTAATGTGGTCAAAAGGAAACTAAGTTTATGAATTAGAGACAGACAGACACTAAAGCGTTTGTTTCTGAAGGAACAGGGTTTAAAACTAATCTAATTATGCTTGTGGTAACTATATGTTACCCAGATTGTTCCAACACCTAGACTGACTCAGCGCACTGCACATTTCTAACCATCTCAGCTCCAACTGCACTCCAAATTATTTTCCTCTTGTGACATCTTAATTAGATTACCACTATAAGGCAAGTCCTAAGAGTAGTATTACTTTTTGGTGACGATCTCACTCAAGATGGCCCTGCAGCTGAGCTCAACCCTGGCCAGCTCCTAATACAATAGTAATTTTAAACATACACAATTCTAATCAACTCTTAATTTCATCTAGCTAAAATGGACAGAGGTTCCAGAAAATAAAAGAGAAATAATTAATGCATCCATGCCACTTGAGTGGTTATGTACACATAAACAAAGGGGCCTTGATATTCCTTGTTCTAGACTTCTAACTCTCTTGCAAGATTTTCCAGATTTCTGCTCAGGATTGTTATCAAGCTGGAGACTGGCAGAGCCGTAACAGTTCTCTCTCCACTGACCTACTGAAAGCAGAAGCAAACCCACAAAGATTCTCCAATTCCAAAACCCTCTCTCCACATCTGGTACCATTAGATTTCTAAAACAAATGGCAGACCATTGTTCGTTTGAGTGCACCCTCATCAAGTGTGTCAATGACACCAAGCTGTGTGGCATGGTTAACACTCTGGAGGGAAGGGGTGCCATCCAGAGGAACCTGAACAAGCTTGAGAAATGGGCCCGTGTGAATCTCATGAAGTTCAACCAAGCCAAGTGCAAGGTCCTGCACCTGGGTCATGGCAATCCCAGGTACAAATACAGGTTGGGTGGAGAATGGCTGGAGAGCAGCCCTGAGGAGAACAACTTGGGGGTGTTGGTGGATGAGAAGCTCAACATGAACTGGCTATGTGCGCTGGCAGCCCAGAAAGCCAACTGCATCAGACAACTCTATCCTGGGCTGCCTCAAAAGAAAAGTGGCCAGCAAGTCTGGGGAGGTGGTTCTGCCCCTCTGCTCTGCTCTCGTAAGACCCCACCTGGAGTACGGATATTTACTTACACACACACACACACCTCTTCATCCCTTCGCCTTCCATTATGGGTTGGAGCAATTTTTATTCAGTGTTGCTAAAGGTCTAGGCCACAGCGTGTTTAATTAAAGCTCCATGAACAGTTCTCATGACCAAAAAAAAAAGCAACAACCCCAAAAAACAACAACAACAACAAAAAACCCAGAGTTCTGTCAGAAAATCTCACCATAAACTCTGAGATCAATATCTCTTTGGCTCTCGCCTGCAGCATTGACTGCAACACAGGTGTATTTTCCTGTGTCACTGATCTGAGCACTACTCAATGCCAAGACTCGGCCCCCAGACAGAACCTGCAATACAAGCACAACATATTCAGCATGCATGCCTCAACGTAAAACACAAACAGAGAGAACTATTAGGTTCCATTTAAAAATTAAATACTTGCTTTGCCACTGCTTCCCACCATCTCTCCATTCCCAACACTCTTCCCTGCTCTCTGTAGTTCTCTTTTGATTGAGATTTGCAAAAGCAGAAGTCTAACATCATGCAAGTCCCTAGGGAACTCCTGGCAGTCACAATTCTTTGGAGGATCTTGACATTCCTCCCTCTTACAAGTTTCAAACATTTTGTCTGTGTCCTGAGTTGTCTTCATGGTATACAAATTTCCCCTCTTGCCTTTCAGATCATAAAATTAGCTTTCATAAAGCAATCATGCCCTCTCCTTTTAATTCTGAAATATCTCCTTACATCAGTGGTTGGTCTTTTTTTCTGAATTACTATTTTATGTAATGAGAGATTACGTGATCTTGAGCTCTATGGATCTCTTCAGCATAGGAATATGGTCCAATTTCCTCTTCTTGCCAGTAAGTGAAAAATTTGTTGATGCAGACTCTTACTCAGCATGAAATCAGTTCAAAGGACCACCTTATTTCAATATATCTGTGTCTTCCACTTCACAGAGTAATTACTGGAGCTAAACTCGCACCAATAACCTAGAGCAAAAAGCTCTACACTTTCATTCCAAATCCTCCAACTTATTCTGTTCCAGTAAACCGCACCGGCTTAAAAGCCTCCTACCACAAAAGGAAATAGCACAGATAGCAGGATTTGAAACCAGTACCTGGAGTCCATTGCTAAAGCTGGAAACGGGGCTACCATCTTTTAGCCACGTCAGAATAGGTGCTGGGATGCCTCTTGCTTCACACTCCAGTCGCACTAGGTTATTAACCACCACTGTCACCATGTCACTGCCGTCAGAGATTGATGGTGGGACTGAAAAAAACAAAACAAAATAAAACTGAAACAGCTAACGTAAGAGTATTAATCATAATGAAATTAAGTGGGATGGCTTACTTTTGGACATTATTTTTCTTTCTGCAAGGCACTACACTACTGGAAAGATTTCTCATACTACTTGTATGGAACTCTTGTAATTTATTTGCTCTGTGCCATATCCCACTTTTTCTTCGCACAGGCAGTCAGATAACTTCAATAAAACTACTGTGAGCAAGGGAAGCAGGACTGGGCTCACAGTCCAGAGGACAGCTGCAAAACCCAGGAACCAGAACATAGAACGAGAAAATACTAAAAATATTATCGTATTCTATTTAGAACTTCTGAAAGGCATTAAGAGAGGTGACGATTAAGGAAAGTTTATCATATAAACTGCACAAAGCAAATACATACACAGAGTAATAAACTGGCCTTGCTGAGCACATGTGAACGTTTTAGACTATATAACACCTGCCTATCTGATGATAAGAAACATCTTAAAGGAATATCTCAAAACACAGATTTTGTAGGCCTATGTTAAAGGAGGAGTATTAAAGAAGAATTAAAAAAAGGAGATGTTGTGTTTATCATGAGAATCAGAGCAATTTTATTTGCTCCTACAACTAATAATTCCATAATAAAGGTTTGCAGTCAGAAACAGTACAAAGTCAGTACAAAGAGATGACAATGCTGTGATCTAATCACATATATTCTTTGTAAGGAGAAAAATGTCCAAAATTCTGTACTGAAAGTCAGATTCCTTAATAAATTCAGCAACTTCTAACAGCCCATAGCTCAGAATACCTACTCTTAGATAAATTCCAGTAATAGCAGATATGACAGAAAAAAAGGCAACTGTGATTTTATAATCCCTTTTTACACACACAGAGTTTCCCTGTTTCACTGCAGTAGTATCCATTGTTCTCAAATGCCTGAAAGTTATAGTGATGAGAAAGAAGTGGAAAAATTAATACAATGAAATCATATGAATATACTGAACTGGAATTCCACCTGCTTCCTTCAGTAGGCCTGCCTCGTTCCATTGGATGTTAAAACTGCAATATCAAGCATTGTTTTTAATGCAAAAAAGATCTGGTAATTTCTACTATAGCTACTGCATCCACAACACTATTAACAACAGAAGTTGTTGAATACGATCAGTGATCGACCAACATAGGTGCTCATTCACAATGCCAACCACTATACAGAAATCCAGAGCAGGCTTTCAGTAAATGCAGCATAACTTTCTGTACTTGAGACTTCAGAATCTGTTCTCCGTTAAGTAGCCATTCTTGCTTTCATTAACAGAGTGGAAAAAATCTCAAGTTTTCTCAAAACTGATAAACCCTAATTAAACTGGATGATGAAGTTGCTCATGATAAATTCAAAAAGCACTGCACTGTAAGCCTGGCATGATGCAAGTTGAATTAAGTAGGCTCACGCATAGGTGTTTCAGCTTCCTTTGATGCAATTAATTCTGGCTGTCACTGCATATATTCTTTTCTGGAAGGGGAAACAGTTTTATGTGTCTAATTCAGAAAGTATTACTTCCCTAGAAAACTCCAGACATATTAACTAGAAGCCCATAAAGAGACACAGATAGACTTAGGAGTTATTTTTCATTTTTCGGTTTAACCACAATAATTAACTTGGCTCTAACTATTTCCCAGGAATTAATCATTGGGTGGGGTTAATTGCCTTTGACCATGTCTTGAGCCATCACTTTTTCCCATGATAGTCATTAATTCCATGGAAACATACTGCTCAATTCATTATTTGTTAATCAATATTAATAGGAACTACATACTCTGAACGCATCTCAGCTGAGGACACTGTGCCAAATTTAGGCCACAGTTTTGCATGGAAGACTCCCATAGAAAACCTACTACATGCATATGCATGTATCAAAGATAAGAATTTGGATTACAGCCCCATCCAAAAGTCACTGAAATCAGTGGAAAAGCTCCAGTTTGGCTTTTGATCAGATGTCTCATGTCTGCAAACACCCACACTTCCACTTCATCTTATTAGACACAGTACATTTTTCTTTAAATCTCTTGGATTATGAAAGAGCATTTGATCTTTGTCCTTTCTTTATCAACTGCAACCTTTAAAGTCATCTACAGTAAAACCCAGCAATTCTAAGGCCTTCCAAATTGCTGAAGTGATAACATAAATGCCTTTTCCACAAATCTGGTGCCTCTGCTCATTCTTCCTAGAATCTACTTCCCCTATCACATTTTCCTAATTCAAAACATGTATTCTAATATTGCTGAAAAACAGAAGAGAGAATTTTCTTCCCTCTGACCACCTGTGCCATATCTCTTCCAGTATGATGGTGTGATGAGCGACAGTAAGTGCGCTAAGCAGACCTGAAACTTGAAAAGAGCAAAGGTGTTTTTTGTAAGTTTTTTTTGTAAGCTTTATAATACTTACCATGTACCTGAAGACTGTAAAACAACTCAGCTGTACCTGCTGTGTTGACTGCCACACACTTATAAATGCCAGTGTCAGAGATCTGAGCACCCTCAATCTGCAGAACCTGCCCTCTGTTCAGAGAAGTGGCGCTGGCAGAACTAGTAAGTGGACGATTATCTTTGTACCATGTGATAGCTGCATCATGAAAGAAAAAAATGGAAGAGTTGCCAAAAATACCCCCATTACAAAGGGACAAACTTTCAATCTTTCCATCTAAGTTTTCAGATACATAACATCAACGTTTACAAACCAATATTGATATTAATCATAATTAATAACAATAAAAAGCAGAAGAAAATGAGGAAATTGGTAACATTTGTACAGAATACCGGCTATACCTAGAGAATTCAATAGCAAACTTGAAACCATCATCCATGCACACCATCTATTAATGAAATAAATGTTCTGAAGTTAAAAAATTATCACACAAAGCATACTTATAAAGGATTTCCTTATCTCGTACCAAGGCCAACAGCAGCTGTTTAAAAATCTGCAATAAAAGTATATATAATTTTTCACTTTTTTCCATAAAGTATTGCTACATTAAACCGAACCACCTGGGAAAGTTTACAGAATCAAAATGCAACCAACCAAGTTAAAGTTCAACTGGCAGGTTGAAAAACTGAAAATAAGGCTCAGAAAACTGTCATTACTCCAACAGAAAATTTTATAGGAACTCGCTAACAGAATCCAAGGACCTTTTTGCATCTCAGCCAAAAGATGGCACCCTCCATCAGCAGAATGTGTAACTAATATTTTACTGGCACTTCACTACTCAGTTTGATGAAACTGCTGCTTACTGAATCATTTTCTGTAGCACAAAAGTTTTCTGTGAAAAACACACATTCAAGAAGTAATCTGGCCTGACTGATGAACAGATTCTAGAAAAAATGATTCTAGAAAGTAATACTCTGCTGAGAATTAATTCTTTAAAAGGTGGAGAAGGTGAACCTGGATGAGTACCTGAAATTTAGTAACACCTTTCTCCTGGAAATGAGACTATCGTCAGCACAAGAATAAATTGCTATGCCAGGTATAATATACTACTCATACACTATTCCCCAAGTTTTGCTGTACAAACTTATTCTCATATTAAGATGGTATTTTTATATCCCATCAAAAGGTGGGAACAAAAAAAACCACATTGCAAAAAAGGCAATAAAATTTTACCTGCATATCCCAACAACAAGAACAAAAAAACAATAACTAACAAAAGACCTAATCCAAAAATCCTAGCACTGAAAGAAACTCAGCAATGAAGTATCTAAAATCCAGATTCCTTTAGATTTTTTTTCAGTTCAGAAACAATTCAAAATATCCATCAGTCTAAACAAGAGCCAAAGTCCTTCAGCTCTCACTTGGGTAAATGTCTCTGATTTCTATAGGAAACTTTCCTTCAAAAAAGAAAGAGGGGGGGGACCCTAACTCCATAAAATGTAGGGAAAATAAAACACAGACAGACATACATGGCCTAGTTTTCAAAGCTCAGAATATAAGGAGCACCAACAAATTCATTAGTATAATTTATCTTCAGGGAAAAGCACAGAAAGCACTTTACACACACAGAAAATCTATTTATTCTCACAGGCAAAGGGTCCAGATCAAACAAAGAGACTCCTATTAGTTCCAATAAACTTTAGATAAGGTCCTAGAAACGAGCACATTTGACAGGCAAACTCAATACACAAGGTATTGTTTTAAGTCTGCCCTACACTATAAAATATTGACTTGACAGGGGAAAAGAGTGGATGTGTTTAAAACATTTAGCAGAAGTCAAACAGTATTTTTGTCTATAGACAGGGCATCTCTGTACACACAAGGGAGTAGATTATTCTCGTGTTTTTCATTCATTTAAAAATGGTGGGTATTACTGAATTCCTCAATACTTCATGTCAGCTGATAAAATGATATTTCCCATTATACATAGCATTTAATAGTGCCTAGCTAGTTTAAAAACCACAGGCTTAACTGCACATTCTGAATACCCGTTACTTTTAAAAGACACGTAAAAGTGAAAACCTTTTATCTGCTTCATGTTCTCCAAGGTGCATGTGCATACCTGGCAGAGGGTTCCCAGACGCTCTGCATTCAAGATGGATCGGATTATTCACCACCACTGTTTCATTTAACATTGTTCCTGCATCTTCCAGACTGGGTGGTTCTGGGAAAAGACAAAGGCATCAGGTTTTCATTAATCCAGCCACCCAGCTAGCAGAACATCTGATCACAAAGTAATCTGCCCTCTGAGAAACTTTGGGCAATGAATTGCACAAGCTTCAACTAGCTGCTGGATGACCCAGGAATTGCTCAAGAAAGTTCATCTTTGAAACGAGAACATTCTCTAATTATACAGCCTCATTAATGTTAATAGGAATAAAACATAACTTTTATAACTCTTTGTTTTCTCAGGAAAAATGTCGTTTGAAATGGACTTGTAGGAAACAGGTGCACAACATAGGACAGTAATTCTTCTAACGTGGCAAACTCATCTCTCACCTGACCTGGTAACATTAAACTGAAGGCTTTAACAGAGCAAGGCTCTTTATCTTACTAAAATCCATAAATTCGCAAAATGACAGAAACACCAGAAAATGATACTCTTAACATGAAGACTGAGAACAAAAGAGCACGGGACTGACACTAAAATTAACTAGGATGCAATTATCTCAGTATAAGATGAGTGTAGTTTCTCTTTCTAAGTAATCTCTCTTCATTTCAGCTTAATATTTTCCAGTTACACGAAATTTGTTTTGACAAAGAAAGTCAACATAATCATACTCATCACGAGCATTTTGCCACAGTCCATTCCCACCCCTCCGGTATCTTTTGAAGACTGGGTCACATCAAGAACACACAATACTTTGTGACCACTTCTGAGGCAAATATACGTAAATCATGGTGAGAGCACTTATTAAATTCACATGCAGACAACAGCTTCTCGAGTTTCCCTGATTTCTTTTATAGTTTTTTTTTAGCTGCAAAATAAAATTCCTTTAAAACAGTCTGGAAAATCCCGTCATAAGAGAATGTTTCTTTCTCAGAAAAGTCACTCCTGTGAAACTTCCCCATTGCAAGGTCACAAGCAATGTCGTTATCTCCAGAAGACTTGGGTCAAATTAATAATGCCAAGAGCGGTACATCGTATCTTGATTCGGAAACACAGAGTAGCCTTCTGAGTGGCAGGTTAGTGGCAACACGCTTGGCTTCTTGGGATACCGTTGAACAGAAGAGTTACCTGGAAAGGCATTCAATTTCTGTGGCCCTCGGTACTACATGAGAAAGGGTAAATCCCAAGAAAACAGCTTTTACCCTGACGCCTTACTAATGGAGTGGGACAAAGAAAGAAAACTGAGAGATGGATGTGCAGAGACAACAAAAATGCCAGAGAGCTTAAAAGAGAAGGGAATATAGATGTAAAAAAGCTGCCTTGAAATAGTCATGTTTAGCCTCTAACCAGAGGCAGAAACATTACCATGCACATGAAGCCGAACGTGCTGTTGGGCTTCTCCTGCAGCATTTGTTGCCACACAAGTGTATCGGCCAGCATCTTCGAGCAGGGCCTTGACAACTTGCAGAATACGGCCTGAAGACTCCAGCTGTACCAAAACAGAGAGCAGGGAACCACTTTACACAACGATCCCAGGCAGAGACGCTAAGCGTAATGGCAAAGTATGCGCTTACGCTGAATACAGTCAGTCTCATCTTTCTTCTAACCTGGGGCTAATATTCATGCAAGAGGTGTCTTGGTAGGTCAGAGACTTCAGTGTTCCTGGGACACGAGGATTATTAGCTGTACAGCTGTGAGGAGACCGACATGGCAGAGGGGCAGGCAAGCAAGGTGAAGAGGAGGCTACAGGCAGAGAGAGCTGCCACTGGCAAGATGTCAAAGATTGCTCCAGCCTAAAGTAAAGCCATTGCAAGCACTCGACCCCCTGGAGCATGCAAGCACTGGGAAAGGCTGTTCATTGAAAGTCAGGATCTCACAATGAGAAAGGAACATATAAGGAGGTACTGCAATGGCAGTGCTTATAGAAAAACTCATCTAAATCCAGCCTCGCAGTGACAAGTAGGTAGGAGCCACCTCCTAACTGGCGGACAACTATACCCTGGAGGTGTAAGAACAACTGAAAGGAGCCAGGTGCTGAATTTACAGTCATAGACTCTTCTGGTGTGGAGGCGTCTGATGGGATTCAGTCTACTAAATAATGTTATTCAATCTAAAATACCAGCCTATTCAGGTCAAAAGCCCATTGCTCTCCAGGACAGATCTTTAGAACTTTTATATCCCAGCATGAGGGAAGCAAAAGGAAAAGAAACACTAACACATATAATTTCTTGTAACTATCTTTCATGGTTTGGATCCCATAAAAAAAGCAGTGCTTACTCTTATATTTCCTCTGGCTGTGTTTACTGGTTGACCGTCTTTTAACCAAGTTATGGAAGGGCTGGGAATGCCACTGGCTATGCACTGCAATGTGACAGGCTTGTATATCACAACAACTCTCTCAGAAGTCCCAGCTGATTTGATGGTTGGAGGAACTGCAAGAAGCACCAGAAACAAAAATGAAGTATCATTGAACATATACATTTAAATATAGAGAAGCAATATCCCACAGGTAAGAGCAGCTCTACATCTATTTCACCTGCTCCCATCTCCAGTTTTTCAACCCACTAATACAAATAAACAGTTACAGAAAATGTGAGCACCATCTTGCCAGCAATTTAAAATAAAGGCAGTCCGCTGCTTCCCCTCCCCTCCCCGAGTAACCTACCATGCACAGTAACATCAAATTCCCTTTCATGTTCTCCTGCCTTATTAACAGCCACACATTTATAGTGGCCAGTGTCTGACACTTGAGCTCGAGAGATGAGAAGTTTTTGTCCATTTAATAAGATCTTATGTCCAGCTCCCTCTTCAACTGGTTGACCATCTTTCAACCACCTACCAAAAAGAAAGTACCATCTCAGATCTCTATGAAAGTAAGACCAACAGCACTCCTAAAAGATGCACAATGCTATTACATGTCCCAGTAACTCTATTTGCATTTCTAGAAGGGTTTGGAGATGTCAGGCAGTATTCTGCTTTTCTGAGTGCCATGGACAAAAATGGTTTATCAGGAGAAGGGATTGCATGGGGAACAGGCACTAAAGAACTCAGAAAGGTGGAAGGGAAGCAGTAGTGAAAGCAGATGCCACCAGAGGTAGACAGAAATATCAAAAGCAAAAGTGATCACTGGTGGCAGATGAAAAGCACACAGTTGCATTAGCAAGGGAATGAGTGTTGTCAGCTCAACTTATTTATCATAATTTCCAGAACATGCAGATTGGCACAATATACCAAACCACTTTAAAACAAAATCCTGAACCTGCCATGTGTGTGCCTGATGCTGCCTTCAGTGAAGCCAGGAGTCTGTCCTCCATGCATTAATTATCACTAAATAACATGGGCAGCTCGTAAGGACTACCTCCAAGCTCACCAAATCAACCATCAGATTATTATTTTTTTCTACTGCCACAACAATCCCCTTACGTGATAGTTGGTGAGGGTGTCCCTGTTGCTGAACAATCCAACTCCAAAGGACTATGGAGAATCACAATGTAGTCCAAGAGCTCATCCCCACCTTCCACAAATGGTGGCACTGTATGAGAAAAATCCATCAACAGAAACATTTAAGCATTAGAAATGTCACAATGGTCTATCTCAAATAATAATGTAAAAAAAAATTAAATATTGACACCTATCTCACACTGGGACATGTACGTACAGATTTATTGTTCATCACTGTTCCTTTCTGAAGACAAACACCTAACCAATGACATTCTATGGCTTCAAACCATTCTTCTCACTGTTTTTTATTGTTTCTTGTTTGTTTGTTTTTTCCAGATTCTGTCTGAAAACCCTTGTGAATGGGGCACGAAGGGAACTTTTAGCACCCTCTATCAGCAGCAGAAGAAAACTAAGGTGCAGAGGACTCTCCTCCAGGTTCTCTTCACCCTTTCTCAATTCTCTCCAAGGAGTGGGTGAGCCAGAAAGGAAGCACTGCCATACAGCTCCTCCCAGCTCCTTCACTGACTAGGAAAAACAGTGAGCTACATCTGGAGTGGCAGAATGAATGCTCTATGTCTGCACGCAACAGTATTGATGTTCTTCAAGGGGGCAGGTCAAAGCCTAAAAAAAAAGCCTTTAAAGTTCTTAAACAAACCTTTCCTTGTCAACAGAATGTGATTAACATTTGTACAAGTCATTTACCTAGAGATGTTCAGAAAGGACTGCTAAGATGCAGACAGTGGCAAAGGTTTCAATGGAAAAGATTGAAAATTTACACAACTGAAATTCAGAGAAAAATGTTCTTCCCCTAGAGGCAACTACTCCATAATATTTTCAATTGATCCCTGTCATATCTATGATTTTTTCTATGAAGGCAAGTTAGAAGAATTTTAAAGGTTACTGAAAATAATATTTACCTACCACTTGCACAAAAAGTCTTCAAGAACTAACCTGAAAGTAAGAGTCTTCAAGCCCTCCTGTAACCCTGGACAGAAAAAGTATGCAGTGCCTGGGTTTAACTAGATAAGTAACTTGACTGATATTTCATATAATGATACCAAAAAAAATAAAAACATACTTTATTAGGTTTACGAGAATCTGATAAATCAGTAGTTCTGTTGCTCACACACCTAAGATTTCGACTTCGTATTTGATTTCTTGTTCTCCAGCTATGCTTGTGGCCACACACAAATACTGGCCCTGGTCAGCCTCAACAACATTCAAAATCTCCAGCTTCTTCCCACCAGATAAAACACGGAGGTTGTCACTTGCTTTCACAGGCACACCATCTTTTAACCAGGTAAGGAGAGGTGGAGGGTTCCCAGCAGCTTTACATTCTAACGTGAGTGAATTGCCAGCAACCACCTGCCTGTTCTGGGCTGTGTCTGCATCGCCCTCAATTACCGGAGGAACTGTAGAGAGAAAGAAAAATATATTGCAAGTGATTAATTCTTGTAGCCAGAAAATGTACTAAGAGCAAATGGGTTAGTTCCTCCCCACCCACTTTGGCTCTATATGCCACTATGTCACGCACAATTTCATGTGAGAATTTGCTGCCGGGGCAAGCCAAGACAAAGGGGAAACAGAGAAGTCAGATGATGTAGTTCAGTATTGACCAGTTGTATAAAATAGAGGATCTGCAGGGATTTGAGATGGAAGAACTAAATCTGAAGGTCTTAAAACAGTACACTAAAGATCTCCTCCCGAATGGCTATTCCAGGTAAGTGTTGTTCAGCGTGCATATGGAGTAGAAATAGTTTTGATACTTCACCAAAGCATGCTATCAAGGCCTGTGAAGTCAAGAGCTTTTTGGGAGTCACATAAAGCACAGAGTGTAAAGCTCCCTTTACATGGCCCTTCTAATACAGGCCAATCTTTAAACACAACCATTGACTGCTGTTCACCCTCAAAAGGCCCGCAAAGGCAAAAGAGCTTTCAAAATGCACTTTCTGTAATGTGGCAAATAATCAAGTTAAATAAACTCTCACTTACCATAGACATCCACGTCATATATTTTCTCAGCAGCTCCAGCAACGCTGCTCGCGCGGCAAGTGTACCTTGCAGAATCTGATACTCGGGCCCGAGGTATCTGCAGGAATTGCCCTCTCTCCACATACAGGGCTTGGGGGCCAGAAATAATCGGTCGTCCATCCTTGTACCACGTTATGGTAGGAACAGGGATTCCCTTGGTTTCGCATTCCAAATTTATAAGATTGTTAAGAAGCACCGATACCTCTGCGGTAGTATTTCCTCCTTTAATACTAGGAGGGACTATTTCAAAAGACAAAACAACAGTATTAAATCCTTACAATACAAGTCTATGTGGATTTAAATAGAATAAACATTAGAATGCTGTAAGAATAAAAGACTTTAGCTTAAATCAGACTTTCAACCCTTGGTGGTTTTTTGTCTTTGTTTTTTTCCCCAGCAGAGTTATATGTTGTGTGTACAATTCTCTGGGGCACACAGAGTTGAAAGCATAAAGGGAACACAACATAAATGGAAGCTAACATCAAAGGGCCACCGTATACTTAAGAAAAAAGTGCCACAGGAAGGACTATTGCAAAGCATTGCCGCCCCACTAGAGGTACCTGGAAACATTTTACCTGCCAGGTAAAACATTCTAGGCTCCTTCTAGTCTCCAACATGTGCCCAGTTATGACAGCTGGGCCTCCAATGCATCTTGCAATGCATTTGGTCATGGCTCTGCCTCTTCCCTGTCTCCAAGGGGTAAAGAAAGAGCAATCCCAGTTTCCCTTGGGAGGTGCATCATCCCAACAAGGAACAGCAACCTGCTGTTTAAAATACCGAACACATCCTAGAGCATCTACGACTGCAGTGGGAATTGCTCAGTACTCAAAACTTCTGAAGATGAAGTCACCTTCTTTGAGACTAAATATGAGCTTAACAGTCTAGCTTCATGCTCCTATTTTTGAAAATTTTGGCCCTTAGTCATTTCCCTTGCTCGCTAGGCAGCCGTACTCAGATTTTTCTAGCAAACAAACTCTCATGTAAATCAGCCAATATAAAGAGTTCGTAAATCTCTGTAGAAGTAATAAAAACACAGTGCAATTGGCAACAACTAAATTTATGACTGCTGAAAGTACCAGAGACATCTGGCAGACACATTAACTCCTCTGCTGCCAAACATGCTCAGTATATCCTGGACTTCCACTGACTTTCATAGTGTTCATTTAAAATGCCACTACAGAAACGTAAAGGAAAGTGTCAATGAATGGATCTACACCTATGAGATGGGTCTGGCAGATTATCAAACCATGATGAAATATTTTCATAATTAAATACTTTGTGTGCAAAAATACAGAAACCTATACAATATGCTGAAACAAACCCAGTTCAAAGGTGAATGCACTTCTCTATTAGCGCATGCTTTCATCCACCGATAGTGAACAGTTTTAACATGGTGTTCTGGGAAAATATCAAAGTCAAAAGTAGGGCTAAACAGCTAAAACAAAGTAAGAAGTAGCAAGAATTAGCATCTAAGTTCCTCACTTATTCTGTGGGCTTCCATTTGTTCAGCCAGGATTAATGAGAAATTTAAAAGTAAAGAGATATTCTATTCTACTACCACAAATCTACCCTTCTCTTTTGAAGAACCTGAAGTAAATTCTACTCATCTGTGAGGATTTTATTTGTGTAGGGTTTTTTATTCCTCTAATCTCACAACAGCCACAATCACCTGCAAGTTCTCACAGCATTGTCTTTGCTCCCCATAGAAAAAGACTTCAGTATGATTGGTGTACAGGCATATTTCTGTGCACATGGTTGCTCCATGCTTCAGAAATTTTTCAGATGAGGGAAATAATGTATTATAAGTTCACAGATATGAGAAGAAAAGACACACAATCTTCAGAAGCAAATCCATAGCAAATGAGGACTCATCAGCTTAGGGGCTCACAGACTTAATTTCCTACACTTCACACTCAGGGCACAAGAGCATTATCTCATCTATAGCTTTCTGCACTTGTTTCCCCATAATTTCTGCTAGCACTGGCCTCTCTCAGTTTTCAGGTCTGACTGGATGTTCACACATTCTTTATCTTCCAAATTGAAAAACTCTTCCTCTTGTCTCCTTTGAAGTCTTCCTTCAAAAGCTACTTCTTTTGTCCTCCATGAGTCTTTCCCCTTCTTTTCTCCCAACTGACAATCTCTTAAATTAAGTTAAACGTATATAGGCTAACCACAGGAACTGACTGTTCTCCATGTCTTTGCTAAGACTCCACTGCTTGTAAAAACAACAAAAGTATACTCAGTGTTCTATAAACTTCCCCAAAATAATAATAATAATGTTAAAGTGGTTATCTCATGCTAGCATTTCTTCTCTTGCTATAAAGGACCTCAGTTTACACCCATTTAAGCAAGATGTCATACCACACTACCTGAAGGTTTTCTGGAGCATTATTTTCCAAAGACTATTTGGATCTAATTCTTACTAGTTTTGTACTTTATTTTATACTTCTGCAATAACTTTAACTTATTCCTGGTTGAATTACTCCTAGCGCTAGGTTAAGGAAAATAAAACTAGGAGTATATTAAAATAAGATTCTTCTAATTAATTTTCTCGTCCCTATGACAGATCAAAATAACGGAGCCAATATTATCATAAAATAATTCAGTTGAAACTAATTAACAGCAAAATTTGAGTAGGCTCTTCAAGATTTTTGGCTTTTGACAATTAGAAACTAATAAAAAACACATAAAAGCCACTTAAAGGCTAAGCTTGCAAAGGCTACATCCATACTTAACTTGAGATACATAAGTGCTCAAAATGATCACTTTGTCAAGAGATTAATATTGTTATGTTTATACTGAAATATCACAATTTTAGAGCCTTATCTTATATTTGTCTGAGCATCTCCATTCAAAAAAGAAATCTTAGAAGTTAAAGGATTTTCTATGACCAGGCATTCTATAAACTTACCATGGATGATTAGCTTGATCTCCTTAACTTGTTTGCCAGCAGTGTTGGTGGCGCTGCACTGATAACGACCTTTGTCAATCCTTCGAGCACTTTTTATGTGTAGAACTTGATCTTTGTCCAGAAGCTCAACATTGGGATCACCCAAAAACAAGGGCCTGAAACAGAGATTATTTTGCTTCAGAGAACTTTGACCCCATCCTTTCAACATTCATTTAAACTGACAGTAACATGAAGGGGTCCTTTAACAGCAGTAATTCTACCTTTAAAGAGCACGATTTAGCACTAGAGCAACAGCACTAATCTGAAGAGCCATCATAAATGACAAACTATTATAATTGACTTCATTGATAGTTTTTAGAAGAAACCAAACTACAGAAGTACTTTACTTAGGCCATCCAGGATGCCAGAATCAGAGACAGAGTCCTATTCCTGATCTCAGTTTCTTTTTCTAAGTACTTAGGTCATAACATTCCTTTGCTGATGACAAAATGTCTGCATTTACTAGATTTAAGTGGCAACATATCAATATCAAAGAATAAAGAATTGTCCCATCAGAATAACTGTGAGTACTAGCTATTGCCTATACTGAACTACATTGTCAAACATCAACACTATTTAAAAAAAAAAGCCCATTTTGTTTTTGAGCTAATATTGAAGCCACCAAGAATTCTTCCCTTGTATGCTTTCCTGAAAGATGAGATGAAGAATTAAAACATGTAGGCTAGAAATGTTTTAAAACCTTTAATGTACATATGCAGAACTGCACAAGGCTCTAGCTAGAAAAATACCTGTACTGTCTACCAATAAAAAAAAAAATCATGTCAGCAAAACAACTGTATATTAATTAATGATATATTTAAAATAATTCAGACATAATAAACTCAAAGAAATAGTTACATTTGTCTTGGTTCAAGCATTGTCTGGCTTCAAATACAGTAAATCTGCTCTGCAAATGCTAGTGCGTCCTGGTTTGAGGTAAAACAGAACTAATTTTCTGTTCAGTAATTTTTACTTTTTTAGCTGGGGGGCCTCTTCTAACTAACTAAACTCTGAAATTAACAGCATATTGTTCAGAAACCGTTCACTCTCACAGTGATAAGACCTGATTGTACCAAGGAATGGTATCAGAGAGGCCCTTGCTTATACTTATTGCTACAACAACCAAGGTCAGGCAAATTTGTTACTTCCCCTATTGGAGGGTTGGAAGTGGAAAAGTGTAGAGGGGTCCCAACCTGTAGGGAGGAGCGGACAGGACAGGTGACCCAAAACTGACCAACAGGGTATTCCATCCCTTCCACATCATGATCAGTATAAAAGCTGAGGGATCAAAGGGTCAACTCTCTTCCTTCAATGGCCGACATCTGAGGAGGACCCTGTCTGTTCGTCTGCCTTTGATCCTGATCCGAGCATTCCCGACTCCAGATTCGGAATCCGGCTTCTGTCCATCACTGAGTCCAGCCTGGGACTTTCCCCTGTGCCTGCTGGTGATGTGATGTGATGATACGCAGCTTGATAGAATTTTGTATATACTGTATACATTTTTTTCCTTTTTTTTCTTTTCCTTATTATTATTTCATTATTTACTTATATTTTCGTTAAAGTAGTTTTGTTTTTTCTAAACTCAGAAGTTGTTTTTTTCCCTCTTCCTCTCCTCTGTTTTCCTTAGGGGGGGGGAGGGAGGGGCCATCTGTCGTTCTGGTTGGTCAATTCGGTCAAAACCACAACACAGTATCAGCAACAGAACGGCTCGCTAAGAAAAGCAGGATACCAGCTCTCGACTAAAGAACTTACCATCTCACATCACCACAAGTTTTATCCACTGACAATAATGTCATACTAAGCAGCTAAAAGTTGAGTTTGCTGCTACTGTTCACCTTCTTCCTCTACATTCGAAGGGAGGAATAAGCTAGAAACAAACCACAAAACCTGTAATACACTTACTTGCCATCTTTGAACCAGTGAATGTCAGGAAAAGGGAAGCCTTTTGCTCTACATTCCAGACTGATTTCCTGGTTGAGGATGACTGCAATTTCACCAGAGGTATCAGCACCTATTACACTTGGTGGAACTTTAAAAAGACAAACATTAAGGATGAACTGGTATTTAATCAGGAAGGTATGCTATGGAACTGGAAGAAATGCAATAGTGAATCATGGTATTCCCTTGAAACAACTTTAGTATTTACAAGATAATTTCTACTATGACAAGCACTTCTACACTTGTGCTGGTGAACTGTACATAAGACAACTCCTGTGTTAGACTGCTGTACACCCAAAATGCAAAATGACCAAAGTCCAGAAATTAAAAGCAGCATTTTGCCCGTGTTACTGCAAGAATGGCAAATTCTCAGTCTTCAAAGCCACCATGAAGCAGCCAGTATTTAATAGACAGTGAGAGGAAGAATTTATTTATAATAAACTGAAATATAAGGGCTTCTTTAGTATCAACTGTTTTTCAAGTCACCATCTTAAAAAAGAAAAACACCACACACACACACACCCGCCCCAAGCAAAAAAAACTCAAAACACAGAACTCACCTAGTATATCTAGGTTAAACAGCTTCTCAGAACTTCCTGCTACATTTATGGCTTTGCATGAATATTGTCCAGCATCACCAGTAGCAGCTTTAAGAAGCTTCAGTATCTTCCCATTGTGCAAAATCTGGATTGTACTGCTTTCCACAACCTTAAAAGAACCCGAGACATTAGCCTTATGTGATCCAAGTTACATCAGCCAAATATCACAGCTGGATTTTTATAAGAAAATGGTACTTGTAGTCTAAGAATAATCTCTTTCCTCTTTTGGTTACAGCACTAATCTCCTCAACTTCTGCAATCTGTTCAATATGACTTGTAGCTCAACATACAATAGAGTGTGGGAAAACCAAAGACCTTCTTCATCTATCAGTAATGATCAGTTACAAAGGTGCATGAAGGGGTCTCTCCCCATTTTAAACTATCACTTATCAGCTATAAGTAGAAGCATAGGACTCAACAATAATCCCAAGCAATTCAAATCACCTCAGAGAGTTCTTATTCGGGGGGTTGGACTAGATGACCTTTGAAGGTCCCTTCCAGCCCAGACGATTCTATGATTCTAAGATTATTTCTCCACCCACAGAATGAACAAAATACCGTTATTTGTCTCCACTGCAAGGACTCTGGAAAACTGCTAAGGTTAATTCCTAGGGGAATCTTGAAAATAAAAGGTTAGACTTATTGAACAGCTGAATTAATGGTTTAGCCATGGTTAGCTGGCTTTCTGTGTGGGTACTCTTAGTGCAGTTTAAATATACGTAAAGGCATGTACGTGTATTTACTTTGAGTTCTCACATCAATCACTCAAAAGTCAACACGAAACTTATGATGGCTATGTTATTTCAATTAGGTTAATCACACATACCTGGACATCATCTTTATACCAGGAGATGATTGGGAAGGGGTTACCAGATACTTCACAGAAGAGACTTACAGGGTGATGAACAACTACAGATGTATTTGTCACCTTTTCTTGATCTTTAATTTCAGGAGGAACTGCAAGAAAGCTCAAAGTCATATATTAAGCCTTATATTCCAGTGATTTTGCACTTCCTCCTTCCCCCCAAATCAAGGACCACTGTTATCTAAAATTTCTCAGACTCTTTTCATTCTCTCCCCAATGTTTCCATTTGTCTTTTGGCTCTGCACATATCTCCCTGTGACCTTTCTTCTCTTTCACAAAAAAAAATAAATCATCTCTTGCCCAATACCAGACTCCAAGGGAAATTCAGCCAAACACAACCGCCATTAACATTTTAAGAGAATAATCTTTAAATTTAATCTTAATTTTACTTAATCTTCATTTCAATCTCAATCTTAAAATCTCGTGTTATTTGCTTAGCATACAAAGGAAGTAGATTCCAGAGAGTCATCGTTCCTCTCCACTGTTCCAGTTATCCCCAAGAACATCTGCCTATCATATGTCCCACTATGAATGCAAAGAAAATTGCCTTATATGGTGGATTAGGAAGTTCAAATGCCACCGAGCTGGCACAATATGGAATTCCTGCTTTTCTCAGAATAAAGAGAAGGATATAACCCTGCTTATGCATCAGAATTAATTAACATAAGAAATGAACATAGTTGGAATTAAAGTACTCTGTAAGAAACAAAATATCAAAATATGTCTCAAGGCTACCTGTACAGTTTCTATTTTCCAATTAGGATTTTTGGAAGAAGGATATCAGGGAGCAAGAATTTTATTCTGTGTTCACTATGATAAATAGCTTCTCTCATATTTAGATTTGAAATGCAGATCTATCACCCAATCTTTAATTTTTACAGTCCAGAAGTTTTCAATTGTTACTTGCATAGAATTTTTTTGAAGTATAACTAAAGCCCTCTACCAATGAAACACATCTAGCTCTTTGAGCAAAACAAAGATGGTTTGTGCATAAAGTCAGAGAATAGAAAAGATACAGAAATTATCAGAATAATAGAAATGCAAGTACTCAGATTAGATTTTATCATTTAACTGCACGTGGGGAGATTTGGGACACGCAATTTCCAACAATAAAAGAGAAGATGTTCTTCAAAAACATTTCCCAATAGTTGTATTTATTATTTACCGTGAACTTTCAGGTTATATTTTCTTTCTGTGCTTCCAGCTTCATTGGTTGCCACACAGATATATTCTCCATTATCAGAAGGTGTAACAGAAGCTATGATCAGCAGCGTCCCATCCTCCAGAATTGAAATCCCTGGTTCATTGCCCAGCAGCTCTCTTCCATTACGTAGCCATTTGATGACAGGCTTTGGAATACCTAACAGGAAAAAACTGAAACTTCAAGAAACTCTTAGCTCAAAATAAGAAAGATTCAAACAATTCCCACCACTTGCTGGAAGTCTTACTGGCAAGAACAATGTATAGGGAGGCTGTGAGAAGAAGCCCCAACTGTCACAGTATGGTTTCAACAGTAAAAAACTTAGTCTTAAACAATATAATGTCCTTGTTGGCTAATAATGACTTTTCACAGAACTTCTGCATGTGGTAGTTATTTAGATCACTCTTGGCTTGATTTTTGCCACATAAAGTACGTATGGAAAATACCGTGCATATTCTACATTTTTAGCATGCCAAACAGTACACAGAAACACAGTAATTTTCAATAATCAACAGAAAAATATACTTTTTTCGCTAAAAGTGGTAACAATGATACACACCTTTTGCTGGACATGGGAATGCAATGCGTTGATTTGCCACTCTTTCTTGAAAGGGATTATTGTATGGAGGGTCCAGATCCTCAATAGTAGGAAACTCTGAAAGAAAATGAAACCCCCCAAAATTATTGAACTTTGCTCCCAAATGTGAAAATACAGTTTGGCAATACATAAGGCTTCTAAGTTTCTCTCATTCACACAAGGTCAGATTCCAATAACCCTCTTTACACTGATGAAATTTACTATACAAGCAGTCTTGATTTCCACAGGAATATTTTAAGAAGTAAGCATTACAAAAAGGCTTTCAAATTTCACTGAAATTGGTTCACTCTAAAACCCACTATAGTTGTTTTGAAGGCAGAGACAGTGTTTCTGCAAAATCTGAAAAATACTGTTTAAAATGTTTTTTCTCGTGTCACATACTAGTACTACTTCCATTCTTTGTTCTTGCGTCTCATTTCAAACTTGTGCGTGAACTGAGACTATACAAAGATTATTATTTATAATTAAGTCAAGTTACTGGCAGTTCTTTGCTGTTTGTAACAAGCAGTTCTCAGCTCTCCAAAGGGATCAGAAGGTGCCTTTAGACTATTACAAAGAATAAATAATTCTTACTTAAAGTCAGTCATGCTACACTGATGTATGTCAGCCCATCAAGTGAGGAGTTAAACTACACATTTAAATTGGCACATTCACCACTGTTTCCCTGTCACCTTCTCAAGAGCATGCTGATTGAGTGAAGAGCTCAGTTTCGGATCATGCAAAATTCCGATTACATTGAAAGCTGTCACACCAGGCTCTGAAGTTCAGAGAGAGTCTCTGAAAATGTGAGACATCTGAACACACAGAGATAATATTTGAGAAAGAGGTTTCCCATACTGGAACGTGATTTTAATTACCTACTACAAAAGCAGAAAAGTAGCTTGAAGATTTTTATTATTAAAAAAAAAAAGTAATATATTTTAAGTTTCCTTTTCTTATTTCTGCAAACTCTCCAAAGACTATTTGCCTATTCTAATTTTCCTTAATTAACATCAGAACATAACATCTAAAACAGATTTGGATTTTGCATTACGTAACAGTCAGCAGCAAAAAGCACTGTCCTCCAAAACGTAAACCAGAAAGCTCCGGCATGAAACAATACACAGCCAGGGCAGGAGGCAAGATTACAGCCCTAATATAAATACCTTGAACTTGTACTGTTATCTCTGATGCATCGCTGCCTGCTACATTACTAGCGACACACTTGTAGATTCCGGCATCAGGAGGTTGGACGTTGCTGATGGTTAGAGCTCCATCCAGGCTGTGGATAAACTGCCCACCATCTATCGGCACAGCACTTCTTCCTTGGAACCAAGTGATTGTTGGGGGAGGGATCCCCTGGGCACTGCAGGGTATGTCAACTCTGTGGCCAGCTTGGACTTTTAAAACTCGAGGTCCACGCTGTATCTTTGGAGGTACTAAGGAAAACAAGTTTAGTCCACAGCAATGTGAAGATATACAAGATTATTCTTGAAGGAAATTCTTTTAAGTTGTTGTCATTTTAGAATGTCCTTCTTTATTCACTGAAACCAAATTCCCTCAGGTGACTAAGGCAGCAGACCTGCATGTTTTCTACATAGGATGGGATGTACATAACCTATTGCTTACCCTATTTGAAGAAGCTACATTTCAAATTCTACTGCATGACTTCCATGTGAGTAGTGTAATATTGTTATACTGGGCATATTTGAGTAGCTCTGGGTACTGGCCATTCATAACACAAAACACTTCAAATGCTTTTATGATAAAATTAATTACATTTTCCTTTTGACATTTTAATTTCCTTCCCCTAATTCCTGCCCTTTGTATGCTTCCAAACATAAATTCAGACAAGGAGATAAAATATGACTGGAAGAGATTATGCCGGTCCCAAAGAATAACACAAATCTAACATAACTCTTTTGCCACATTGTTTTTCTTTCTAAGGATCATTGACAGTTAATAAAACTTACAAAGAATGTCTGAAACAGTAACAAGTGCCATTTTTCCAGGCTCTGTATTAATATACAATTACGGATAAACAAAGACGTGCACTGCTATCAGATGTCTCTATACACAGAATCAAAGAGTAGTCTGCTATAGCCACTGCAATTGAATCAGTGTCGTCTGAAGGTTTCAGAGCTGCTTTGGGCAAGAGACCCAATTTGGTACATTGGTGGCATGTGATCCACTACAAAGTTGCATACCGGCCATGGGCATTGGCAGCAACACTTCCAAACTCTACATGAACCATCAGAAAACTATCCATAAACCCACAGTTGCTATTGACCGGTCTCATCTGGGCTGTGCCAGGCCATGGCTCCTGCAGCCACTCTCCTGTGCACTTTAGCAGTGGCAGGAGGTACACGTGCCACAAGCCTGTGTTTCTGTCTGACCCAGGTGAGGAGGAACAAATGAGAGAGTGTGGAGCCAACAATACATTACACTGTGTGAGTGGCTGGGACCTCAGTATGAGGAAGTAGTAGAGAGACATGGGACTGTCGTGTTGATCTCTGTTAAGAAGAAGAGGGAAGGGGACATGGGTCCCAGCTTGAACAAGAGCTACTAGACACCTTCACTGAGGGGAAGGGAGTTGGCCACAAGCACAGGGTGCTGGTATGAATAGAGAAAGTACAGTAAAATAGGTTATGGTATTAGTTTGTGAAGGTGGGTACAGCAGAATGTACGTGCATATAGCTGTGCACAAAGACAGGAGCAGCTGCCTATATCCACAGGTGACACAATTGCACACTGGTTTTGTTACCGGGTGTGTGAGCAAACTTTTACATTTGCTACCAAAAGAGTTTAGATACGTAATTCCGATCAAGTTGGTGGGAACTCGACACCCTCAGCCAACTCTGCTGTTCTCAGCCACTATTTGCAAACTTACTGCTGAGAAACCTCTTGCACAGAGAGCATCCAAGTGCATTAGAACACAAGTTTTCAGTTCTTAACACTCTTCTGGCTGACTTGAAAAGAGTTAGATGTCATATAATGCTATAGTTCTTCCATGAGTCTAAGGAAGGGTGTGTGTGCATGTATATATATGTATACCTATGTGTGCATGTAGTGCTTCCTTTCTTAATCAATGACAACTTGCAGATGAAGATAACATGATCTGAAAGAATACAGGTCAATTGCATTTAATGTCCATAAGGAAAAAAAATTTTAAAAGCTCTGCATGATGCTAAATTCCACGTGGAAACTTGCAGATGATTGTCCCTTAAGTAAAAACTTACCATGTACGCTTAGCTTCACTGACTGAGTCACATTCCCAGCAATATTTGTGGCTACACAGATATACGTTCCACTGTCTGAAATTTGTGTCTCACTAATCTTCATTGACCCTGAGGGTAGGAAAGCATGTCTGGAAAAAGAAGGAGTAGATACACTATATAAACTTGCATTGAAAAGCGGGTGACCTCTACTTACACGCTGATAATGATTGCTACGAGTTAAAATAACACCATTCTACAGGGCACAGTGAGCTGTGCCCTTACTGAGCCACTGCATTCAGAACACGCAGCAAATACCTAAAATACAAGATCCAAATGAAAAAATTGGTTCTATCTACATATTAAGAATATATTAAAATCTGAAGAATTTATAAGAACAAGAACATATTAAAAACATATTAAAATCTGTCTTGTTTCCAGAAACAGAAAAGAAAAAAAAATCAGGTAGAGAAATGGAGCTCTTCAACCTCCCATCAAAAATTTTTGCTCAGCCCAGGTCAGCAGGATCAGAAAGTTAAAGAACTTTTGATACTATTTCCTCCTGGCAAAAAAGTTGTTATGAGGTTAAAGAGGGCAAAAGGGTTTCTGAACAGTATTCTGATTCCAAACCATCAGTTCTGATGTTTATAGAAGTTGTTGCTATTCATCACTAAATAGTTAACTACATAGTGTTGATTTTTACTACAGCTCTGGTCACAGGCTTGTAAAATTGTAAAATACCGTCTTAGCCAGCTAAGCCAAACTCCTCTTATGTAGAAATCAAAAGCAATAGAGATAGGGAAAAAATGAGGAGGGAATGCAAAATGACAGCTAAGAACTGACAAGAAAAAATTCAAGTGTAGCACTCATGGTTATATACAGAACTTAGGCAAAGTTGGTGGGGAATTAGTGGTATCATGTATTCCTTTCTCTAGCACACTCTAATTAGGACAATGTTTTCATCTGGGAATAAATGGTGAATTTTTGGATTGCAATGGCCCGGAGAAATGAATGGGAAGAAATTGAAGTGTATTTCCTCTGGGCAATGCAAATCTGTCTGATATAATTCCTCCTTTGCTGCCTGTATCTTTCCAAACTTTTTTTGTTTGTTTTCTAAGTAACACCAAAAGATATTATTGCTGGGCTAACTTATCTCCATTATTTTGTCCACCAACTAGGTTTGGTTTCTTTCTGATTTCACTCTTTTGTTTACTGGTCACATTTCTAACATCATCTTTTGGGTGGTCTCAAACAATTTTGTTTGGACTAACTCTTTAACTTTTGCTGACATCTGTAAACAATTTAATGGAATGGGCTGAGCTGGACTTCTGCTACTCTGGACAACTTGGATCTCTCCACAACAGCCATGAGCAAGTAGCCTAATTTATCAATGTCTCCTGAGGTAAAACGAGGACAAGGGATCAAGAATGTGGATTAGTTAGTATGTGCAATATGCTCACGAGACACAGCAGAAAATTCCACACAGATAACTAACAACAAAGCAACTCTCTGTTGCTTCTCTCCTTCACCAAACATGCTGGCCCAGCAGCTATTAATTGCTGAGGCTGCTGCAGAGTCACTCTAAGGTGCAGGTCTGGCCACCTTCAGGTCTGTACGATTCCTAAATTCAGCTCAGACATTGCCTGATTCTTTTACTTGAATCAGTGAGAGACACTAGACAAGGGGCACAGCAATCACTACAGTGTGCATTCGGCCAGTTACTGTTTTCTGGTTTATGAATACAGCTGTAGCCTTTAACCCCTCTGAGGTATCTTGAAGACTAGAAAGCACAAACTTGCCCCATGACAATATCTGGCACTTCAACTGGGAACACACAGAGAATAATCACCTACTTGTTTCCTCTTATTTGGTACCATACTAAAACAGTAAGGAAGAACTCCACCACTGTGGCCCATTCTGAATACAAGACAGTCCCCAACTCTTCAGTCTCTGAGGTTGTCAACTCAACATTTTTTATAAGCATTTAGCTATGTTTTCACATGTTCAATAATATCTGGAGAGATTTTGTATCCAAAACACAGTGAGCAATCAGCCCTTGTAAGCACTCCCAAACATCTATCATCACGTGTATTCTACCAGCAGCCCAGAGTTCATATGAATAACCAACAATGCTCCCCTGAGCATAAATATAAGTGCTTAAGAAAAGAAAAACCATTTTAAAGAATTATAATCAGGCACAGATTATGTGGGTCTCTGGGCACCACTACAGTATGAATATAACAGGATCTCTTTCATCCTGGCCTCCTGAGGTTGCACATAAACACGCACTGGAATGGAAGCTGCACAATGATGTCTTCATTTCCTTCAGAAAGAGACATACGCTTGGTTTGGGAAAGAGAGTTTCAAGACCTAGTAAAACAGGATCCTCATGCAAGACAACTTAATACCTCTGATAGATCCTGAGGCAATTAGAAATCATGTAACACTTCAATATCTTGAAAGCTTAGACACAATTTCACTTTTATTTTCATGAAACATTGTTACCTTGGAGAGAACGGAGATATGAGCTGCATTTCTTTGGCCCAGGTAATTATGGGGGGTGGCAAGCTCTTTACTTCACATGGAAGTGTGACATCTTCCCCCGCAATTACTGAGATCTCTATGGGTTTATCATACGCATTTCCTTGCTGGTCTCCAGGCCTGGATACTCTAGGTTTCACTATAACACGGAACATATTAAGAGGTTGCAATGAATATATACGTATCTGTACAAACATAACACTATACAATTCTATTTCAGATTAAACATCTATTTTTTAATCAGGTATATAATATTAAAATCCTATTTTTAATGACATGTTTGTGATAGACATAAATCACTGTAATGCTGACATACGGTGCCTGTAGCTCAGACCCTAGTTGATGCCTACATGCAATACCACAAATACCAGCAAGACTGCACTATCTACCCAAAAAGCTGGATAGCAAGTGACATGTAGTTCATCCATATTCTGAGCTCTGTATTGCGTAGATAGCTTTCAACCAATACTTGAGCTATACCACACTACAGCACCAATACCTATAAGCCATAAAAGCCTTTCAAAGCAAGCTTACACTTAAGTGATGGGTTTTTTTTAAATATATATATTTTATATGTATTTTTATAATACTGGGAGAAGGTAGGAAGTTTTGGGACCCATGGGATTAATGGATCTTCATTCTTCTATCAGCCAGGACTGCTATTCCTCTACAAGCACTTCATATTCACTTCCATAAAGATGAAATTATGATCAGCTCAAGATCCTAGACTATGAATTCAAGGTCACAGGCATCAGGAGGTTTTAAGAGAATCGTTAACAGCTAAAGGATAGGCATTTCAGTATCAGCCATTTCTAAACTTGCCTCTATGTGGATCTAGTGACCTAGGACAAAGTCAAAAGCACTAATTAGAGATTAGTTTAAATCCCATTTGGACTGTAACCTAGGTTCAGATCCACCTGAATGGGTTTTACTATCTAAAGTAGAATGCCATGTGGGGACAGAGACAACAACACTACATTTGATTTCAGGTCACACATACCATAGACAGTCAGCTGGACTTTCCGTGTAGCATAACCAGCAGCATTTGTTGCAGTGCACATGTATTCCCCAGTTTCTTCACCCCCTGGTGAAACTACCTGCAGACTTCCATCAGACCCTGCAGAAAATTTCACATTGCTGGAAAGAATTTCATCTTTCTGTGGAAAGAAGGAAAAATAAAAAAGTGCACTTCTAAAATAAAATAGATTACAATCATTTAATTCAAGAAAAGCTGAAACTTACAGACATAGAATAAAATCAAATGAAAACTTAAGAACTATGGAAAGAACAAAAATGTTAGCTCCTGCAGCACCTCCCCACCTTATCCCATTGCTGTGATCCATTCATATGAAAACTGCTGTATTTTCAATAGAACACTGTGACACTGAGGTTTTTTTCACCGTGGAATACACTCCACGCTCTTTAATGTCCATAGATCAAACAAGTTGCAGGCCGTCTGGCTAAACTGAGTAATATTTTAATTCATATTACATCACATTACTACTCCTTTTGTTTATGCTTGAGATGGACAAAACATTTTGAATTAACTAAAGGCCTGGCCCCAAAATTCCATCCATATAAATTAATTAATTTCAACTAAGTTTTTGCACCCCTTGAATGTCACTGTCTAAGAAGTAACAACAGCAGAAGCACAGCGATTCTTACCCAGAAAACTTGCTACTTTTTTCATACCCCACTTTCTAAAAAAAAAGTCAAGATTTCAACTGAGTTCATCTTGACATTGATTTCTGACGACAAAACGTCTTGTCAGGGACACGACTGAAAAGTAGCAGACGGTTAACCCCAGCATGCCATTATTAGACACACTTTCCTCAAAAGGAAAAAAAAATAAAAGTCATCTTGAAGTAAGGCTCCAAACCAAAAACGAACTTTTGATCTGTGGCAGGTTGCCTAATCTCAAAGTATCAACTCATAACAGGAATATGAATAATTTCTGAATTGCTAAAAATGTAACGATACAGCAATAAGCAAAGCCCTTCCAAAAAGCAGAAGACTGATCTATGGCTGTACCAGGTCCAGAAAGCACTGCTGTAAGAAATAAAAGCAGATATATATATATAATAAGTAGAGATTTCCAGGTCCCTCACAACTAAGGGTTTTGTTCACATTTCATGCATATAGTTTTTATGACAGCAAAAATGATGTGTTTGATTGGTCTTTCATCATGAACAGCCCAAAGATGAGAAATTACCTTGGACCAGACAATAGATGGCTTAGGTACTCCACTTGCTTTGCATGGTAATGTTACCGGGATTCCTTCAATGGTGCTAAATATCTGCTGTCCATGCTGAATAACAGGCAGAACTAAAAATAAATACAAATATTAAACACATGCAGAAGACAGATTTCCAAACATGGCACAACTCCTACAATAAAATCTTTATATTCAATTACTACTTCATATAGGCAGCAGGGTTTGGGAATTTTCAGCCTCTTCTCTCAACCCTAACATTACCAATGAGCAGAACATTCTCCTCCACTCTCCAGTCTTTCATGACAGAATAAATATGTGTTCACAACGAAGCATGTCAGCCATGAGCTGATCATTGGATTAGGCAATCATAGTTTGAAACCGACTGTAGGTATTTCACATAGTTGATTGCCATTATTTCAGAAGGTCTTTGTATATCCTCTGACAACATTTTCGGCCAGGCTTCCAGAAATGACACTACGTGATTCAGCTTAGACAGACAGCACCATTCATGATAACTGGTTCGGCATTTTTGGAGCTCAATCAATTTCCCTCAATGGACAACATGTTGAACAGAGCTGATATCAAAGTAAAGAACTGATCACAATCCACGCTTATTTAATTTTTGTTATAAATGCTACAAATTGTGCTATCTGCAGTCATAGTTTCTGCAGGGACTGACTGTTAGATGAACTTGAATAAAAATACCAGATCACTTCACAAAATCAGTAATAAGAGATTATAAGAACTCCAATTCCCCTAGTTAACTGAGCTGGTTTTGAATTAGCAAAAGAAAAAAGACAATAGATTTAAAGCTATAATAAAAAACCCTAGATCCTTCTGAAAACATACAAATACATTCCTTTCTGTTCTCAAGTTCTGAAACATTCCATGACATGGAAGACCTTATCAGACAAAGAATACTTGCCTGTATTAAAAAAATAATAGCTATTCTTAATGTGTAAGGGTGTTCCACCATCTTCAGTGAACCTTAAAATAAATCTCCCATGATTAATACGTGAGAAAACTTCAGGCTGTAAGCCATGAAGCTGTTGTGACCCCACACAGAGTTAATACAAGTATCTCCAGCTGAAATACAGATGGGTTACCACAATGCTAACACTTTGTCTTGCTGTCAGTGTAATTTTGGGTGTGTTTTAATTAAAAAAGAAAAAAAAACCCAAACAAACACATTTTGCCAAACTCATGATTCATTTTAATTCTAACTCTCCCAAGTGTTGTGCTTCCTTATGTCACTTATGAAACCCCCAGACAGCACTTTTCATGGCTTTCCAGTAAACTTCCACTCGCATCTGTTTTGTTAATAAAGCTAGAGATGAAGCTGCATAGCCCAACCTTTGCAGATGTTTAAAAATAAGGATCTTTTACTATCACAAAATGGTGTTACTTTTATTTCATTTTAAAAACAGTTTCAATGGCTCAGTTCTTTCCTGTGCAGTGGATTTTCCCACCATGTTACTTTACAAAGTAACATCATTACAAAAGAAGAAATTTGAGAAATTAGTGTAATTGTAACAAAAAAAAAGATCTACTGAGAGCTCCTGCTAGTAAGAAAGCCACTCTCATCTGGCATTCAGCACAAAAGCAACAAGACAGTGATCCTTACCATACACATTAACAGTAGTAGTTTTGTTGCTTGTCCCAGCAACATTACTTGCCATGCAGGTATAATCACCGCCATCCTGCAGCCGAACTCTTTCAAGGTGCAGGCTTCCATCACTGCGAACATTAACGTAGGGATTGGGAACCAGCTGCCAAAAAAGCGATGTAACATTTTACTGAGGAAAGTACTTGTTGATAATATTTACTCTTGGATGCAGCACGGCTTTACTTGACTGTATTACATTCTTCAAAATTGTATGTTCCTGGATAATTTTACTAGAGTTTTTCCTAGCTTCCATCTTTCAAAAACAATAGAATTTTAAATACAAATATGGTAGCAGCACTTATTTTCTGCTAGAGAGAGATTAAGATCTGCAACAGCAACTCTGCTCTGCCACAGCAAATATAGAATTGCCAATCAGGCTTACAATCGCACACTAAAGCAAAACCAAACTTAGCTGAATTATTTTACTGTATTTTTTATTCATTATTCCAGAAATCCAGTTTGATCACACATCAGGTCTTGATGAGCAATGACTTGTTCTTCTTCCACAAACAATTCATTTTCTTTTAAGATAAGAAAACTTATAACTTTCACAAGAGTAATTTTTCAAAAGTTATATATCATATAGCAACAAAAAAAATAAAATTCAATGAGCTCAGCAACACAGACTTGCCTTACAGAAAGGCTGTTAGAATGCAAAATTGTTCCAGTCATGCTGTGCTCTGAAAAAGCTACATTCTTCTCTAAATATAACTTATTCCAACACTTTCCTTGGAGTCTAGCTTTTGCCGGAAGCTTACAATTACAGGAAACTAGCACTACTACACAGAGGAATTAGCAACTCAACAAGGAGTATCCTGCCAGTATTTCTCACAGAAGTTACAATCTGTGCTACTTGCACTTACACAGTCAACAGAGAAGTTCCAGTGATTCAAAAACTGAGCTGAAAACTCTAGCAAGCCAAGGGTCAAGTAGTGCCAGGATTCTACTTGGTGACAATAAGTAAAAAAAAAATTGCTATAATTTTTTAATTATAGCTGTGGAGAAAGGGCTTTAGGGAAAAATTAGCAAGCTAATTTCTCTAAGAAAAGAAAACGTCACTCAGACCTAGGCACGGTGTCTACACCACTTTTCTGTCTGCAGGAGTTATAAATTGGCAATGGTATGCTCTTCAAGGGGGGAAAGAAAACACACTTTCTTTCATGCTCTGAGCAGCGCACCACTAGGAAGGGAGTATATGTTACAGGGATGCTGACATTTATCTCATCCCACCACCAACAGTAACAGTCATGATGTTAAAAAACCCCAAATCCACAGAAATTTTCTGGTATCTTTATTTAAAAAAAACAAGGGGAAAGAAATACTTTTCAGTTACCAGGGTTAAAATTCTAGAACTTTTGTCATTCTGGTAGGTGTACTCCACTAGCATTCCTATATTCAGAGCCCAAGGATGAAATTCAAGAGCCAACAAGAATGCATAAAACTGCTTTGGAAGTAAGTAAAATTGAAGATAAAAGGACAATTCACAAATGCTTTTGTTCCAGGTTCTTTCCTAGACCTTCATATCCCCCACTACCAGCTCTTATTCCCTTGTCTGTGCTTCAGAATTAGAAATTTCCTACAATGGGCATAATCAGTAAGGCATAACTATCAGGATGCAACCATTCCACCTTCATACTTTGAACAGTAATAAACTATCTTTTCATGGGAAAATGTCTGTACAGTGCCTATAGAAACTCAGAAGCAGCTCCCATTGAGTGGTAGTTGTCTGCTGTAATTCACCTCAATGACATTGGATCCTTGTTTCCAGTAAGCCAGTCCAAACTCACATACCATCTTTATTTGTAAGCATAAAATCTATCAGTGTATTTGTACAGCAACTTTTGTAAATTAACCAAGTTTTTATCATGGCTAGAAAACAACAGCTGTACATTTTGTCTACAATAAATCTTACAGGAAACAAAACAGTCTTACCACCATGCTGTTTTTAATCCACCTCCGGTCTGGAATGGGATTTCCAGCAAGCAGTACACATGGCAAAGTGAGCTGCTGTCCCTCAATTACATTAGCTGTTGCTGGACTTACTCCAATCAGAGGTGTAACTTGAACAAAAGAAAGAAGAAGAAGAAATTATTCACAATTTTATATATTCGTGTAAAATATTAAATCTGAATTTTCATTATTAATCCTGTCAGTAATGCTGCTTGCAGCAGCAGACAAAGGTCTGCTTGTGCAATCCAAATATAGAGCAAGAAACACTTCCCACAACGAAAATTATATGATTTAAATAAAAACGGGGGAAAAGGGGGTAAGAAAAAAAACATAGTTGTCAACAAACAGCATCAAAGTTCCAATGTTCTTAATTTTAGGACAAAATGTCAACAATGAAGGCAGGAAAAAATAAAGAAACAAATGAGGGCGAGGGGTAGCATAGGAGAGAACGGCAGATGAACTCCACTCTTCCTGTAAATATATATGTTCCATAGCATTATTTTTCCTTTTATTGCCAATTGTCCAAGTGAGATTATAAACAACTCCTTAACAGCACAGTTACTGTCAGTGCTAGATATTCACTGTCTTCTTGGATCACTAAGATTCCTTCCCAGTTGTATCAACACACCGACCTATGGAAGTTCTTTGCTGCTTTTTTTTTTTTTTAAGATTAATTAAATGGCAGAAGCCCCATCATTAGTATTCATCATGATGATTTTTCATTCCTTAATAAATTTACTTAAGAATGAGAAATAGAAGACAGGATAAATAATGTTTTTAAGGTCCATGCTATAAAGTGTAGATGGAAGATTCAAATTAACGTAGCCAGTCAAAAGACAAATGTCCTAACATGCTAAATTCACTGAAATAAATTACAATAGTCCTTGCAAATGTCTCCTGATTTAGTTTGTGTGGATGACTACATATGTGTAAATATAGCTACAGATAACAGCATATAGATACATCACCATGTATATACACATCCCACAGACATCCTCTTTGTTGTACAAACACCACTGACTATCGCTTTCTCCAGTATATTCCAGGTATTGAAATGCTGCCAGCCTTTCCTTTCACTGTTGTCACTGACAATAACCAGTCTTACCCAGTCCAGTTACTGTGATTGTGGCTGGCCGTGACTGAACCCTTCCAAACTGGTTCTCAGCTTCACAGATGTAAGTTCCTTCATCACTGACCCACAAATCTAGAGGAGACAAAAAAAAAAAAAATCAGATTTGCAACATATGAAACGATACTGAAAATTATGCAATACATGGATAACCTCTCCTTTCATCTTTCAGTTTCAAATATTTGGTTTTGGACAGATCATTACTTTCCTCTTGTCATCAAGTACAGAACCAATGACTATATAAGCACCTGAGTAAAAAAAAGCATTATATACATATATATGATACTTTCCATCACTTTATATATTGCTTATATATTTATATATATACACTTTAATACAGTATATACTGTGCACAAATAATATATGGCAGTTTACTATATATCCACACATACATATGCTAATGTAGTGCATTTACTGTGGAATACTGATTATTACATACAGCAATGTGTGTCTGCATGTGAACAGACACCCACATATTAGTACGTAACACACGAGTTACTGTATGTAAAGTAGAGAGGAATTACTTCACCAACCTGATTATGTCTAGAAAGGAATAAAAGAGGTAATTAAGAAAACAGACTAACATCACTTAGCGTAAGGATCACTGAAATGCTCCAAGTAACTGAAATCACAAAGCCACTTGCAGAATTTCTAGTTATTACCCAAGTTAGGACTTGCCTGAAAAAATGAGTTCTGAAACACGTCTCAAAAAAATCCCAAATAATCCATGGCTCCTCAGTATCAACACAGTCAATAACCCACATTTACTTAAATGAAGTCATAATAATTTTTATGAAGAAGAGTAAAGCCAATGATGAAACATCTGAATTCACATACTCACGGGAAAATGAACTGCATGTCAACAGCAATGGAATCAGTATTAGAAAACACAATTTCTGATAAAAATCCAGTCTTTTTACAAACTTAACAATTTTATGAAGTAGCATAGCAACTTAAATGCATTGCACATGCCATATTTCCTTCTGGCATCTTTTCATTAAAAAAGTTTAGTCTACCTACTATTAATAGACAGAGCTCCTGTTCTGAGTTGACTGATGGTACTAACTGCAAACGGCCTGGAGAAAAGGGAAGCACCATTTAGCCACCTCCATTTAACCTTTGGTTCTGGGTACCCCTGAACATAGCATGGCAGAGTGATGTTTGAGCCAATATCCGCAGATTCATCACTGGGCTCCTGTGTGAAAACTGGGGGAGCTGGGAAAAAAAAATAAAAAAAATAAATAGAGTACACAGGAAGTGAATTGGGGTTGCAACACAACATTAACATTCTGTTTGCACTATTGACAGCCTGAATTTACATCCCGTTATGCACAATTATTCTTCTAACAACAGATTCCCAACTCTAGCAACACCTTACAAAAGCAGCCTTACGTGCTCTGTACTTACAATGGGATGCTCAGAAATGGGCTAAACATCTCAAAAGACTGAAGACACAGCCACCCCCATCAGAAGGACATGCATGGTCAAGTGTTAGAATTGTTAGTCTCCTTCAGACAGCGCAGACAGCGTTGATCATTCCTTCAGAAAGCGTACGTGCCTGAGAGGAACACGCATTTAACAAGATGTGATGTGTCAGGCCACAAGCAGGTAGAAAAAATTAGGAAAATAGGAGAGGAAGGGCCAAGTTACAACAACCTTAAATAGTAACTTAAGTTAGTATAATATATTATCTACGTGAGAACTCTGTTAGGGTGAGGTTTGAACAGTTTCCTCCTCCTCTGCCTTTCTCTTCCTCCTCATAATTTTTATGCTTTCCAAATGAAGTAAGAGTGAAAGAAGGTTGGAATCCAAATAGGACAAGGAAAACAGCTTAGCAAACACCACCAAAAAGGTGTTCCCAGCACACACACAGACTTAGACGTATTTGTGAGAAAGGTTCATATAACCAAGGCACCATTGATCACATACAGAAACACTGAAATGAGAATCATAGATTCATAAATGGTTTGGGTTGGAAGGGACCTTAAAGACCATAGAGTTCCAACCCCCTGCCATGGGCAGGGACACCTCCCGCTAGACCAGGCTGTTCAGAGCCCCATCCAGTCCGGTCTTGAACACCTCCAGGGATGGGGCCCTGGAATTAGAGTACTTACTGTCTAGACTGCAAGCTACTTACAGCCAACATCTAGAGTTATCTTTCCAGAAGCTCTCCCCGCTTCATTGGTAGCCACGCACGTATAGTCACCAGCATCCAGGTCTTGTGTTTCCTGAATCTTCAAAAGACCCCGATGAGTATCAATAATGAGAAATGCTGATGCCCTCAACTCTAAGTCACCTAAGTCCAGACCAAAAAAAGTAACTGAAATGTAACAGAATATTTATGAAAATTATTCCAACAAAACAGTGTCCAAGTTTGAGATTAGTTCACAACACGGCTGTATTCATTTAGCAGACGAGTACTCTGACTTCCACTCAGCTGAATGGAAAAATTCATTACTACATTAGATACCATCTTTTATTATTTGTTTCTTTCTCAAGGGGAACACAAACCCAAGTATCTTTGTACAGAGAACAGCATTAGGACAGTGTGCCTGGCTATATTTCTCCTTCCCAAATTAGAGGCTACGTGTGTAGCTCTGTACAAGCTCTGTAGCAAGTTGAGAACTCTCCAAAACCTAGACAATAGCTCTGCTACCTCTCAAGCTCAGCAGGAGCCACAATACTGATGTGTAACATTCAGAATTGGTCCACATAATACTCTTTGGGATGAGTATCAAGGCCCCTTGACTTCTGCTTTGAAATACAAGCCATTCATCAACTGCAGTGAGTTAAGAAGAAGCTTCTTTTGAGGGAAGGTATTCGGAAACAGACCACAAAGAGTTTTGTGCTTCCCTCCAGCTACGGGCTGGGATGAAATATTGGACTGGATAAACTATCTGTTGGCAATATCTTGGTTGGTTTATACCACCACACAGAGGAGTCAGCTGCTTTCTCTGAGAATAAATGATCAGTCTTGAGACGTGATTCTCTGACTCCCATTTAACTCCATAAAAACTGCAATTCTGATACTGCTTCGCTATTACAGAAAATGTATTAGACACCTCTGAGATTCAGAAGTAACATATAAAAACTCCCTACACGTTGCAAAGGACATTGAGCAAATATCCAATGGGAAAAACAGAATAAAGTTTTGTGATTTTTATAGCATATACCTAAACATTTTCTGACAGAAGAATGAACCTTATTTAAGCAGGCAAGAGCCCCAGCTTTTTTATTATTATTATTTAATTATACTATGATATTTTAATTAAGTGTATTTAAACAGAAGTAAGAATTTACACTCTAAAGGTAAAGTGCCATGCCTTCTAGATTTAGAAAATCTCACAGGCCATTCACATGTTGAATACAACATAAAGTTTTTGAGAAAATCAAGTCAATTTAAGATCATTGTTCTAAATATTCCTGCTAAAGCAAATAAACCGGACACAATGTATTAAGCACACCTTTAAACCATTTAACTTGGGGATGTGGGATTCCAGTTGTTTTACACTCCATAATAGTTGTGTCTCCAAGAGCAACCAGAATTTCACTTTGAACTATGGTCAATGTTGGGCCCTCTAAAAAGAAAGAATACAGAAAAAATGAGTTCCTCATCCAAAGAATACACTATTTTGAAGACATAAGACATGAAAGACTCGAGTGTTCTCTTGTTATGTGGAAGAACATTTGCATTAAAAGTTAAAAAGGCTTAAAAATCATGTAAGGTGAGAGATAAACACTGTAAAACACAAAAAAAAGTAAAGTTTGGTCCAGAGCACCTGGATCATACATAGAATACACTGGTAATCGAAGGACAGAATCAGAAGAGATCCATCATGTAGAAAGTAAAAAGATTAAAAGTCACTCTCCCTCGCCAGTCAGATGATGGTCATAAAGATTTTTAATACTCTACTGTTAGCATACCAACACAGTGTTTAGAGGACCCAATTTGGATTAGGACTCTAGAGTGCTAAGCATGTTACGGGAATTACAGAAACACGATTCCTTTTGCAAAGGCCTACTCAGGTTTGCAAGCCTACTCCATTAGGCTTGCAAATTAATACCTAATTTTAGGGGTTTTTTTTCTTAAAAACAGTGTAAGAAGAACCATTAAGTCCCAAATATGGCCTAACAATACTACTCAGATTTCAACAGAAAACAAAAGGGACATTTGTGGGTTGGTTCAACATCTTCTCTGAGGTTTTTTGGAATTTTTACTAGTGTGTTCTGCATGGTTTTACTAATTTTAACAGTTCCTTCCTTATGATGTATTAGATTGCTTTTTTCATTTTCACTATATTGTTTCTTTTACTTACCAATGTATATAAGGGTTGATGTCTGTTTCTCTGTCCCAGCTGAGTTACTTGCTAAGCAACCATAAATTCCTGCATCTTTTGGAATTGCCTTTCTTATGATTAAGGTGCCTTCTGGGGTCAATCTATACCTGGAAACACATAGAGGACCAACCAAAATGATTAGTTAAAGAAAAGAGAATAACTGTTACATCCACACTAAGCAGCAACAGCAGCAGCATGAGGACATAGCTTATAAACAGTTATTGGGGGTTTTTCTCATTATAAACAACAATTAGTATTACTATATTTATCAGAGAATTTCAATGTATTTTGAGAAAAGCATTTATACTAATCTTGTATTCTATTCTAGTATTTCTATTTTAGAGATGAGAAAATTGAAATGAAAGAGCTACAAAGACAAAGGTTGAGGTACTATTTCCAAAACTCACAGGCTCCTGTGGAAGAAATAGTCGGAGTATTTTTGCATTCTTCAAAACTGCTTTCTCACATAGGAAAAAAAATCTGTAACCCTACCTGCTCGAACCAATAATAAACATATCGTTGTGTGTCCATACTACTGTTGGCTTTGGATAACCTGTTGCAGAACACCTGATAGACACTTCAGAGTCTTCTGTAAAAGTCTGATTCTTAGGTGAAACGACAACTCGAGGTGGTTCTATTAAAAGAAATCAAAAACAGCAATTAAAAATATCCACTTAGAAAACACTGATGATAACAGTCACCTTATTCCCATTTTTAAGTAGCTCTAGAGTGAGAAAACAATCCTAATAAAGGTCAGAGCCCACTTGTTTCCTCATTTCCTCTAGCACAGTCTACCAACTCCTCAGCGGAAAACACACATAACTTTATAGAAGTCAGGATTCAGGGTAGAGAGATCAAACTAATTCACATCTACACCATTTGCTTTGTTCCAAGATGCAGAATTTGG